>CM018033.1:18745793-19345793 GCA_008638375.1 Nyssa sinensis | reverse complement strand
ATATATATATACACACACACTTATATAATAAATGAGAATTGGTCATCTTTTTTACTTTACGGTTTTATTTTTCAAGTATTAGTTATTTATGAGATTGTCATTTATTCATTTTTTTCAATGAATATGATTACTTGTATTAGTGAAATTTACAAGTCACTGACTAGTGTGCAATGTTTCAAAAAGTTGAAACTGATAAATCTAAATTTGACGCAACCCTTTTATTGTTTTGGCACCAACTCAGTTATAACGTTGGGTGCAAAGTATTACAATGTCAAGTACAACTCTTACAATGTTGATTTACTTAAAACTTGCACCAAGTATCTGAAGTTGGTGCAACTCTTATAATGTTGGAGTGTGACTCTTTATAACGTCGAGTGCAAGTGCTACAATGTCAGGTAAAATTCTGACAATATTGATTTATCCAAATCTTGCATACTTATAAAGTGTTACAACGTCAATAACAACTTTTGCAATATTGATTTACCCAAAACTTGTATAAGTACAAAGTAAATCTGAATTTGGTGTAACTCTCACAATAGTGGAATGCAGCCTTTTATAATATGGGATATGCAAGTGATACAAAATTAGATGTAACTCGGACAATACTGATGCAATAAAGCTTGCACTGAGTGAAAAAATCAATATGATGCAACTCTAAGACTATGTTTGGTTGGACTTATTTATTGTAATTAATGACTTTTTAGAGTTTAAAACGGACTTTTCTAATTTGTTTCAGCTTATTAGTCACACTTAATGGATCCACACTTAATTCAAAATGGATTTTTTCAAAAAATAGTTTCAGTTAAACTTTTTCAAAAAGTAACTTACCGACACTTATTAATAATTAATCCAAACACTACAATATCATTTAAGCAATTATCAAAAATATTTATTCAAATACTAAATAACTTAAATCAAACAATATTTTTTCACAATCACTTATTCAAACTATAACTTAACTCAAACTACATTTTTTTTCAACTCATCCAAACAAATACTAAAAACTTTAGGATTACGTTCTACAACATTAAGTACAACTCCCATATCATTGAACTTCACTGAACCAAAGCTTTTACTATTGTTCTAAATGAGTGTTTGCACCAAATGAATACTTGAATTAAGTAAAACTCATAATCAATGAGATAAGAGTTCATAAAATACAACAACACTGTTCAATATCTATTTTCTGTTCAAATAGCCCTCTAATATTGAGCTAGCTTAAAGTAAACCATTTTTCATAAAATAATATTAAGAAGGCTGAATTTATTTACGAATGACATCTATCATAACTTTTTTTAAAAAAATTTAAATATAAAAAAAACACGTCTCTTAAGTATAAAAAAACCATTGACAGCATTACTCTTTATTTTAACAAAAATAAATAAAAATAAAATATTTAATTACTATCGTTTTATTGTTTGAACATTTAATTTTCAGTTTTATATTTTAATTGATGGTTCAACTATATATTCATAGGTTACATATGCTAGACTTATTATTAATAATTTAATAGTAAGTTTTTCTTTTAGTAGGTAATTGTAAGTTACTATATATATTTATGAGTTACTTTTCTGTTACACACACACACACACAGCCAATCTCAAAAAAGTCATGGGGTTAAGGTTCTATTCTCTCTACACGTATGCTTTTCTTCCTCAAGAAAAGTACTAACCAGTTGGGTTTTTTCTAGTACTTAAGAGTCACTTCAATGCATGTGTTATTTGATGTCTTAATTCTAAAATTTGATATTAATACAAAATATCATACTTTAATAGTGTGTCATTTGACTTGCCAAAAAATAGCATTACATTTCTAAAGCCATATTTGATATTGAAAGTAACTAGTGCCAATTTATCATATTTGTGAAATACAACTTGCATCTGCCAAACAAAAGTGAAGTCCACGTCATTTTATCAGGCAAGTGTCAAATGAAGGTGAAATTCACGCTACTTTATTAAGAAAAAATAGTTATTATGCTAAAAATATTACATTTTAGCATTATAACAGAATTGTCAAAATTTGGTATTTTTGTACTGTAGCATGTCAAATTATAAAATTGGTGATTGTCAAAATTTGGTATTTTTGTACTGTAGCATGTCAAATTATAAAATTGGTATAAATGAAATGACATTTTAGCATTGGAGTTGCTCTAATATTTTTCTTTAAGTCTTAATCATTTTTATATTTAAATAAAATTAATTTTTGGAGTCTCATTAAAAAATAAATTGGAGATCCTATAATGTTATCATTTAACAAACAAAAATACAAATAAAGTTATATATTTGAATTAAATAAAAAAAGTTTGGGCTAAATTATAATATTAATACTTATGAGGGCACTAGTGTAAATAATAAAATTTTAGTGTAGTGTAAATACACAAATGTAGAAACCCTACCCTTTATTGTTTTACATATGGTAGATTATGGAGAGAGAGATTGACCAAGTTGAGCAATAGGCTATTGAAAATTTTTTATTTTCGAAAAGGAAGCATCTTAGGGTAAGTTTTCTGATTTCATCGAATTAGTACGATTATTTTGTTATAATAATTTAGAAAATTTATGGCTTAACTATTTAATTTTCAAATTTTTTTTTTTTGTTTAGAAAAGAACCTTTAAACAATCAATTTCGGGCTTAATTTTGATTATGAATTTAGGAGAATTTGAACAAATTGAAAATATAATCTTATTACTCATAAAACAAGGTTTAATTGGATATATAATAGAAAATTAAAGTTTAATATAAACTGAATAATACCAAAATTTTTAATGATTTAATTTATATTCATATTGTAACAAAAGTTGACAAGAATTTTGTTTGTTATATGGAATATAGTTTCAAATAAAATTTTATTAATTGATTTCAAAATATGAAGTTTTTTTATGATCAAATATGAAAGTTTCGTTTAATGTACGCAACCTCAAGTTTAAATTTAAGATTTCTCTTAATTTTGAAATATTTCATCTCATTAAATTATAAAATTAAATAGATTTCGGAAAAACAATTGAAACAAATATATAATTTGTATGATTTTCTTGAGAATTGAAGACAAAATTGGGAGTCCAACATGGAAAAAACCATGATCGGACTATGAGTGGAAATGTGGTTGCAAAACCTAGGTGATGAAGAAGATGGAGTTGTCCATCAAAGGCCACTCTCAGGTGTATCCATGTAGGGAGAGTGCGGTTCACCCCAAAGCCCAATGGGCTAAACCAATCGTCTAAATTATAGTTATCGAAGAGCTTGATTTAATGGTCTGGGTGCCGAGCTCAATAGTTTATTATATTAATTATTATTAATCTTTGATGGAGAAAATATAATTATTTAAGAAAATATAGTAAATGAATTTGGAAAATTATGAAATTTGGTTGAAAAATCGTTGGGGGCTTCCATGGGAGGTCCTCCGCCTATGGTGGTGGCAAGAGGCTGAGCCCATCATTACTAGCGTTGGTGGGAGGATGAGTGAGATTATTCTGCTAAAACGCTAAGGCTTGGGACATGACGAGGAGTTGTTCCTGCATCTGATCGGACTGTTGTTAGATCCGATCAAATTGTTGTTGTAAGGGATTAGATGTTTGTCCACTTCCTCTTCCATCAAGGGGGTGGTTTCGAAGGTTTTGAGAAATTTTTCTTGAATGAAGATTGGGAGCCATTGTCTTTTAGAATAAAAAGAAAAAAAAAAGTCGACGTTGTCGAAGAAGAACGTTAGTAAGAAACGATTTTTGTTTCCCACAGACGACGCCAAACTGATGTTTCACTTTTTGATCAGTAGGGCTTCCGCTCTTCATCTTCTGTCAAGAACTCAAAGAAAATAATCAAAGGGCCTGTCACGACCCGAAACCCACCCTGTGCGGATCTCGCATCGCGACCGCCACCCTCAGGCCCGAAAGCCTTAAGGCAAAGGCTCACATAAGCAGCGGTATCGAATAGATGTGCGACATGTGTTTTGCGGAAGCGTAAAAAATTTTTTCTTTTCTTTTCTTAGTTTTAAATTACGCACATCCGTCCGGTACTTGCCACTCTCTACATAGCATACATGATTTAACATTCAGAGTATAACTAAAAGCTTAAAGACTTTATAAACAATACATGTTTAATTGCCCCGTGGGGCTTATACATAACAGGGTACCACTTTACTAATGCAAGATTTCGTACTTAAACTTCGTAGTGCTAGACAAAAGAACTACTTGAACCAATCTTCCAAAAATGGCAGACTTCATCATCATCGTCCTCAAAATCAATACTGCCGTAAGTCACTTGAAAGGGGGGGTCCGAACAAAGTCCGGGTAAACTAATCTAAGCTTGTGAGCAATTCCAATATTCGTCATGGGGTTTCAGTTAGTAGTGATTTTTAGTACATAAGAGTTTGTAAAACATTCACAGCCAATTGCTCGTATACTTGAACATAGAGCATATGCATTTCTTAAAACAGATAGCTTTGAAACATTTAAAATATTCAAGCTAAACTTGTACTTCGTCAAATAGAGTATATAACTTGAACCGTATGCATTTTATAAAACAGTTAGCTTTAAAACATTAAAAGTATTCAAGCTATACTTATACATATGAACTTCAAAACATATAACATAACATGTATTTCTCAAATAGAGTACATAAAACTCAAACATATGCATAGTGAAAATGAGGGTAAAAACCTACTTCCATTTTCAACATAACATCATATATATATATATATATATATATGTATTCCTTTAAAACATAAAACTTAAAACATTTAAAGTATTCAAGTTAATCTTGTACTTCTTAAATGGAGTATAAAACTCGAAACATATGCATAGTGAAAACGGAGGTAAAACCTGCTTCCATTTTCAAACTCATTTGTCATCTTATCTCTTTCATTAGTGGAATCCGTTTCAAACCAGACTCCCATTTTGCTTATAAGTGAAGATATCTTATACCTGGGGGATTAGATCCTGCTACTTGGCATTTTAGAGGGCAATTGAATTCCAGAGAACCCAAAATCCTGCCTATTTTACAGGGCAGCTGAAAACTCAGAATCCTGTTTAAGTGCTTATGCACCATTTATCTTGCATTTAAAATACATTTAACATATGAGTATGTCAAATAGATATTTCTCGTGAGCACTTTAAAACATAACATTCATAACTTCGTGATAAACATTCATATACTTGAAATAGGCAAACTCAGAATATTTAACAAGATTTGTATTTTAACTTAGACATGCTGAAAACACATTTTTAAGAAAACTGTAAAGAAAACATTTACTGAGCATGTCACAATAGGATTTATAAGAATAGAAATAATTTAAAACTGAAATAATGAAATATACTGAATTTGGAATTCAAATACTTCGTGTCTTTTGAACTTAAAACCTTTTCGAATCCATGGAGTTAAATCTCTGCTTCAAATACAAGGTTACTCACCTTGGTCCTTTAGGGTTAGTGCTAATAATGCGCTTTCTCACTTCCTTTGTAGTTCCTAAGAACAATTCATAATAACCTCATTAACTTCACATTCACCGTAATAACACCTATTGATGCTTCTTAACTTATGCTTAGTTCGTATTAGATCCTAAAATGATCTCATAATTCATATGTACTTATTTTAACTTGTACTCTTAACCTACGACACACTTTAATGTGTTAGGAATTGAATTTATTTCAATTTATACTCTTCTGGTAGCTCCATAAATTTTAATTTAATTTATTTACTTCACATGTTTACGTGTCATATCTTCTCGTATCTTATTTCCTCGTACTTGCCTCAGTTTAGTACTTCGGCAATATTTCAGTTTATACCTATCTGACAGATGTTATTCATCAAATTGTATGTCTTTTTATTTTAGACATTTTTTTTGGTCGAATAGACTCTACCATTGAGTCCGGAGCATCGAAGAAAGTCAGTTTAGGCTTTCCTACAATTTAATTCGAATTTTTGTATAAAAAAGGCAAAATGGTCATTTTACCTATTTACATGTCATGTCTTTCTGTACTTCGTTCCGTAATTTGGACCTCACCATTGAGTCCGGAATGTCGGAGAAAGTCAATTTAGACCTTTTCTGGTTTCAATTTGGCTTTAGGGGTACCAGGGGTATTTTGGTCATTTTACCCCTTTACGTGTCTTTATTTTTCGGGATCTCGTTTCATAAAACGGACCTCGCCATTAGTCTCAGAATATCCAAAATAGTAAAAATATACTATTCATATGTCAAATTTGGACTTCATTTGCTTCATTTATAACCTAAGGGTAAAATAATAATTTTATTTTATTTATTAAATAATTAAATTAATTATTTAATTATTTTTCCAAGGATATAATTGCATAAAATTTTCCTCAGTTGGGCCACAGTAGAGTTTCCTAGAAATTCTGGGGTCAATCTGTAAATAGGAAAATGTTTGGTTTATTTATTTTAATTAAAATCAGAAAACCAATGGGTTCAGTTACATTTAAAGTGAATTGGTCTGATTTTAACTGAACCAACCGGTTCGGTCGGTTTAATTGCGTAATGCTGACGTTGTGATGACGTCAGCCCTAATGGTTTATAAATTTAAAACATAACCAAAAACGACACCGTCATACTTACTCATTTTATAGGATGGGTCGGGTTCCGACCCGAACCCGATTTGACTCAAAACCCGAACCGTTACTATTCATCTTCTTCTTCCCTTCTTCCCCTACGTTGCCCTAGTTACAGTTTTCCATTTTCTTTAATTTCGTGAATCTTGGCTAACTCAAACCTTACTGTTTTCATGGTAATTCATCTCTGGGTTATCAAGGAATGTTTTAGCATTCATTTGAGGAATCAAAAAGATCCTATTTGCTCGTTCGAAGGTTTGATAATCAAACCTGTACATCGATTATAAATGCTCATTTCTGAGCTAAAACTGTTGGGGTTTGTTCTATGGTGATTCATTTTTCATATAGTTTCATTTTCCATTTGAATATACTCGTTTTGGTGTGGTTTCGAAAGGATGGTCTCCAAAATCGAAACCTGCAACTCGTTTTATGGAGGTCGTTTCTTAGGTTTCATGATCGCGTATTAGGGTTTTTAAAACCCTCTTAGTCTCTATTTGAAGTTTTGGTAAGCCAAAACCAGTTTGGTGGAAGTCGGTTCAGACCTGCTTCAAGCAAGGTCTTCAATGGCCGTAGCTTCTGGGTTTCATGTTTTTAGTCGTTTTCATGGCCTAAAATCATGTTTGCTAAACATTTAAGCATATATCTAGCATCATATGTACATGAATAACTCGAAAACAGTTCCTTACAAATTGAAATTCTAGAGAGAGAAATTGATAAATTTTCACATTTCTCACCTTTTTGTTGTGGTTTAAACCTCCTTCACCTTCTGATTCCCTTTACTCCTTCTCCTTCAGTTTCTTAGTTCCCTTCTGATCTTTTTTCTTAAGAAGCAAGCATGCTTTGCATGCTTTGTTTTTAAAGATTTTTTCCACCGACCCTTCTCTCTCCTCCCTTTCTCTCTCTGCACGACTTCAGCCCAAATTCAGTCCCCAATTTCGGTTGCCTATCCCATTTCATAAATTTCTCTTTTCCTCTTGTTGCTTTACATTTATTGTTTGCTTGATATTTTGTATATATATATATATATACATATAATATAACACACACACACACACACACTAACTCACTTACTTACACACACATACTAGCCCACACACTAGCTGCAATTCCCCTTCCCATCACTCCTCTCAAATCAGCCCACTTGTGGCTGTATTTATGTAGGCATGTATATACACCTTTTTACATGCCTTGTATATACATATACATATATATATACATACATACATATGCACACCATGTATACCTACACACTTAACATCACACTTTAGAATTTTTCATATATATATATATATATATATATATATATATACACACACTCATTTAATTTATTTATATACATACATGCATACATACTTGATCACATATACATACACACAATACATCTCCCATGTAAGTGTAATGTGTGCTACCATATTTAATTTATAATTAAAAATCATTATTTCTTATATTTAATTAATTAATTATTCTCTTGAGTGTAAATATTTTTACACAAATTTTTTTAACCTCGTAATACGTGTCATATGACCTAGTATTTTTGGGTCAGGATATTACAGGGCCATTGAGTTGGCTCCGGTGGTAGCCGCTCAAATGATGAAGTTAGTAAAAAGTAAAAGACAGACTGTAATTGAAAGTAATTGCATAAGCGTAATTGAAAAGTGCACGTTAGGGTTTAATTTATAAGCTGTGGATCTTATAAAGATTTGGAGTCGCAAAGATGGAGATTTGGCAATATCTGAAAATAATAGTTACCATGTAGGACTCTGTTTCCTTTCTTCAAGGTCGGTAAAGCATGTAAGACGGTGATCAGCTCGGGACCCCTCTATGTGCATGTCTAGTATTTTTTACTCTGGAAGAAAGGTTATAGATCTTGCAGTGTCCTGAGCAAAGAAGCTTTGAACCCTTTGTACCCGTCTTCTTCTAGATGGAAGGAGCTCCCTTTGGTCTATATGCATAGGAGCTCCATACATGTATCGTGCTGGGACTAATATGTCATTTTGTGATATATCACGATCTATCATTTACAAGTGGCAGACTACATGGTACGAACAACAATTTCTCGAATTCCTGCCAACCTCCATGCCCAAGGTGCTGGTAACTCGGTGTATGAAAAGTGACCGTGCTCATTTGAAATTTTGGAATTTAATTGTTTAACACATAAAAAAATTGAGATAAATTTTTTTTGATGCAACGAGAACTATTAGAGAAAACATGACTTGAAATTAGGAAAGATGAGAAAATAGTTTCAGGGCTGTAGAAATGGGAAGAAAATAAAATAATATAAAAGAAATTGTAGTCATTTGAAGATTAAAAATGTAATTTAATTTACAAAAATATGGATATTCATGTCTTTTCATTATCATCAAAGGTAAAACATGTAACAAAGGAGAGCATATTCAAGAGAGACAGTTGACGGAGGCATTGATTGGCTACAGGACGAAATAGGTTTGGCCATCTATGATCAGCAACTCAACATGTAACACAGCAATCTCACGCACATCAAACGCGTGCACAAACTTAAAACCATCCAGGATTTATGGTTGTGCCCCGCCGGAATGGTTACAAAATTCTTCAAATATTATCAATATATAAATCAACTAAAATTTTAATTTATTATTTATTATCATTTTTCTCTATCCGAAGATGTTATAGTTTTTTTTTAAATAAAAACAATCAATATTATAATATTACCATCAATTCAACTCAACTGAATATTATTATATACTTATAAATTACCAACTAACTAAATTCATATGTTTCTCAAATTTAAATTATGAACAGATAAATCAGTTTGATTCATGACTAAATAGAAATAATACACGCATTTCTTTAATAAAAAATTAAAACTTGAACTCGTAATCTCTCAATAATAAGAAAGACACGATAATCAACCGAGTTAATCCCAATTAATTATGAAAATGTTATAAAACGATTGATTCAACTGCTTTTAAAAGTTATTTTTAATGTATTGAATATTATAAATAATTTTGTATATTTATATATTTTAAAATTTAAATCATTTTGAATTGTTAAGAGAAGAAATTTTAAAGTTTTTAATTTCCAAATATATTTCTTACTCAAAATTTATTCTAATATTTTTAAAAATTGCAAATGATATTTTCTTGAATAATTACGGAAGTATAAATTATCTCAATTTCAAAATAGCTTTTAAACTCCAAATTTATCATTAATGTTAAATTCATAGTGAATCTACAGAATTACTGCAATAATTTTATTAACTATTAGGAGGGTTATAAAAAAATAATCTATTAGGGAATTGTGATAAAAGAAAGAAAAGAAATAAACTTTGACTTATTTTATTTTTGAGATAAAAAAAAGTTCACAGTTTAGAATTTTCGGCCAATCACAAAGGTTGGACCTCTATCACCTCACATGTAAAATGCATAGTTTAATATTCGTGATTAATGTTAATATTTTTGTTAAAAAATAATATGAAATAAATTATACTGATATTTCTTGATATTTTTAAAAATTACAAGAAATCTTTTTGAGGTATCTAAAATAACATTGTCCTATTGACAAGTTACAAATAGATGTCTTATTATCTATTTTTTTTCCTTCAAAATAACAAAAATACTACTTTTGTTTTTTACTTTCTACACTTTTTTTAATTTTGATCAATTTTTCAACTTTTTTATTTTGTTTTCAAATAAATATTAATTAAAATCTTATTGATAATATATATATATATAATTACTTACCTTAAATTTATTTATTTTTATATAAAATAAGAAATTCTTTAAAAAAAATATATAAAATAAAATGAAAATGAAATTTTTATTATTTTGGAAAAAAGATTAGATTGAAGAAGAAATATTTGTAATTTCTTAATAATAAAAATATGAGAGGACAGTGTTATTTTAAAAATTTGAAAAAAAATTCTAATTATAAAAAATTACAATATAATTTACCTAAAAATATATATATTGTTCATGGGAGAATTGAGAATCTTTTTAATTTTTTATGAAATGAAAGGCTTTTATTTGTAATTAAGAGAGATAAAAATAATGTTAAAAATTGTATTTTTAATAAAAAAATTAATTATTTTAAAAATAATTTTTTTTCTTATGAGATAAATGAAAGTGTCTCTATTTCATGTTAGGCTGCAAATTTTCAGTCTGCACAGTCGTCAGCAGCGCGTGAAGTTCAGAATTATTTCTTATCTTTTTGTCGGTCAATAACCTTATCCGATGAATAAACAAAGGAAAAAAACCCAAAAGCATGCTTTGCTTAATCTGGTCTAGATACTCTTTATTATAGCCGCCTCACATTTACGTCGGAATCAATTGACAATTCATATTCAATGAATTCCAACTACTATGTTAGTTTACATTTTAGTAATTACACGCATATGCACTTTCTTATAAGGCCTAGCCCTTTCATACAACTTCTATACCACAGAGAGAGAGAGAGAGAAGCAAAATGGAGAGGTTTAGTCTCTACATGGTGCTCATGATATGCCTTACCACCGGTGCAAATGCCCAGCAGTGTGGCCGGCAAGCCGGTGGACAGTTGTGTCAGAACAACCTGTGTTGCAGTCAGTGGGGTTATTGTGGGTCAACCGATGAGTTTTGCTTGCCTTCCAATAACTGTCAGAGTAATTGCAGGCCTAGTGGAGGTGGCGGTGAGAGTGCTTCTAATGTGCGAGCCACTTATCATTACTATAACCCGGAGCAGGTTGGATGGGACTTGAGGGCGGTCAGCGCGTATTGCTCGACGTGGGATGCCGACAGGCCTCTCGCATGGCGTCGGAGGTATGGGTGGACGGCCTTCTGCGGCCCGGTTGGTCCTCGCGGCCGAGATGCTTGTGGCAGGTGCTTGCGGGTGAGAAATGAAACTCTTTGTACTGTTTTAGAATTATAAATATTTATATACATCTCATATATGCAAAAATAATTTTATTTTTATTTTTAAATGAAAGTTTGAACGATTCACTTTTCCCACAGTAGAAGATACCACCCAATCAAGTTCAAGAAGTTCCCATAATCCCTTTTCTCCTTTTTCTAAAATGAAAGACAACATAACAACAAAAATCAAATCATTGATTGAAGTGATCGTTTAGTAAAACTGTCACACTAATTTATAATTATTTATTTATTTTAATTAGGGTGATCTCATGGTATGTGAGATGCAATGTTTGGTGCTTTTTTGTTTTTTCACTGAGACCAAACCTAAACTTGTGTTGGAAAGAGAACTATTCATACAGCGATAAGATTCTCTAGAAGAGAGGAATCGTGGTGTTCCTCTCGAACAATTAGGATCCTATAAGTTAATCGAAAGTTAAATTTACATTAGATCTCACTGGAATCACAACTGATAGAGTTGGTGTTATCATACTTATATATATTTTATTCTCATTTGTCACTCTTAACACACAATGAAATGAGACGTTTGAAAACTACCGTTGACTTTAGCATTTATTGCTATTATTTGCCTCTCTTCTCTCAAAATAAATAAGGAACATGTTGTATATAATACATTTTTTAAATAAATTTTCCTCTTCATAGTTATAATTTTTATGTACATTTATTATAGTAAATCTATGTTGTGTTTAGAAGTTAGAAAATCTGCACCATTCAAAAAAAATGTTGCCATCATAATAAAAATAGGATTTAATCTTATGGTTTAAGTAGAAAAGGTTCACTGCATGATGCTTTTGTTACTACAAGATTTGAAAAAAAGGATATATGCAGTTTTATCCCGCGAATGGAGCAACAGTTTCGATCTTAAACCTGTGATCTTGGGGTCCTAATACAACTACTTTATTGATTACAAGTTCAACAAAAGGAAATTTCAATAAACAATACAACTTCTTTATATGGGTAGCAAATTTAAACTCATTTCCAATGTGGGAAGAAAATAAACTAATCAAATTTCTCAACAAAGTAAGATAAGATCTGGAAAACAGGAGGGGACACGTGGAGTACTGGTGCTTTGCATTCTGATTAGTATCACCAATTAGCTTATTATATAGCAATTGGTCAAGGACTAATCCGTATTAATCTGAATTGTACCCAGGTGAGAAATGTGGGGACTGGCGCTCAAACAACAGTGAGGATTGTTGATCAGTGCAGTAATGGAGGGTTAGACTTGGATGCCGGCGTGTTTCAACAACTTGACACAGATGGGAGAGGAAATGCACAAGGTCACCTTATTGTCAACTACCAGTTCGTTGACTCTGGTGATGGAGTTAATCCTATATCTTCTATTGTTGATCAGTAATATGTTTTCGTCTTGCTTGTGTTAAACCTTATGTTGTACTGGTACATGTCTTTGAGCATGTATATGTATGTGTTTTATTGTGTGTATGGCCTCTACTTGTTTCATCTGTTTCAGAAATGGTTTTCAAGCTATAGACTGTGAAATTTATTAGCCTAATTTATATTCTTGTACTATGATTTCTTTTCTTTATTGTCAAGTTACTTGCTACCTTTGTTAAATTAGAGGTTTTGTTTAGATTTTGAAGCTTATACAAAGCGAATGCTTCTCAAATCACAATTTCACTTTGGCCTTTGGCATTCTCCTAAATGCATGTCATTTAGGAAATCTATCCAGAATCTGCAGATGGAGAAGATATCACGAGAGTTAATTTATAACAAAACGTCTTTGGACTGAAAATAGATTCTAAAAAATTGATTATTGAAGAATGAATTTTAAATAATATAATTAATTTGTTATTTGGGTGTGTGTTAAAAATTATGTACAAATATTTCTAATTATTAATTTTTTTTTATTTTTTATATTGTATATATTGAATAATGTTTAAGTGATGAGTTCAAAGAAAAAATTATAAAAAGTCAAATTTATTTTGAGCAGCTGATTTTTTCAGTATCTGCACAACTCTGTTTTGCAACCAAAATTTAGTAGCCCTCTTCCAAAACTTGGTTTTGAGAATCTTCCCAAACACCACCTAATTAAGAATCTTCCCAGTTTTTGCTTTCCTTGTAAAAGTACGAGGAATCAAGGAGGCGTGATAAGGTTATTTTGTAATTCCTGTTTTGCTCCTTTTCTTTTTTAACAATTAACAAGTAAATTTCTATTTTAGTCATTTTACCCCCACAACAATAAACATTCATTCCACAACAAATGGATGATTACAGGCTCTTATCAACTAATTTCTTTTCTTTCTTTTTTAAAGAGGGGGTCTTAATGAACCTTCTAAAACAAATGGAGGTTAGGAATTTGTTGACTGACCACAAAATTAAATACGCATGCCGGTGTTGGTGGAAACAAGGGTTGGAAAGGATAACGTTATTAAAAGAAATCTTTTTGGAGATTAGAGGTAATTTGACAATAATATTTGTTGTGCAACAGAAGTGGAAGATAAAATAACGAAGAGAAAAGAAACAAACACAGTATTAACAAGAGAATACTAAATATATGCAGTTCGACAAATAACCTACGTCCACGGGTAAAGCACAACAAAAGATTCACTATCAAAAGGTGAAGAATACAAAACAAGGTGTTAAAATCCACTCACAAATGTCTAAGAAGACTTCCTGCCGCTCTCTCTTTCTCTCATTCTCTCGCAATAATACATTATATAATGTTTCCAAATCCTAAAATACGAAAAAGAGGCAAAAATCGCGAAACTGGACCCTGAAATGCCGATCGGCACACACAGAAGGGGGTTGCTGGCACCCAAGTGCTAATAAGCCATTTTCTGACTTTCTTCAAATGCTCTGAAATTTCTTGTATCAATTGGTCAATAGAGAATGGGATTTTCTGGGTCCAAGTATCGACTGGTAGACCACCAAAAGTGTTTGAAACGATTTGGGTGCGAGTCGGCTCAAGAATACAAGACACAAATAATAAATCTCCACCTTGGCTTGTATTCCCTCAAGCCATGAGCAAACAACCTTCTTATGCTGTCTTCTTTACAAAATTCCTAAGGATCAAATCAAATGGTGCGAACACCAATAAAGTCCAAAAAATGTTTGAACTTGAGTAGCGGAATAGGCTTGGTCATCATATCTACTATGCCAATCTTCTTAATTGTAATGTCACCTTGGGACATAATATCTCGAAGAAAATGATATCTGACTTCTGTATGTTTAGTCATCTCATGATACATTTGATTTTTGGTCAAATGTATTGTACTTTGGCTATCACAAAATACAATAGTAACATCTTGTTGTAAGCCCAAATCACTAACCAAACTTCTCAACCAAATTGCCTTCGTCACTGCGTCTGCTGCCGCCATGTACTCTGCTTCTATTGTTGACAAAACAACTGTAGAGTAGCTTTTCAACTAATCGCACAACTAGCAAGTGTGAAGACATAACCTGTCAAAGATCTCCTTTTCTTATCTAGATCACTAGCATAATCTGAATCAACATAACTTACAAAGGTAGAACCAAAGCCACAAGCTTTATCAAACACTAAATTAATATTTGAAGTCCTTTTCAAATATCGAAGTATCCATTTCACTGCTTGCCAATAAGCCTTGCTAAGATTAGCCATATATCGACTGATAACACTAACTGCTTCTGAAATGTCTACATGTGTGCAAACCATAGCATATATAATGCTACCAACTGCACTAGAATAAAGAACACTCAACATATACCGTTCCTCTTCCTCACTCTACGAAGACAATCCTGTAGAAAGCCTAAAATGAGAAGCAAGTGGAGTACTCATTAATTTGGAACTTTGCATAACAAAATGCTCAAGCACTTTCTCTATGTACTTTAACTTTGACAAGTACAACTTTCTACTTTCCTGTCCCAGTGAATTTCCATACCCAAAATTTTCTTTTCAACACGCAAATCTTTCATTTCAAACTCATTTCTCAGTTGGGACTTCAAACTGTCAATCTCTTACATGCTTTTGGCAGCTATAAACATGTCATTTACGTAGAGTAACAACTAAACGAAAGAACTATCTGAAAACTGTCAGTGATACATGCAACTGTCAAAATTACTCATCGAGTAGCCACTGCCCACCGTAAAGGTGTCAAATCGCTTGTACCAATGCCTTGGAGACTGCTTTAAGTCATACAATGACTTTTTCAACTTGCAAACACAATCTTCTTTATCTTGCATAACAAAACCCTCTAGTTGTTTCATGTAGATAGTCTCTTCAAGCTCGTCATGTAAAAATGATGTCTTAACATCAAACTGCTACAGCTAGAAGTAAAAAAAGCAACCAAAACAAGCAATAAGCGAATAAAGCTATGCTTCACAACGTGTGAGAAAACTTCATTGAAGTCCACACATTCTCTCTGACTATATCCCTTTGCAACCAAGCGTACTTTGTATCTAGGATCTTCAACCCTTGGGATGCCTTCCTTTTTCTTAAAGACCCATTTGCAACCAACAGTCTTCGAGCCCTTAGGCAATTTCACCAAATCCCATGTTTGGTTCTTATGAAGAGATTCAACCTCTTTATTCATGGCCACAATCCACTATACAGATTCATTACTCGTGAAAACTTTTGAATAGGTGGAAGGCTCTTGTACAGCAATATCCTCTGCAATAGTAAGTGCATATGCAACCAATTCTGTATACCCGAATCTCTGAGGTGGCCTAATCTGTCTTCTTTCTCTACCAGTCACAATACTATACTATAGTTTTTCTTCTGCACCAGAGTTAGAGGGAGAACTCTTTGTAGAAACAATGGGTTGAAGTTGAGTGCCCTCTTGCACTCTCTCTGAAGCTCTAACCTGTAGCTTCACCTCCTTGCTATAACTCTGTTATTCATAGAAACATCAGTAAACTCCTTTCTCGGGTGGAACACAACAGATTCATCAAAAGTAACATCCCTACTGATAACTAACTTGGGTGACTTAGGATTAGTGCACCATAGTCTATAACCTTTGACCCATTGTGCATATACAATGAATATGCACTTCTTGGCCCTAAGCTCAAGCTTACTATCATTCACATGATAATAAGTAGGACAATCAAATGCTATCAAATTTAAATAATCAGAAGGAGTACTATACCATGCCTCATTAGGAGTTTTAGTTTCAATAGCAGTATTAGGAGAATGGTTCACCAAATAGCAAGTTGTATTAACGGCCTCAGCCCAAAATGTCTTAGACAACACGGCATTCGAGAGCATGCAACAAGCTTTCTCCATAAGAGTTTTGTTCATCTGTTCTGCGACTCCATTTTTCTAGGGAGTGTCACAAACTATGCGGGGCCTTGAAATTCCCTCATTCTGACAAAACTTATTAAACTCTCCATCACAAAATTCCATGTCGTTGTTTGTTCTAAGCCGCTTGACCTATTTACCTGTTTGCTTCTCAATCAAGACTTTTCACTGCTTGAATGTAGTAAACGTCTCATTCTTGTGCTTCCGAAAATACACCCAAAATTTTCTTGAATAATCATCAATGAAAGTCAAAAAGTACCGAGCACTACCCTAGGATGGGATGGTTACAGAACCCCAAAGATCTGAATGGATATGGTTAATTGTACCCTTGGTTCTATGAATCGCAGTATTGAACTTCACCCTTTTCTATTTTTCAAAAACACAATGCTCACAAAAGTCAAGCTTTCATGTTAACTGTCCACAAAGCAAACCTTGTTTGCTTAGAATTGTCATACCCTTTTTGCTCATGTGACCCAGTGGCATATGCCATAAATGAGAGGTATCTAAATATGGATTAACTGAAGATAAAGATAAAACACATGGAAAACGAACAACTGTACTGCCCTGAAGAACGTAAAGGCCGTGTATTTTATTACCTTTCATAATAGCCAAAGATCCATTGCAAACCTTCATAGCTCCAGCTTCAACAGAGAACTTGTAACCATTGGAATCCAAACTGCGCAAACCAAAAAAAAAAAAATCAGATTGTTCTTCAAGTTCGGTATGTGCCTTAGATTTGTCAAAGTCCTCACAATTCGGTCATGCAAACGAATTCGAACTGTACCTATCCCAACTGTCTTATAGGCCATGTTGTTGCCCATTAAGACTGAACCACCATTGATTACATCATAAGTGGCAAACCAATCCCGATTAAGGGTCATATGATAGGAGTAACCCGAATCAAGAATCCACTCCTCATTGGAGCGATTATTAGAAACAGTAACTAAAAGGACATTATTTGCAACCTCAACGATTTCTTGTGCAACACTAGCAATATTAGCAAAATTGACATTCTTCTTTCCCCCTTGTCCTTTGAGCCGAGGACACTCAGTTTTGTAGTGCCCAAACTTGTGACAATAGTAACATTCAATCACACTCTTGGATGTTCTCGATTGTGATCGACCTTTAGATCCACCTCGGCCTCTTCCTCTGCCTATACCTTAACCTATACTATTACCACTACCAGAGCCTCTTTCATTAGGTCGGCTTCTATTATTAGAGGAATCTGAAAGACCTTTCATAAATAGACCCTCGGCCTGTACATAATCACTACCTTTCCTATTCAACTTAGTCATCAACTTTTTTGAGTTTAAAGAGGCCTTAACATCTACTAAAGAGATGGTATCCCTTCCATATAACATGGAATTAACAAAAGCTTCAAAAGAATCAGGCAATGAACACAAAATAATTAGGGCTTGGTCTTCTTCTTCAACTTTAACATCAATATTCTTCAGGTCCATGATAATTTATTAAATTCATCAAGGTGCTCATTAATGGACATACCTTCCTTCATCTTGAGGGTGTACAACCGTTGTTTCAAATACAAACGGTTGGTGAGCGACTTTTTCACGTACAAATTCTCTAGCTTTTTCCAAAGCCTAGAGGCGGATTCTTCATTGGATACCACACATAAGACTCCATCAGAAAGAGATAACTGAATGACACTATTTTCCTTTTTTGCATATTAATCTTCCGCTCTATGGTCAACGTTGTTGGAAACGTGCCATCCAAAACCTTCGCCAAACCTTGCTATCGTAACAAAGCGCGTATCTTGATGAGCCAAAGGACAAAACTATTTTGACCGTCAAACTTTTCTACTTCATATTTTACGGTAGCCATCACCAAAAGCTTTGATACCAATTTATTGTGCAACGAAAGCAGAAAACAAAATAGCAAAGAGAAAAGAAACAAACACAACAAAAACAAGAGAACACCAAATATATGTGGTTCGGCAAACAGCCTACGTCCATGGGCGAAGTACAACAAAAGATCCACTATCAGAAGGTGAAAAATATAAAACAGGGTGTTAAAACCCGCTCACAAGTCTAAGAAGACTTCATGTTGCTCTCTCTCTCTCTCTCTCTCTCTCATTCTCTCGCAATAATACATTATATAATGTTCTGAAACCCTAAAATTCAAAAAAGAAGTAAAAATCATGAAACTGGACCCCGAGTGTCGATCGACATAGAGAAGAGGGTTGCTGGCACCCGAGTACCAATCGACACACACGTGTGTCGATAGGCCATTTTCTGAATTTCTCCAAATGCTCTGAAATTTCTTGTACCGATTGGTCAATAGAGAAAGGGATTTTCTAGGTCCAAGTGTTGATCGTTAGACCACCAAAAGTGCCCGAAACGATTTAGGTGTGAGTCGGTTCAAGAATACAAGACATAAATAACAATAATAATTAGTTTTTATCTGGGTAGAATTTGGGTAAGGTGGGATCATGCTATAGTGTATGTTCAAAAAGTTTCTGAGAAAGATCAAATAATTCACTGTTTTAATTGTGACCTTTTTATACAATCAAATAACATTTTATATGCCCTTTGTTTATGAAACAAATAACAGTGATAGAGAGCTGCTATGAAAAATATTGTTACCCTGTTAGTTTATTTGTATCTTCTCATTGGATTGTATTGTAGGTTGCAATCCTATGAGCTACAAACATAAGACCAGTGGTCTACGAGTGAATTCGAAGAATGTATTCAGAAAGCAAAAGTAAAAATAGATGGAAGTTACCTTAAGGGTAGCTCGGTTGGGGTGCTAGAAAAGATTAAGTGCTCAAAGAATGTGAGATTCCTGGTTTAATACTCCACTAACTCTTTTGGATACCCTCCTCGAAAATGAAAGCTTGTGCCAAAAAGTTGTGGTAGAGGTCCTGGTTTATGATCCGAGGCGACCGAAGATTGTGGTTGTTGGGTCGGTCCCGGGTTAAAAAAAAATGATGGAAGAAAAAAGATTTATGGATATTTTTTGCATAGAACAATGGAAGAGCTGGTAGTAGGCAATTCTCATTTGTTAACACTATCAGGTTTTATGGCTCTAGGGATGTTAGAATGTGAGAGGGAAATAGAAGGAAAATTCTTTCTAGGTTTTTAAATTTTTGGTCAATATGAACGAGTTTTTACAAACTGTGGATAAAGTATGGATGATTTATGTGATGGGAACACCCATTTCCAAGGTAATTTAGTAGCTCAAGTTGTTGAAGATTGAACCCAAGGCTATCAACAAGAATAAAATAGGGGAAGTTACTAATTTAAAGGCCTAAGAAGCTAAACGGCTTGGAAGATTGTCAAGAAAGAACTTGATTTAAGACCCGATGATACTGAGTTTATGAATAAAGAGATATTCTATTAGTAGAATATGTGGAACGAATGAAAGATTGAAAAAGAATTTATTTTTCTATAAACAACAGTCCAAGTACAATGGTTAGAAACATGAGATCAAAATTCAACTTTCTTTTTTAGAAAAATTAATAATAGAAGGAACATAGAGAAGTAGATATTATGGCAGGTTGGAAAGAAGTCTAGGAATTGGCTGAGAAATTTTATAAAGTGCTTTTAGGATCATACCTAAATCATGATGCAATTCCTTTTACAAATGCAATGCAAAGATAATAATTAATAGATTCAAGAATGTTTTACTAGTATAATTGAAAAAAATCTGACTAGATTTATCCTGGGGAGAATAACTAGTGTACAATGTTTTGCTTTCTTAACAACTTCTTATGAAATTATGAGCTAGGAGTTCATGTAGGATACCTATGGGATTTTTTAATAGGTGGATTAGATTGTTAAGATTATGTATAACTTATACATGTTTTGTGTGTGTGTTTATATGGGGAATTAGTTGGATACTTTCCCGGAGCCAAGGGGATCCAATATCCATCTTTTTGTTATTGTAATGTGAAAAAAGAAGTTGGGAAGTGAAAGTATTTTTAAGTATGATTGGAGATGTGAAGTGATGAGATAAATTTACTCAACTATGTTTTGCAAGCATCTGTCACAAGTGTTAACCAATCCTGCTCTCAGCAAAGCAACAGCAGAACCAACTCCAACTGAATCCAGCTGGCTGCAACAACCTGTAACAGATTGTAACAAATCAAATTCTGTTACTGATACATATATATATATATATATATATAGTGTGATGAAATAATGTGGGGTGAGATGCAAGAAGTAATGAATGAAGAAGTAGATTTTTCCCTCTCTAAAATCTCTAAACTGTTCTTCCTCTTCGATTCTCTCTATCTCTCTGTATCAATGGTGAAAAAGTTCACCATTGATTATATTTGATTTTTCCTATTTCTTCATGGTATTAGAGTACTGTCAAGAGCTACGTCTCAAGAAAAGATCCATTAAATTTGCTCCTTATGGATACTACTACTCCAAATTCAAACACAAATTCAGCAAGCTCAACCTCCGCAACTCCCAATCTTACTCAATCACCAATCTTCCTCCTCTCCAATATCTATAATCTAATTACTACAAGGCTGGATTCCAGCAATTATGTTGCTTGGAAATTTCAGATCTCATCCATCCTAAAAGTACATTCTCTTATCGGCTACATTGATGGCACACATCCATGTCCAAGCAAATTCATTCAAGATGAAAGAGGTGTTGGAACTGCTCAGATCAATCCAGACTATCAGATTTGGAATACTCAAAACCAAGCTCTCATGACTCTACTCAATGCCACCCTATCTCAAACTGCACTCCTTTATGTCATAGGATATTCAACATCCATAGAAGCTTGGCTAGCCTTGGAGAGGAGATTCTCTGCATCAACCAGGTCTAATATCCTCCAACTCAAATCTGCCTTACATAACATCTCTAAAGGTAAGGATTCTATAGACTCATACATTTAGAAAATCAAACAAGCTAGAGATCGCCTAGCTTTTGCATCTGTCTTTATAGAGGATGAGGACATCTTGATCTATGTCTTGAATGAATTGCCTCAAGAGTACAATGCCTTCAAGACCTCAATAAGAACAAGATCTAAAAATATTACACTTGAAGAAGTTTATGCAATGTTGAAAATTGAGGAATAGACGATTGAATCTGTCCATAAATAGAACGACACCTCTTCATTCCCTGGAGCCATGATGACCTCCAACTATAGACCAAATTTCTCATCTAACAGAGGTTCTCCATTCAATTCCTCTGGCAGAGGCAGAGGCAGAGGTAGGTTCAACAACAGAGGAGGAAGAATGAACTCCTTTGGTAGATTCCATTCACCAAATTTTGGCCAATCCAATCCTTCGTTTCACACAAAACAGCCATAATAGTCCAACCAAAGATCTAACAACTCACAACCTGTTGTTTGTCAAATCTGCAACAAAAATGGCCATAGTGCACTGGATTGTTACCACAGATTGGATTTTTCATACCAATGGAAACATCCCTCACCCCAACTAACTGCCATGTCTGTAGCCTACAACACTGGATATGATAGTTCCCTCACCAATCCAAACTACTGGTACACAGATACAAGAGCTACCAACCACATTACTGATGATCTAGCCAATCTTAACTTTCTAGTTGAGTACCAAGGAGATGACAATATCACAATAGCCAATGGTCAAGCCCTTGACATATCTTACTCTAGTCAGTCCTCTATTCAAGCCAATGATCATACTTTCAGATTGAACAGTGTTCTCTGTGTACCTTCTTAGCCACTATTCTACTGTCAGTTCATCAATTCTTCAAGGACAATCACTGCAGATTTATATTTGACTTTGATATGTTTTAAATACAGGACAAAGCCACCAAGCAGCTCCTCTTCCAAGGACCCTCTAATCATGGCTTATATCTATTGCCAGCCAGCTCCATCACCAAACATCCAGCTCACTCACCACAAACACAACTTTATTTTCAGCACTACAATAAACACTGTGCCAATCACAGTCCTCTACAAAGGAATAAGTCTTCAGACAACCCCCATACTGCATACTTAGGCAAACAGGTCTCAACTATGCTATGGCATGACAGATTGGGCCTTCCCTCCATAGATACTCTACAGTCAATTCTCTCATCTGTTTCAATTACTGCTCCAAGAGACTCTGCTCCACTATGCCAACACTGCCTCATTGGCAAGATGACCAGACTACCTTTTCCTCTCTCCACTATAGTCTCTACTGCTCCACTACAATTAGTTCACAGTGACTTGTGGGGGCCAGCCCCACACACTTCCTTTGATAGTTTTACATACTATGTGTCCTTTGTTGATGATTTCAGTAGGTTTACATGGTTTTATCCATTGAAACATAAATCTGATCTGTTCATTAACTTTTGCAAGTTCAAGGCCTATGTAGAAAACGTATTTTCTAGTAGTATAAAGACATTCAGATCTGATGGGGGAGGGGAATACAATAAAACAGAACTCAAACAACTGTTCACTTAGTTTGGCATCCATCATGAGAGGTCCTGTCCTAACACCCCTCAGAAAAATGGTATTGTTGAGAGGAAACACAGGTATATTGTAGAAACTGGTCTTACTCTAATATCCAGAGCCTCTCTACCACTTAAGTATTAGACTTTGGCATTCTCAACAGCAACTTATCTTATCAATAGAATGCCTACAAGAGTTCTATCCCACCTCTCTCCCTATGAGAAGTTGTTTCATTCTCCTCTTGATTACACAGTCTTCAAGACTTTTGGTTGTGCCTGTTACCCCCTCTTCAAACCATATTCCCATAACAAAATGCAATCCAAAACCACACAATGTACTTTCCTAGGCTATGCCCTTAACTACAAAGGATTCTATTGCCTTGACCACTCTACCAACAAGATGTATGTCACCAGACATGTACTCTTTGATGAAACTACCTATCCATTCCATCATCTTAATTCTCTCCTAACCTCCACTTATAATCTACAATCCTGGCTTCTTCCCCTAACTTTACTTCTAGGACTCCATTCCTTCCCAAGCTCCCTCTACTGATCTCAATTCCTTACCACAAACACTCCCTCTACAACCTTCTGTCTCTCAGCCCTCTGCCTCTAAAACCTTGCCTCTCATACTATCACAAACACTCCCTACCCCCTCACAGCCACTCACTTGCACTCCACCTGCAGCCAATTTGCCATCTACCTCAGTACCCAATTGCTTACTTTTTGGAAAATCAAATAACAACTCAACTGCCTTCAACTAACTATCCAACCTCTCAGCTCTCAGCCACTAGTTCAGACCCTACCACTACCATAAATCAACACCTAATGGTGACAAGATCTAAAATGGGCATCTCTAAGAAGAAGACTTTCACAGCAGTCACCTCTCCTACCACCTTAGAATCTTATTCTGAGCCTTAATCCTTTACTGCAGCCAATAAAATTTCAGCTTGGAGGAAAGCCATGGCTAAAGAGTTCGCTGCTCTTCATCAACAACACACTTGGACACTAATACCTCTTCCACCCAACAAAAATGTGGTGGGATGTAAGTGGGTGTACAAACTGAAACAAAATTCAGATGGCAGCATATCATTACACAAAGCTAAACTTGTGGCCAAGGGCTACCATCAGGAGGCAGGTCTTGATTATGATGAAACCTTTAGCCCTGTGGTAAAAGACACAACTGTGAGGACTGTGCTTGCTTTGGCAGCTCACTTCAATTGGCCTCTAAGGCAATTAGATGTCAAAAATGCATTCTTACATTGCCACCACAAAGAGGAAGTTTACATGTGCTAACCTCAAGGATTCATAGAGCCTAATTACCCCTACTATGTCTGTAAACTCAATAAATCCATATATGGTCTCAAGCAAGCCCCTAGGGCTTGGTTTGAGAGTTTCACCTCTCACCTATTGACCTTCAACTTCACTCAATCTACAGCTGATACCTCCCTCTTTCTCAGACACCAAGGCTCCTCTACTACAATCCTCCTTTTATATGTTAATGATATTATAATAACAAGGTAATGATCCCTCCTATGTCCAAACTCTAATTCATCAACTAAGCTAGGCATTTGATATGAAAGACTTGGGCCCTCTACATTATTTCCTAGGCCTGTAAATCTCCCACACTCCTTAAGGCCTATTTGTGTCTTAAAAAAAGTATCTCAAAGATCTTCTTGTAAAAGCTCAAATGCTTGACTGCAAGGCCTGCAAAACTCTATGTCCCTCTACCTTTCACCTGAATAAAACATCTGGCCAACCACTCTTAGACCCCACTCCTTTCAAATCCTTAGTTGGAGCCCTTCAATATCTAACCTTCACCAGATATCTCATTTGCTGTTAACACAATCTGTCAACACATGCACAACCCAACAGACAACCATTTCTCAGCTGTCAAAAGGATTTTGAGGTATCTCAAGGGCAGTCCCACTGTTGGCCTCCATTACCATCCCACAGCTTTAACTCTTGAGTCCTACTCAGATGCAGACTGCGTAGGTGATCCACTTGATAGGAAATCCACTACTGGTCTCTTCCTCTACCTTGGTTCTAGTCCAATTCACTGGAGTGCCAAGAAACAAAGCACTATCGCCAGGTCCTCCACAAAAGCCGAATATAAGGCCATGGCAATCACAACAATTGAATTATCCTGGGTTAAAATGCTCTTCCAAGATCTCAACTTGTATCTCAAACAACCTCCAGTTCTCTACTGTGATAATATCTCAGCCATGGCATTGGCATCCAATCCAGTATTCCATGGTAGAACTAAACATATCGAAATAGATTTCCATTATGTCAGAGAATAGGTTACAAGAAAGGCCATCACTCTGCACTGTATGCCCTTTGAAGATCAACTTGCTAATATTTTCACCAAAGGCCTTCCCTCAACCAAATTCCTCACTCTAAGATCCAAACTACTGGCCTTCACCCCTGCCATCAGTTTGTAGAGGGATGTTAACCAATCCTACTCTCAGCAAAGCAACAGCACAACTAACTCCAACTGAATCCAGTTAGCTGCAACAACCTGTAAAAGATTGTAACAAATCAGATTTGTTACAGATACATACATATATATATATATATATAGTGTATGACAAAATAATGTGGGGTGAGATGCAAGAAGTAATGAATGGAGAAGTAGATTTTTCCCTCTCTAAAATCTCTGAACTGTTCCTCCTCTCCAACTCTCTCTATCTCTCTGTATCAATGGTGAAAAAGTTCACCGTTGATTATATTTGATTCTCCTTGTTTCTTCAACAAGTTGTCTAACCTTGGAGCAAGGTGTGAATGGAAATGAGAGAGATTACCAAAAATTACCTGGGTTTTGAAGTTGAGGCATTACCTATTAAATGTTTAGTTGTGCCTTTAATCTCTACTGACTTGTCAAAACCTAAGTGGGTTAAACAAATCCTTATCATATGTAGGGAAATAGTTGATAAAGTATAGTGCAGCATTTAGATTTTACTTATTTTGCCTCAGAAAAGCTGTTCAATTGATTCAGCAAACCTCGATGTTCGCCCGATAGAGCTAAAGGAAACACAGTAGCAAAGATTTCACTATATCATTTCGCGGCCTAAAAAGGAAGGGGGTAAAGGATAAAAAAACTTGGTTGGGCATATTTCGTCCTTATTAATAAGAATGAACCTTGCTGCAGACTTATTTACAGATGCTTTTAGGACTTAAAGTTGCCCCAGAATGTTAATGGTTTTGGAGAAAACTACTTAATTGAACGAAAATCACACAGCATACTGTGCACAAGTATGGGATTAGGTAAGTAGTAGCATCTTCCATGGACCCCCTTTTGTTCGGGAAGCTACTCAATGGAAAGGAAAACCAGTTCTCATGACTATAAACATGTTATACCTTGTAGTGATTGTGTATTGCATATGGAAATTGATGCTGCACTTTTTGGCCCACGTACAATCCGAGCTTGACTCCCTGAAGAACACTCAAAGAAGAAGATCAGAGGACCACCGGTTTGGCTCCGGCGGTAGCCGCTCCGATGCTTAAGTCAATAAACTGAATTGAAAGACTTGTAATGAAAGCCAAAAATAATGAGCATGATCATAAAGCGTACCTCTAGGGCTTGATTTATAGGCAGTGGCATTCTTAAGTTGATTAGGATTTGGAGCCATGAAAGTAGGGATTTGAGCATCGGAGATAGTAGTTACCTTGTAGAATATTGTATCAAATAGAGATAACCATGAGTGGTGGTTTCCTTGTAAAAGACTGTTTCCTTATTCTTCGCTCGGCATATATTAAGGCGGTGATGAGCTTTGAATAACAGTGTGTTACACCGAAGGTCTGTGTTCGGACCTGTAAGCTTTGCAGATAAGTAGATCTTCTCTGGAGATACGTGCTCGGCCTCTGTAGGTCTGCTGAAAGGCCAATCATGAGCTGAATGGCCGAGCACGAGCTGAAAGGCCGAGCACGAGCTGAATGGCCGAGCACGAGCTGAAAGGCCGATCACGAGCTGTATGGTCGAGCATGAGCTGAATGGCCGAGCACGAACTGTATGGCCGAGCTTGAGCTGAAAGGTTGAGCATGAGCTGAATGGCCGAGCACGAGCTGAATGGTTGAGCACGAGCTGAATGGCCGAGCACTAGCTGAAAGGTCGAGCATGAGCTGAATGGCCGAGCACGAACTGTATGGCCGAGCTTGAGCTGAAAGGCCGAGCACGAGATGTATGGCCGAGCATGAGCTGACCCATAGTTACACGTGTCAAGTGATGATTGGTCTTGCCATTTTGTGGTATATCAGTTACTCCCCCCCCAAGCCTCAGTTCTGTGAGATCCGTGCAGAGCTGAGGTTAGGATTTTTGAAGAGTCGCGCGTGCTCGACGATTTATAATATACTGGCCTGCAACACTTAGAAATAAAACAGGGTTTTCATAAAAGTCAGTAGGGTGAGAAAAAATGGACCAGACCTAGAAGTCTGTACATTTAGATGAACCAAGCCTTCAACACTTGTAATGGATACAAGGCTTTAGGGGTTAATAAAATAAACCAGACCAGAGGGTTTGTGCATTAAGATGGACCAGACTTGAGTCTGTGCATTAAGATGGACCAGACCAGAAGGCCTGTACATTTGATGGAACAGACCAGAAGGCCTGTACATTTGATGGACCAGACCTGAGTCTGTGCATTGAGATGGACCAGACCAAGAGGTCTGTACATTTGATGGACCAGACCATGAGGTCTGTACATTTGATGGACCAGACCTGAGTCTGTGCATTGAGATGGACCAGACCAAGAGGTCTGTACATTTGATGGACCAGACCATGAGGTCTGTACATTCGATGGACCAGACTAAGAGTCTGTGCATTAAGATGGACCAAACCTGGGAGTCTGTGCATTAAGATGGACCAGACCTGGGGGTCTGTGCATTAAGATGGACCAGACCTGAGTCTGTACATTTGATGGACCAGACCATGAGGTCTGTACATTCGATGGACCAGACTAAGAGTCTGTGCATTAAGATGGACCAGACTTGGGAGTCTGTGCATTAAGATGGACCAGACCTGGGGGTCTGTGCATTAAGATGGACCAGACCTGAGTCTGTGCATTAAGATGGACCAGACCTGGGGGTCTGTGCATTAAGATGGACCAGACCTGAGTCTGTGCATTAAGATGATCACTCCAACAGAGAATGATATCTTCATAACTGCAACTTCCCATTCTGACATGGTTACATAATTTAAGCAATTTTGTTAGTACTTGAGGCTGCCGACCAACTTTGAGAAGAGGAATCAAATAGTCTTTCAAGAAACAAGGAGAAACAGCTCCATCTCAATTCCCTAATAGTCGCCAAAGGGGAAGTCACTAGAGATTCCAGCAGTAATAGATGAATAAGATGGTGGCTTATTGCTGGTGGACAGGGATAGATTGGCAAGTGCAGTGGCTGTATGCTGCTTGGCTAGCGAGGTTCCCTTGGAAAGGATACGAATTTGTAGTGGGTACGGATCTAGCTTGCTCACCTCATGAATGAATTTTAGTGCTTCTGATTTACGGAGTATCTTATCAATAGTGATATCATCAGCTGGTAGCTGGCTGATGATTCCAGCAGCGGCAGACCTATCTTCGGCATCTGGTGAATTGGTAAGGATGGCTGCTAAGGTGGTGATAATGTTTCTTTTTGCAGGGGATGGTGCAAGTGGAACCCCAGCAGGGTGACCATTGGAAATGCAGTATATGAGTTTCATTGCACATCGTCTCACCATAGGCTGGTCATTTTCAAGTTAAGAGAAGAGATGAGCAGTTGCATCTTTATCAGATTGCACCAAATTTTGAACTGTCTCAGATTTAGAGCTGAGAAGAACCAGCAACTGTAAGAACTGAACCTTGATTTGAGGGTCAGAATTAGTTATAAGCTGCAAGAAGAGACTGACATTGTGTTGTGACTGCAGCTCTCGCACACCTTGATACCCTTGGAGCTCTGAATACTTACTAGCTTCCCATAGTGAAGCGAGGATCTCAACAGCTTCTTGTTTCTAATTTGGACCAGATCTGTCAAATGAGATGATGCCAATCAATAGTGGTATAGTTGCAGGGTTTGCCAAAAGTTGCTTTATGATTTTTTGGTGTGCCGCGAGTTTCTGGATGGATTTGATGCCAGCTGATTTACAGGCTGGAGTGCTTGAAGAGGGCATTTGGACTAAACTGTGTATGAATTGTTTGTCCTTGCTACTGTTGTTGAATTTTCCTTCCAGTCCATTTTGTATTCCATCAGCCCCAACGCTACTAACTCACCAGTGAAAAGTACCTGATTTGTAACAGCTGCAGGTGGTGGCTTATGTGGAAATGAGGCTGTATTGAACAGTGGAAAAAATCTCTGAGCTATCTTGGCAATTTCTTTTGGGGCTAGAGCAACTGATTGCTTCTTGGTCCCTTCAACAAGAGCAGCAGCCAATGTCTTCTTAGGTAATTGATCACTAGCAGGAGAAGCAGCCACTATGTTAGCAGCTGGGGGAGTGGTTCTTTTTAAAATATCACCATTATTCTCAGCGAATGATTGAAAACTGTGAAGGGGGAACAAGGGTTCCTTTTCAAAACAAGTATCACAGGTAGCTTCAACATGTCGCCGTTGATACTCTTGTACCGCAGTAAAAACATCATCCATATATCTTCCAATATTAAGTGGAACTATGTCCAGAACAGGTAGTACGGGACCATTTATAAAAGGAACCAAGAAAGATCCCTCAATAGTTTGAAAGTGACCCTCCTGCCCATTCAAAACATATCTACATCTTTCTTTAGAAAGGAAAATGACATCAGAAGGCAGCACTTTATTGTTTCAGTGCATCAAAGGTGCACTGTGCTGTCAAAGTTTTGACGAGTAGTACCCTTCTCCATGGTAGTGCCTGGATAAGAAGTTGCACGTGCTCCTATATTAGACAGTGCAACTGGCCCACTTGCTGTGGAGTAAAACCATTTAGAATACTATCACGCGCTGATAATGATAGACAGTGCGAAGCAATCTCTGGTGTCGAGTTTTTTCTATCAAGAGATGGGAAAGGTGTAATTGGTGCATTTGGCAACAAGGGACGTAACGGCCTATTCGTCTGTTCAGAAAGCCCCCCCTTTTTTTTATGTTCAGAGATAGAAGAAAAGAAATATGTGGAGATGTGAGTATTTTCTCAATAGTAGAATCAATGCACCTTCTGATGGTCTATAGGATTTCCTAAAGAATCTGAAAAGTGCTGTTGAGCAGTCAATACCAAAGCAAGTAATATCCAACCCCTAAGTATGGATCCACCAGTAGCACTTCAAGAAGATCACCGCATGCCATAGAATCCTCCATAGATAGTTTTGAGGCCATAGCAACTGGTTCCAAATTTTTTCCTTTGATACAGTCTCATTTAATCACTTTGGCAGCACCAAATCCAAGAGAGTCATGAAACAGATTTTTCATGAATTTCTGTTTTACAAACAGCTGAGGTTCAGAGTTATTATAGATTACAGGGAGATAAGCCTTGCCAGAGCCATCCTTGTGTTCATCCCAAAGAGTGGTAAATTTTGTGGGATGGATCTTTAATTTAAATGAAGGCAGTACTGTAGAGTCTGGTTGTAAACAGCCACAGCCTGGGCTCATTGTTGAATGTTGTGAGGGAGATGTTGAGTTGAGCTAATCACTTGATTTCCGAACAAAGTCCAATGTCATCAAGAAGAGGAGGAAGCTTGATACAGTTTGAAGACAAACCCTCAGAACTGTCAATATCCAAACCATGAAGAAATTTTGTTCAGATGACGCATGGCATTTTACCAATGAAATTGTCTTGTATAAGAAAATTGCCATAAAATGGATTCCCCACAGACCAATGCCTAAAGGTTCATGTTGGTGCCAAGTTCCTGCTAACAAAAGTCGATTAAATCCTCGCCCCCTTCTGCAATTGATGATTTCAACCACGGCCTCCTTTAATGCCTCTTGTTTGGCTGGAAGCTTGTCGCCGTTCAGTAAAATTAATTTAAGATTCCCAAATAGATCAAAATATGACAAGTTGATCTCATCAGCAAAAATTAATGATAATATGAGATGAATTAAGTAGCCATTTGAGCTCAACATGGGAGTTTAGGTCCGCCCTCTTGATGTTGAGGACAGGCACAGTGTAGAACTGGTTGTTTTTCAGTGTTTCATAAGCCTGAGCAAGTGCTAGTGGGCTTCCTCTGGTGCCAATTTTTATAAGAGAGACTTTTGTCTCAGTTTGCTGATTGACGGCAATTGAGTCCCTGGTGACCATAAGTTCTCAGCAAGGGGCAGTGTATAGTGCCAGATTTAGAGGGTCGAGGGCGAAGAACTGTTTTAGTTTGAGAGTACGTTGGTGCTAGAGCCTTTTCTGATTCAGATCTGATAAGGTATTGTATCAATCGGAGAGCTTTGGTTGGACGTTACGCAGAGACTCCAGGTACTGCAGAGCGGTCATGACATACTCGAACGATGAATCCTGAAGCTCGATGGCCATTAACGGGAAAGTCATTTGTGCTAGGGCGGAGATCCAAGGCCTTGACTTTACCTCCAATTGTTGCAGTTGTTATGATAGAGGTGAGAGCAGTTCTAGTTAAAGGCCTAGGCTGCCCTTCAGAATATACTGAGTCATCCCTTGGTAGGTGCGACTAAACCAAGGTTGTATGGCCCACTAGTTGGGGTTATGGGTTGGAAATAGGTAGTAGGACACTAGTAACGCTGAGCCCCCATAGATCTGACCGTCATGTCCCATAGCTGGAACTAGAGTCCCAATAGGTGAATTTAGGCTATAAGGTACATAACCAATACCATGGTGATACGTGAGCGACCCATTGTCTCCATAAACCCCTGGAGGCATCTCAACTCCATCAGGATTTTAAAAAATCTCGGGTAGTCATCCTACTCATTACGGTCCCATCATAGCCCCCATAATAATGAGTCGATGGATAACCATTGGGGAAATAGTATGTTGCCAGATCCATGCAATCCTGTAATAATGGAGTCCACACGATTGGATCTGACCATTTGTAGCGCCACTGGAATCAACCGAGGGCTGTTCTTTGGTGGGCTTAGGAATATCTAAAATCCTTGTTTGAGAATCCAATAATGAATTTCTACGAAAAATCTGCGACTTGATCTGCAGCGGAGCAACGGTGGTCATGACAAGATCTTCAAGAAAGAGAGAGACCCTAGGAGAGGGAACAAGGAGTCTCAGCCGCCCAGAAACCTTGACAAATTGGCCATTTTTTGTAATCCGAAGCTCATCATCTGGATAATGGGCAATAAATCCAGTAACAGCTCTTCTTCCCCAACAAATATTCCAGATAAACAATTTCGAGGAGCCCTAGAAGAATTTAGTGGACTTATGAAAAAATGGGTCCAGACGTAACGAGGCCTGTGGTTGGAAGAACTGGGGGAAGAGGGCCAGAATTTTGGCGGGAAACTGAGGTTGACACTTCAGCTTGAGGACCAGATGACTTCTTCATAGGATCACCATGTCTACTGAGTGGCTCAGAATTGGCCTTCTTTATTGAAGTTGAATCAAGAATACCAGCGGAAGAAACAGAATCAACCCGATGTACTTGTGAAAGCAGCTCGAGCTGGCAAATAGGACGTGAATTATGCTTCCATGCATAGTAAGCTGTTTGGTCAACTCGTGCTTAGGAACCAGATCAGATCTTGATGTTAGTCTCAGTGGCAGTGTAGAGCCAGCACCGGTTAGAGCGTGAATGATCAAGCCCGCGTCCAACGAGTAGAGCCGCATGCCCCCGGCGAGGTCTCACATCGAAGAGAGACTCGATACAAATAGCAGAATTGTCGTAGAAGCCAATTAATTCTGTGTACAGCTCTGGTTGATATTTATATCTGAGTTGAGACATTGTTCAGGTGTCCCCAGGTTGGAGCAATAGCTCAGAGACGTGGAACATTAAATCTGAGGAAGATACTGTCCGAAAATTCTGATTATATAAATTACCAGGCGTATGCCTAAGCTCTCAGCCCACCGTAACTCAGAAACCAACTGATTAGAATATTGATGACAGCCAAACCAAGTGTCAATAGATCCGCTCTAGACCGCGGACTGCTAGCATCGGCAACAGAAGCTATGCCTAACATAGTGCGAACAACCAATAGCGAGACCCCTCGGATGTAGATTGGCAAACTCCGGAGATTATTGCCATTTACAGAGAGAATAGGATTTACAGATATGATGGGGCATTTGCCGTTGTTGGGTATGCTTCTCACAATGTTTTCAAAAAACTGAGACGGATGTGATGCCCTGTAGTGGTGATGTCTGAAGCAAAATTTAAGAGATCTGAAAACAAATCTCATATTTTTGGGGAAAAAGTGCTTCAAGATTTCAGGGTTTATCGTTTCTGATGATGTATCACATATCGGCAAAAGGAATGACTACGATGACTCTTGCTCAAGTTTACTTGCCTTAGAGCTGACAGAACTAGTTTTCTTTACTCCCCTGTCATCAGATGCTCCAACCACGTTTGCATAACACGTGTTCCATGCTCATCGTCACAAGCAGTCGTACGTTTGAGACCATTATTGCTGATGCTTGAAAGCATCTGAGTAATTTGTTGCGCACTGCAGAATTTGAAAAGCTTCTGCGTAATTCTTAAACTGGTCTATCAAAAGCTTGAGAACATGATCTTTTAGTTCAGAAAAAATCATCTGAATTTTCTTCGGGTCGTGCTCGAAACAGATTATTATTCAGTGAAGAAGACATCGGGTTTTCTGATTCAAATACATCAATATTGGACTACTTTGAATCTGTTCTTCCAAACCCATTGACAGAATCATAGGGTGGTTAGAAACCGTTCGAACTTATTTGATGATCAGAGACCGTTTCTTTGCTTAGAAAAAATAATGTTCCACCTGATACATTGATTGGAATTAGAACCAAGAGCGCCATGATAGCAATTGGTCCAAATATTTTTTAAGCCCAGATTATAAATTCTCAGGAAAACAGCAGAATCAAGGCCAGCATGTTTGATAATCTCATCTTTGCTCATCCTTATATGAGGGAACATACCCAGCAATGCCGCTACCAGGCCGCCCATACGCACCAGCCCCAGTCCTTTCCTTCCTTAGTGCCACTCGCACCAAACGCGTCCATAGATCCCGTACCCGAGGCATCTCCGGATCAGAGATCGCACCGTAAAGTCCCCTTAAAAAAGATCACAAGACGGCGAGTCGAATACAGAGGGATATAAGCCCGTGCCGTGAGTAGCCCTTGGACCAGTCGAGCTCAAGCCCGACAGTTTTTTCGGCGTCGAAGAAGGCTTGGAGAGATGGCTGAACAGCAGATCGATTTGAGTAGAGGACGAGGTTGGTGGGGCCAGGTTGATCAGAGACTGCTATGGAATGCGGCTGGAATATGGTTTGTGAGTTGTTCTGTGATTTCAGAAGATTTAGGTTTGACTGAAATTTTATAAAAATGTTGGGGATGAATTCTAAAATTTTCTGGAGTAATTTCTGGATTGGTCTAAGGTGAGAAAGTTGCTAGGGTTTTCACGGCTTGGCTCGTGGCTTAGCTTAGTGGATGACAGCTGGAATACACCACTTGATTGTCTTTCAGTTGATGTAAGTCTCCCTTGATGTAAGTCTCCTTTGTCTCTTCCTAGATGCAGCTTTTTTATGGTACTACCTTTAGGGCCTTTTTTCCAAAACCCTTTGCAGCAAATATCTCCAAATTGAGCTGAAAGTTAGCAAAGATGATGAGGATAAAGCGGTGATAGTTGATGATCCGTGGGTGATTAATCGAACAATCGATCTGTGCCCGATACGAAGATAGAGCGCTAGGAGGATCAACAATTGAGAAAAGCTGCCAGAAGGCACGAGTTTTCCGACGATGATGAAATCTGTGGCGTCTCTTCTTTTTGTATATTTGATGATCAGTGATGGGCTAATATATATATATATATATATATTCTTTTCTTCGATCGGCAATGGAGTTTCCAGAGAGATCAATCGATGCGATGGCGACTGCCAAAACGACAGATGCAGCAACATGATAAACGGTGTTGGCGATGAAGATACTGATCGGTGGTGGATACTGAGACGTACTGCAACAGAGATTTTTTTGTGTGTGTCTGGACTCTCCAGAAGATAGATTGTTTCCTGTGATTCAAAAAGTTAAATCACGGTGCCAAGAAGTAATAATAGTAAAAGAATTCTAGTCATATGTAATGACCAGATTCGTTAAAAAATTGTAGATCAATGATCAGTATACATGTAACTTGATCAGTATATATATATAATACTGGTTTGATTTTGATATATCCGTAGACATATATATATATATAGAGGCATGTGTATATCTAGAAAGATCTTATGATTATACATATGAACACATATTTGTATATGCATAACCTTGCAAATAATGTGCAAAATTTAATCTCTACGTTGATATATAAAAATTTAATCCGATTCGATCTTGTTTAACATCTATCAAATTATATGAAATTTGAGAGAATTTAAATAATCATTAGGGAGCAATATTAATAGTAGAGAACGAAGCCTGTTGATTGTCGTTCCCACAGACGGCGCCAAACTGATGCTGCACTTTTTGGCCCACGTACAATCCGAGCTTGACTCCCTGAAGAACACTCAAAGAAGAAGATCAGAGGACCACCGGTTTGGCTCCGGCGGTAGCCGCTCCGATGCTTAAGTCAATAAACTGAATTGAAAGACTTGTAATGAAAGCCAAAAATAATGAGCATGATCATAAAGCGTACCTCTAGGGCTTGATTTATAGGCAGTGGCATTCCTAAGTTGATTAGGATTTGGAGCCATGAAAGTAGGGATTTGAGCATCAGAGATAGTAGTTACCTTGTAGAATATTGTATCAAATAGAGATAACCATGAGTGGTGGTTTCCTTGTAAAAGACTGTTTCCTTATTCTTCGCTCGGCATATATTAAGGCGGTGATGAGCTTTGAATAACAGTGTGTTACACCGAAGGTCTGTGTTCGGACCTGTAAGCTTTGCAGATAAGTAGATCTTCTCTGGAGATACGTGCTCGGCCTCTGTAGGTCTGCTGAAAGGCCAATCATGAGCTGAATGGCCGAGCACGAGCTGAAAGGCCGAGCACGAGCTGAATGGCCGAGCACGAGCTGAAAGGCCGATCACGAGCTGTATGGCCGAGCATGAGCTGAATGGCCGAGCACGAACTGTATGGCCGAGCTTGAGCTGAAAGGTTGAGCACGAGCTGAATGGCCGAGCACGAGCTGAATGGTTGAGCACGAGCTGAATGGCCGAGCACTAGCTGAAAGGCCGAGCATGAGCTGAATGGCCGAGCACGAACTGTATGGCCGAGCTTGAGCTGAAAGGCCGAGCACGAGATGTATGGCCGAGCATGAGCTGACCCATAGTTACACGTGTCAAGTGATGATTGGTCTTGCCATTTTGTGGTATATCAGAAATTAAGAGAGAAATGCTATAGATGTTTTAAGAATAAGTATATATTAATTGTATACATATATTTATATATAATTAATACATATATTGGATAAGATTTTTAAGAATAAGTATATATTGTGTATATATATATATATATATATATATATATAATTAATACATTTTCTATCATGACTGCAGACAGAGAGAGAGAAAGAGAGAGGTGCTTCTCCATTTAATTTTAATTATTTTGTTTATTCCCTTCAATTCTCACCACTATTTGCTCAACTTTCAAGTAGTGAACCAAATAATCAATAAACTCGCATTATAGTTATCATGCAACCATAAACTTTAACTTTACTACCTAGGAAGTGGAATTTACTGGAACTCAAAAGTAGAATCTTTTGAATTTTTTTTTTGGAAGTTCTTTCTATTAAAAAGGATAACAAACAAATCCCTAGCCAGAGCCCTCATTTATAGATGTCACGTTAGCAATTTTATCACTATGTTACAATAGTTTTAACCATTACTATTGTTATCGAAATATATATATATAAATGAACTTCCAGAATTTGAATGAAAAAATATATATATTACAAAAAGAGATGTGTGAAGTGAGGAAAAAAAGGAAATTACAGAAATCTTCAAATGATACGTGCAGGTTAGGAACACTTGCATTGGAGCTCAAGCCATGGTGAGAATTGTTGATCAGTCCAGTAACGCAGCCATTACATGTCAAAATTCTTGCAGTGTGGCACCAAATTGCATTGGATTGTTTGTTAACTTTTTTAGGGAAACTTATGAAAATGAAATGAACCTCTTGCATTTGAGTTTGTTACCTTTTTCACTAAAATTAAATTAACTAAAATCCTTCAAATGCACCTAGCCAAAAAAAAGAAAAGAAAAGAAATCCTCCAAATGATAGGTGCCTTTGGTTGCACCAAATAAAGACAAAATCAGATCAATTGAATGTTATAAAACCTTATGATTATCGCTTTGATACTATCCAAAAAATTAATTAAAAAGAACTTGATAAATGAATTAATTATTGCACTAAGCTAGATTTTATCACTGTTATATACTCCATAGGCCCTCCCATATTAAGGTTTAGTGGATTGAGATTGTGTTGTACTGTTGACTGAAATATAGAAGAAGAGTTAAAAAAAGAACTTGATAAATGGGTGAAACCTTGAACTATATAAGCTAGATATTAACAATGTTATAAACTCCAATAGGCCCTTTTAGTACCATATTAAGGTTGAGATTGTGTTGTAATGTTGACTGAAATACAGAAGAAGATAAGGCACATTCAAGGTATGGACAAATATGAAAACAATGAGAGAGAGAGAGAGCGCTTGGTGTCTAACCATAAAATTTCCTTTGAGATAAGAAAGAGGTGAAGGATCAGCCACAATTTTTTTTTACTTTATGGCTAGAAAGTAACATACCATGACACAGGTCACTTGAACTTTTTGACTCTTTGTTGGGAAGAAATGGCCATTTATGTACACAAATAGTCACGACCAGCTCATTTAGTCATTCCTAGTTCCATCACGGAATCAACAAATCCTGACTTATTCCAGAAAGTTGTCAGCTAGACTACAACCATAAAGACTTGACTCAAACTTAAAATGCATATGCTTTATTGGAATTTTCTGCAAGGAAATCAGAAACTGAACATGGATGACCAAAATTTATACAAAAATGAATAATCTTCCAAATTGAAGTGTATTTTGGTAATTGCACAATCAATCCCACCATTATATATATCCAACAATTCTTGCACCAATCTTTCATACAACTGAAAATACATAAAAATGGGGATCAGGGCATTCATATGCGTGGCATTCTCACTTTGTCTGGTGGCTGTTGGCACTGCCCAACAGAGTGCTTCTAATGTTAGAGCCACATATCATTTCTATAATCCCCAGCAGAATGGCTGGAACTTGAACGTTGTTAGCGCTTACTGCTCCACCTGCGATGCTAACAAACCCTTGGAATGGCGTCGCAAGTATGGCTGGACTGCCTTCTGTGGACCTGTTGGACCTCGCGGTCAGGCAGCTTGTGGCAAGTGTTTAAGGGTAAACAATTTCTGTATGTGTGTGTGTTTTTTTTCCCCTATGTTAAAAAGTTGTTTTCTTCTGGTGCTTTTTATTGTTATTATTATTAGTTATGAGGACCAAAGCTGATCCCACCCTCCAATAGATGTCTCTCAACAACTTTTTTCTCTATGTGACAATGATTTTGAATGGAACTTTCAAAATTTAAAGCAAAAAAAATATAAGGAAAGAAGACAGGTATGTGTAATGAAAAGAGGAAACTAATGAGACAATTTTGGAAATGATGTGTAGGTGACAAACACGGGCACGGGAGCTCAAGTAACGGTGAGAATTGTTGATCAATGCAGCAACGGAGGGCTTGATCTGGACGTTGGGGTGTTCCGACAACTAGACACTAATGGAAGGGGCAATGCCCAAGGCCACCTTATAGTTAATTACCAGTTCGTCAACTGCTGAACCATATCTATATATATAACATGCAATACCAAGTTATTGAATAAGAGATAAATTATCACCTTCTTGGATAACAAGAACTATGAAATGTAAGCTCGACTTATTAAGAAATTTTGTTGGGACTGAAAAAATATTACTATGGTTGAAATAAATGAATAGGTGTCCTTAAATTTCTTGAAATAAATGATGGTCTCTTTTTCGCTTGAATTTTGTCATTTGTGTTTTTTGTAGTAGTACATGAACTTAAATTGAAATATAAAGATGTTTTTTTTTTATCTCATGAGAATATAAGTATGAGCTTTGTATATATTTTTCATTCCATTAAAGGAGTGCCTCATATTATAATTTTCTAACTAGGCTTCCTTGACAAACTTTGCATTTCTTTATGTAATGATCAGACTTTTGTGTGTGTTAGTAGCTAAGGAAATATAGCCTGCCACTTCATCACACATCTGCAATAGCATTAAGTAAATGATGCGGCTTTAGCATAGGATCTCTCTAACATTCTAACAAACTCTAAAAGATAAGATTAGTTAGAATGTTGAATTGTTTATGTCAGTCATGATTGTTAAACTGTTTGGGGCTATATATCTATATCTATACTACCTATAAATGTATGGATCCAATTACATGTTTTCTTCTAAATTGTTTTACACTTTTACTTGACAAAAATGTCCTTTATTCCTCGTCCTTTCCTACTCCCACTCTCTTCTCTTCACTCTTTGTCCTTTCCTATCCCCACTCTAACAATTCTCTTCCTTTATTTGGACTTTGGATTGGCTGCATAGTAGAACAGAGTTTTTGTTGTATTTCTCATGCTGAGAAAGTTTGCATGGATGTGGAATTGCTGTGGCCTATTGTACACTCTCCCTCCAATTGACACTGGTTGTCATTCATATGGTCAAATAATTTGAATGAAACATAAGAAGCATTGTGGATGTTCTGTATTATTTTTTATTCTTTGAAGCGATGTATCTGATTTTCATTTTTTCTTGCATTCAGCAATGGGAAGTATCAAATTTCCATTCAGAGGGATCACTGAAGACTTTAAAAGAATAAAATCCTATTATAAGCAAGACTGGGTTGACTCGATTTGTTCAGGCACTAGGTATTTTGGCCTTTTTTCTTGATCTAGAGAAGAAAAAAAAGTGCGTTGTTGTGTAGCAGTTCGGTTGGAAATTTAGAATTTAATATGAGTTAATCTATGTCAGGATTTTGGCTCCAACTACCTATATCTTCTTTGCTTCTGCACTTCCAGTTATTGCATTTGGAGAACAACTTATCAGAGAAACAGGTTAGAGAAGAGCTCTTCCAGTTTTATCTGTATTCAACACAATTGGCAAAATTATTACATTCTATAGCAATATTGTCAACATTTATGTGCTTTTGCCTGTTAAATCTATTGATTACCATGGATGGGTTTGAGAAATTTTAGTTCTCTACAGATGGAAGCTTGCGCACAGGAGAAACTTTGACTTCTACTGTTATATGTGGCATCATACATTCAATATTTGGTGGACAGCCTTTAATGATATTAGGTGTTGCAGAGCCCACAGTTATAATGTACACTTACCTTTACAATTTTTGCAAAGGAACCGTAGATCTTGGACAAGAGCTGTACTTGGCTTGGGTTGGATGGTAAGAGGAATCAACCTCATATTTCCAAGTCTAAATTTCTTTACAGGGGATTTTGAATTTCTTGATATAACCTTTGCAGGGTTTGTGTTTGGACTGCTCTCCTGCTCTTTCTTCTGGCAATATTCAATGCTTGCACTGTTATTAATAGATTTACAAGAATTGCAGGGAAACTTTTTGGCATGTTGATTTCTGTTCTTTTTATGCAGGAGGCTGTCAAGGTATTCTATTGATTTACAAAGAGGCAAGCTATGCTACTAAATATGAGGCTAAAAATGTAGTTAATTTAACTGTTTGTTAATGTTTGAATTACAAGGGTTGGTAAGTAAATTTAGGATTCCTAAAGGTAAAGACCCAACCACATAAAAGTATAATTTCCAGTGGTTGTATACAAACGGGTTGCTGCCAATCATATTCTTCTTTGGCCAACTCTTTATTGCCCTAAAGAGCAGTAGAGCAAGGTCATGGAAATATGGCACAGATTTGTGAAATGACTCTCAGATTTTGCCTGCAAAAATGACTCAACTGGAATTTGAACTATTCATCATTGAATTCAGGAATGTTAAGAAGTGTTATTGTGGACTACGGGGTTCCTTTTATGGTATTAGTATGGACAGCATTGTCATTCAGTGTACCAAACAAAGTTCCTTCAAGAGTCCCCAGGAGGCTTTTTAGTCCTCTTCCTTGGCAGTCTGCATCCTTGCACCATTAGACTGTCATTAAGGTAAGAATATGCAGCAATGTTCTTTGTTTCTAGTCCTCTTCCTTGGCAGTCTGCATCCTTGCACCATTAGACTGTCATCAAGGTAAGAATATGCAGCAATGTTCTTTGTTTCTCGCTTCTGAAGTCTATGTCCTCTATCAAGTTAATATCTGATTCTCCTTGTATATGCCTACAGCAGATTTGATCAAATTAGGAAGGGGCAAAGGTTAAAAATACTTCAATGTATTCAAATTAATGTTGATTCAAAGCATTATATACTAAATTGTGAAACATACACACGAACTGCAGGATATGGGAAAGGTCCCTCCAGTATACATATTTGCCGCCATCATACCAACTGTGATGATAGCCGCCCTGTATTTTTTTGACCACAATGTTGCTTCACAAATGGCACAACAGAAGGAATTCATTCTCAAGAACCCATCTGCTTATCATTTCTTAAATGCTTCCATACTTCGTTTAAGGCAATTGAAATGTAACCCTGTTTCTAAACTACATTTAGATTGAATAGACTTGCAACTCAAACACCGATGATATGTGGATACTCTTAGAGAAACGTACCTGACATCTTGTGGACATATCAATGTTGTCAAAGGCGACCATGTGAGCCGATTTTTAATATTAACGCTTTAACATGTTCTAGGCCATGCGTCTTCAAAGAGGCAATCGCCTTAAGTAAGGCGAAAGGCAATAGCTTTTTTAAATTGTACTCCCTTCATCCTGAATTAAAAGTCTCTTATTCCATTTTGAGATGTCCCATAATAAGAGTCATGTTTAAAAAATTAATGTATAAATAATTGTAAAATTTTCAAATTACCCTCACAAATTTAATGTGAATGTACTACTCAATGTAAATGAAGGTTAGTTTTGTAAATTTATCCTCTTAATCAAGTGTAAAAGCATTAAATGATTGTCCAAAATAAAAATTTGGTTTTCCCAAATGGGACTTAATTCGGGATGGAGGGAGTAACTTATTTTACTCATATGTCATTTATGTTTATATTGTTTTATGCACTTATTTGACACTTTTATAAGAATCATATGAATATAAAAGAACATTGTTGTGCAATTTATTATATTAATACAAGTATTATTATCCAAGATTAACACAAAACTAGCCTAATAAACATATAAATTATTTGAGATGTTGCCCAAAATTCAACACTTTGAAGAGAAAGACTTTTAACATGTAAAAAAGTATAAGTAGTGATTGACATTTAATCTTCTATAACCAGCAAACTATCATCATGCTTCAAAAAATTTGGACCTGCCCACAATAAAACAACTTCTCTCTATCTACCAAATTGATCACCTATATGGGAAGTCTTCCCAATATAGGCCTGATTTTTTAGAATTAGTTTAAATGTCTACGAGATTGCCCCTATCATGTTTTCTATATTATTAGCTAGCAAGTTCACAAATTATTATTATTATTTTTTATCTTGCATAGATACCAAAACTTTGAATGTTTATTGTGAAGAAAGCACCAAAACTTAAAATGGTCATATCACTCAAATACGACATATGTCACTTTTAGATTGAATTATTATAATGATAAGATATTATTTAATTTAGAATAAAATAACTTTTACTATGTAATATAATTTTTTATTATTTTTATAAGTTAGCGCCTAACTTCACTCAGGCTAACACTTTTTTGTCGCCTCGCTTTATGGGTAATGTGAGACCCTAATGCATGTAACTACATTGGGACATATCTATAATTTAAAAGTAAATTTTATTATTTTAGACACACGGCCAACACATGTGAAACACTCCCACTGATTAAAAAAGAAAAGAAAAGAAAAGAAAGTGAGAGATTCCAAGATACGATTTACATAGCTAGAAGCCATGAAGAATCTTTTCTTTTATTTATAAAGAAATTTTAATACTATGCACATGACTATCACAAGTCAAACTTTCCATAAACACTTCTATGCGATTATTAGTATATATAGTTCAATAATATTTGTGGTGTTTGCTGAACTTCACTTTTCACGTCATGCGAACTTAATATAGAATTAGATAATTAATCAAATTTATATATTTGTATTATTATTACATAATAAATGTCTTATACTTTTTTTTTTTTTATGTATATACTATATATAGTTGTCTCTTTCTCGTGTCCGTATCCTATTTTTAATTTTTTGTTTCAGGATTTTCCATGTCAAACATAACCATCTCTCATTCAAAATCAGAGGACCACTCTTGTCATTCTACCTTCTCAACAAACCAACCGCTACGACTCAATAGCAACTGTTCAAGTCCCACCCTCTCTTCTCCAGCCATATTTCTTCTGTTTCTACAGTATGCGAATACCCAAAATTTCACCATTTCGTAATCGCAGTCTCCTGTCTGTACGAATGCTCAATCACGCGAGTTTTTCTCTGCTGCTCAACCATGTGGATCCCTTAATTTTTCTCTACTGCTCAACCGCGAAAATTTCTGCATTCTAGGTATGTAAAAAACTTTCCCCTACGAGTTTTATGGAGTGGTTTTTTTGTTTCCCCCAACCGAAAGAAACCTTTCCCCTGCTCCTTCCGCAGCCGTGGTTCTCCTTCCTTTCCCATGGTTGTAAGTTTTTGCATTCTAGGTATATAAAAAATCTTTCCCCTGCAAGTTTTATGGAGAGATTTTTTTGTTTCCCCTTTTTGTTCCCTTTTATGTTTTGCAAGTATTTTGTTTCCTCAATTTTATTTATTTTTCACTGAACTTGCGAACGATCTCCTTCGTCTGCTAATAAAGTCTTGTCCGTCGCCAAAAGATTCATGCGGGAAAGCCCTCTTTGTTGTTTTTTAGCGACATACACCATGTGCATCGCTAATAGTGTCTTTTTGCGACGTGTACTAGGCATCGCAAAAAAATTTTTTTTTTTTTGTAGTGAGAGGAAGGTTAAGAGTTTCCCTATCCTACATTTCCTTCGTTTGCAAAAGCTGCTCCCGACGTTTTGGCAAAGCTTCTCTAAGAGATCTATCCACCCAACCCAACAAAGACTTGTTACAGAAGGATTTTAAAGGTTGGTTTCTAAAACTCTGTCTTTTATATCTCATTTCTTCCTTTATTTCATGTAATGTGTGTGTATAATTTATGGATCGATGAATTATTATTATACCTTTTGGTTTTTAAATTCTTTGTTTAATTTGATGAATTTATACATATTTTCAGATGACATGATAGGCACAATTTTTTTTAACGAACTTTTGATTTTGATTTTGATTTTTTTTTTTTGGTTTTAAATGCCGATTGAACTTCGCCAAAAGTATTAGTAATTTGGTTGAAAGTTTGCAAATTAATTAAAAAATACTGAAATAGTTGTTTTCCCTATTCTAAATATGAAAATTCCAAATTTTATTGAATATTTTTGTTTTTATGGTCATTTCTTATTTAGCTAAAACTTGTCTTGCTCAACCAATTTAAATGAAACTTTCAAGTAATATCAATGAATGCAGCTAAAGGTGGTAGATTAGGAGATAGCACAAAATGTGCAGTTAGCAGAAAGTGGAAAAATTTATTGGTAGTTGTTTGAAAGATTTTCTTTTATTTAGAAAAGTTCATTTCGAGAAAAGTAGAGCTACTTTTATGTAAATGCACTTTTGTATGTTCTAGAAAGTTAATTAACACGATCATATTTAAAAGTTTAGCTATCTAATTATATTTGACTACAATAATCCCATGAATAGATTTGAGTTTGTGTTATTGTAATATGTAATTATGATAATTAAATTATAATTAATAAAAATACTGCTTCTTTTTGGATACATTGATCGCATAACAACTCAAAACTAATGATAATTTATTTGATTATATTTATGTTATGTTTCCTCCATTCTCTTTCCTTATTGGTAAAGATTGTCCTCTATTGTGTATCTTCTTTTTCTTTATTGACATGCTTCTATATTTTCCTCCCGATAATCAAAGCCAATAAGAGACTTATTAAAAAAAAAACCCAACAAAAGATATACACTTGTGAGCATAATAGTATGACATCTTGCAACAAGTCGCAACAGATAAGGCACCTGCGTTTGCTATATTATACTTGCAATGTGTTATGCTCCCCTTGGAAAAAAGAAGTTAGTAAGTTAGTAATTGGTGCTTGGTTGGGGGAAGAGATAACAAGGTGGTCCTGTACTGTAACTTTTGTTAATTTTATGTGATCTTTGTGGACGTTTGATCTAATGGATAAGATGGAATCGACACATTTACGTGTTTGAAACTTTCTAATATAAAAAAGAAACAATATCAATGGTATAAAACAAGTTAAACAACATCTAACCATGCTTCTAAATAAAAAGGGTTGGCAATTATTTTTCTGCTATTTTACCTGATATATTTCTTCATAACAAATAAAAAGAGAAAATAATACATAATTTACATTGTTTCATACAAAATTAAATGGGAGATGAAGTTTTAATGTTGTAGAGGTTGTTCTCTTTACCCACACAATAGGTTCTTGCTCAAGCAATCATGTTATGTGAATTGTGACATCCATATAAAATGGTTCATGTTATTAATAAATATACCTTGAACCACTTACCCTTTTGTGGTATAGAGCTCCCTGATCCACTTACCCTTTTGTGGTATAGAGCTCCCTGATCCACTTTCATGCTGATTGATGAGAACATTGAGAAGCCATGATCTCATAGAATGTAATTAGAGAATCCATTCTCTAACATGAAGAATAAAAAGTGGGTCTTCCTAGTCAATTTAGAAGTTTACTTTGGACATTGGGGGTATTTTAATTTTTTTTCCTTCCTTGAAAGTTGATATGTTAATCCATTGTTAGCAACTTGATGACTTACCTTTGTTTTTGTGCTTACAGGTTTCAAGAGAATATGTTAAGCCTTAAGATATTTCAGTCGAGGTATATATTTGTTTTCCTTATTTAAATCTTCATAAGCTTTTCTAATTTTTGGAATTGGAATGTCATCTCTGTTGAATTATTGATGGTCTGATGGATACTTTTATTTTTTTCTTTTCCAATTTTAGATAGAAATTCTGAAATCAGCTAAAACTGTTATGAATTTTTACATCCATTTAGCTTTTGTTATTGTGTTGATGTTTGTCTTATTCAATGTTTGTTATGGTTACCAAAAGCTGGTGAAGATACAAATAAAAATTGTTATTCTCAATTAATGAATAATTATGTAAATTAGCTCAATTATGGAATGAGTAGGGAAACCTGATACTGCAGGATGCATTCTTTGGTTTTTTTAATCGTTTAAAATTTCTTTTATTTTTTTAAGATTCGTAAGTCGTAACTCTTGTAGACCACTCGCGAATTCCTCAATAGTCTAACCAACATTGCTTTTTCCCAAGAAATTCATCAAAAGCTTCGTGACTCATTCCTTTTAACCTAAGAACGACTTCAGCAATATTTGTGAAAAACTACAAATAAAAAAGAGTGGTAGGTCTGATGAAATTTCCTCCGTCTCTCTTCCTCTGATTACTATCTGCAACTCAAAGGGCATTTTCTTAGTTATGAAATTTGATTCATTTAATTGTGTTTCTTGTTAATATAAAATAAGTATCTTCTACATTAGTACGCGTGGTTGCATTTTGGACAAGTTCACTCACAAAAGGTTGTGAATTCAAATGATCTATTTTACATTAAATATTACATCAATGATATTTAATTGTTGAAACCCAGTAATTGTTAATCTCATATTATATAAATAATTGTTAGAGTCAAGACTAATTTCTTTGTAATACATGGCGTATGGGTGTGTATGTGTTCTATGTAATTATTTTTTTCCCATTTATTCTACTCTTACAGTTCAGTATCAATATTCCTAGCCCTGGATCTTCAATTCTTGTATCTAATGAAAATAAACCATTATCTAAAAAACATATGATTTGCAAAACACATTTTCTTAAAGGACTCCTAACCAAAAATGCCATGTGGGATAATCCACAATGGAATATTCCACATAATTACAAACATGAATAGAACATTGGATGAATAGAACATCAATATTGAGTTAATCACATAAAACAATGGTATTGCTAAAAAGGCAGCTGCTGGCAAAAATAACAAACGCAACTTTTAACTATAGCATGCAAAATAACAATTGTTGCACCAACTTAAAAACTCTTAAAGCAATTGCCAAACATTATATCTATTTTCATTTTTATAATTTGGGATGTCTCATTTTCACAATTATTTATTATGCTGGTTATAAGCTTACATGTACACATTCTGCATGTAAGTTATGTAAATGGTATGATCCCTTTGTGCATTAAATTAGATATGTAGATATTAAACTTTTTCTTGAGCTACCATTTGTTTGTCACGTTTTATTAATTCCACTTTTTATATATAAAGGTGTGTACATTATCTTGATAGAATAACACATACTAAAAGATAAATAACAATAACATTCATTTAATTTATCATTCTATTCATGATTTTATCAATTTTATTATTTTGTTTGATTTAGAATTGATTTTGTTGCTATTTGATTACAATAATCATGTTAACTTCCATTGTGTTTAATTAATGTATTGTTGTGATTTGTAATTATTATAATAATTTAAGTATAATTAATAAAAACTAAAACTTATCTTCAGATATATTGATTGATAAAAAAAAAAACTCAAAATCAATAGGCAATATATACACAAACACACATTTAATTTAATAGTAGTGTATACACATGATGAATTAACTGGTGACATACTTTCGAAGAAGGTTAGGCATCACTACAAAAAAAAAATCCTAGTTTAGAGATTATTAGATGGTTTTGGGAACATGTATTTTTATTTAGAAAAGTGGTGTCATTACTGTTTCAGTAGGAAAATAGTGTGGCAAAGCTCCAAAAATTCAGTGTTTTGTTACAACCTTGATTCTATAGAAAAAATGAGCTAGAATTTTGGAGACAAAAAGAGGATTGCAAAGGCTAAGGCTAAGGCAGTTGAGTACAAGAAGGCTTCTTGTCACCAAGTTGAATAAGCAGACTAGAAGCTCCTACTGAGAACTTGGAAAAGAAGACTGCAATCTCTAAGACAGCTAGCATGGCTTAGGTGATGGGGTAATAATCCTTGGTTTCATAGTCATGCCTTAATGTTATTGTTGAATGTCATTCATATGTTTGATCTTTAGAGGTTAAAGTTCATTTGACACTTAGTGCACACTATTGTTTTACTCACAGCCTTTGATCATACCATTATTTGATCATACCATTATCATTCTTTAACATATATTTTGATACTCCCTGCATGATACTTGCAATTAATACTGTGTAATTGTCTGCTATAAAAGTATGGATCCATACTACCTTAGCCTAGATCAACTTCTTGCAGCTAATGAAAAATCTATGAACTCTCTCTAATGAACTATGGTCATTAAAACCATCAATAATACTGGGTCCCAAGTTTTTATACTATTGAATTGACCAATCTAGATATTAGTGTTGCCTGTTGATTCACTGTTTATCTGAAAAGAATAAGTGTTTATTTGAAATAGAAAAGATCCAAATTGAAAAGAAAAGTGATTTTATTAGGCTTTACTTAGACCAGTGGATGTTCTTTTTCTCTCAAGTCCCAATGTAATGAAAAATATACTTTTCAATTTCTTTTCTTTTAAACCAAACAATAGTTGGCTTTTGTAACATAAGTAAATGAGATTAAGACAATTTAGTTCATTTTGTACAAGAGCAATGGGTTTAGTGGACTTTTATCTATTATTTAGAAAGGGGTGATATACTAAGATTGATTATTGGTTTGCCTCTAGCAGTAATGTTTTGAAGGGCAGTGTGTATCACCAATGAAAAAGTTCATCTTGATAGTAGTAGAAGGTGGCCTGGCCTATTTATACAATATATTACTATTATTGAGGTTATTTTAAACTTTATTAAAAAAAAATAACTTCAAAACAAAATGCTTATTATTTGGGTTTAAAATTAGGCAGTTGGTTTCTTTTTACAAGTTATTTCCAATTTCTAATGGAAAGGAGTTTTGTCACCATGGAATCTCCTCTTGAGCTTCCTAAAATTAGTTCAAGAAATTCTTTAAAAAACATATTTCAAAAAAGCGACGCCTAAGAGTATTGTGTGTCATGTTTTCTTTTCTTTGGTTATTTTAAAAATTGAAAACTGTTTCTAGAAAAAGATACCAAACCCTTTTCAGTTGTTTAGTTTGAATTCTAGGCAGTTTGAAGTTCTAAACATGGTGTCCCATGAACCACGTGTATGATGTGGTGCTTTGAACCAACAAAATATCTTTGTGTAAATGTGGTTTTTTTCAGGGGAGGGGATTGTGAGATAAATTTTAGTTGTCTCTATTATAATATACAAAATTCATTGTCTCTGATTGATCTGTATCCCAAATACAGTTGCTTAAGCACAGTATGATAATTGTAGTCTTAGGTGAACTTTAAAAAGGTGATAAGGGAAGAAAGAAATGAAACCTAGAAAGTTGGTTATCAGTAAGCATTGTTAAGGAATGGTTTAGACCAACAAACATTGTTGATAGAAAGTTGAATTGCTTCTATGTAAGATATTGGTGAAGTGAAATTTTTAACAAATGGGAAAGTAATCAATATTTCACAGGAGAAAGGGTCATAAAGGAGAGAAAGTCAATGTTGAGGCTATCTCTTAACCCAAAAAAGTGATTGGAAAATTTAGGAAATAGAGGGAGCTTTCCTCTTAGTGCTTATTATTTTGAAGACAGTTGATTTAAGTTTTAGAGTTATGCTCAATTGAGTCTTACATAACAAAGAAAGCTGATAGTTAAAATACCATTAGATGAGGTGCAGTATCATTTATGCGCTCACATATTTATGGGAGAGAGGTTATTTATTTATTTTTTGACAAGTAGGAGGGAGGTTAGTTACTAAGTCATTTACTTGTACGAGTAATAAAGAATATCTTTAAGTATAAGGGAGATTAATTTTTGCAAGCTAATTGCTAATGTTCCTTAGACACTTGAGGGGATCTTCTAGATTTTGGAATATGATAAGTTAAATGATATCTTTGAAAAATTTTAAGGTCATATGCAGGGGATGGTAGCATTAGAATGATTAATAAGAAAATATTTTTCCTAAAAATAGTTTTATTGCCAAGTCGAGTGAAGATTGTTTCAACTCTTCTAAAATATAAGATATTAATAAGAAACATCACCCCTTCTTTCAACTTGTCTTTTAACTTTTTATTATAGTTAGGCAGGTTGTCTTGGATTCAATAGTCCATTATCGTCCAATGGGTGGCTTGTGAAAATTTAAGAGTCAAAACACAAACTTTGGGCATGGAACAAAAGTCTTAAGCCATCTTGAAGTGATATTTGGCTCAAGTTGATGCCTCAGGAAATACTCTATCATATATTTGAATTTCCAATTACTAATAACAAAAAATATCTCTAATGGTTGAATTTATATCCTCTTATTTTTATAACGTTTCCTTTTGCATTCCACTATAACTTGCTTTATTTTGCAGCAACAATGAGAAAAAAGGAAAGGTAAGGGAAAAGAAGAAGGACCAATGTCAAGAAATCAATTTATTAAAAGTTTTGACTTCCTTTCTTCCCAGGTTTCCCCACTTTTCCTCATAGTTTTCTAATGCAACCAAACAAAAGAAAATGGAAGTTCATATAATGTCTTGTCCTCTTGTTTTCAAGAGCCAAAACATAGCCTTAAGATTCATATGGACAAATGGTTAGGTCTTTTTTGTGGAAGGAAATCGTCTCTTTACCCAATTTGTGACAAAGAAAGAAATGGGAAGGACGCATCTCTCTGTACGTGATAATTGCAAAGGCAGATGAGTTACATCTTGGTTGGAAAAATAATGCGAACTTCAAATTGTTTATGTTTGATCAAATTGGAGAAAAGCATGAAACTATGCAAGATAGTTTCATTCTTTTACATCATTAGTTTAACTTTCATGTTTCACCCTTCTACAAACTCAATTTTTCTCTACTTCTAACAAGTTAGATGTCATTGCAAGTAAGATGCTTATATGAGATGAAGACTAAGTAGGATTTTGCCCAATTAATCTTTCTCAGTATTTTTAGGGATGCTATTGATGGATACCCCATCCATGACACATGCGTGTTAGAGCAGATATTTTTGTACAAAACATTCTGGCTGAGGGGAATGTGTTTCACCGTTGAAGGGAATTGAGGGTGGTTACACTTGGAGATTGATAAGGTTTCTTCTCTATATTACAAAGCTCATCACTATGAAGTTTTCACTGTTGAGAACAGCAAATGGTACACAATCCATGTACTACACTATTTAGAGTTAAAATAAGTGGATTGATTTCTAAATTTGACTATGTTTTGTGGCATCCTCTAATGATTCAAGAAATTACATATCTATCCCAAAGGAAATTATTATATGGTAAAAGGCATAATGCTTTCATTCCATATAGAGTACCATGATTGGAAATATATTCACTACTATGCATAAAGGACCAATGCCACGGCCAATATTAGGTGAGCTTACATTTCCTTCCATAATCTCCCTACTAAGTTTTATTCCATATGCAAAGATCTCAGCCACAACTGATGTATGTTTTCACAACTTAAGCCCAAAATAGAAATATAAAATTAAAATTAAAATTTTCACTTGCTTATTTTTAATTATGAAGTGCTTGTCTTCATATAAATTTTGTGCTCTTACAGTAAAAAACTGGTTCTTTGCTTCACCAACGCTTAGGGTTGCGCTAAATTCTTACCAGTAGCTGATATAATTAATGTCTCTTAAGGGGTTTTTTTTCTTGTGAATAATACTTTGATTGTTGAATATTATATTACATGCATGTAAACAATGGAGAGTTTTTCCAAAAAATAATGAATGTGCTTATTTCAGTAATTGAATTCTTAGTAGTTACTTTTTTAAAGGATAACTTAAACAAGTGAGCAAACATTTCCTTCCATAAGCTCATTACTTTGTATTTATATAATTTTTGTGATTTACATAATACAATTGCTCTTGCAGGGTAAAAAAGGTTGTCTGCTTCACAAAATGCCAAGGGTTACTCCAAGTTCTTTTCAATAACTGATATGAGTAATGCTAATGCATCCAAGGGCTTTTGTGTGAATGATAGTTTGTTGAATGACGAATTACATGCATGTCTACAATGAAGAATTTCTTCTAAAAATACTGAATGTTCCTAGATCGGTAGTTGAAATGAACTTTAACTTCTTTATTTTTCCTGTTCCTTTATCCCTTCCGAAGAATGACTGGAACTAATATTGTTAAGTTATTTTATTTAAATGTTTAAATTGTTACAAAATCTATTCACGTGCAATGTACGTGCACTTCTACTAGTGTATATATATATATATATATATATAGGAATAATTCAAATTTGTACATATAATAGAAGTTTTGTAACCAGAAAGAATGAAATTCAATTCCGCTTTCCTTCTTTCGGTGTCTGAGTTCAAATGCTCTTCCTCTTTTCTATTTTTATCCGAGAATTTAGAACTGTTGGATACTGGGATGGGTTTGACCCAAATTCATAGCCATTTGGACATCCACAAGATGAGAATGAGACTTGTGATAAGATTATGATTCTTATCATTATCTGGTTGGTTTCAAATTTCAACCAACGTAGATATATATATATATATATATCTTGTATTTTGGTTATGGGATATTTGTAAAAAGATTTCTTTTTTTTTTTTTTATATCAGCAAAAAGAAGAATTTATTGATGAAGCGAGGATTGTACAAGGGATACAAGCAAAAATATCAATAAGGGAGAAGAGCTACAAGTAACAAAACTAACAAGCTTCAAAAGAAAAATAAAGAAAAAAATAAAAAGGAAAACCTAGCAGCTGCCACAACACTAAAGCAGGTGCCCTGAATTGATTGAGCAGATAGAGCATCCCAAGAAAATTGGAGCACTAGCAAGAGAAGAGACTATAACAACGACAGTGACTATTCAATAACTTAAACATTGCTAAGCCAAAAAACTAAAACCATTTCTTATTTGAAGAGATGAGAGAGTGGGGGACTCTAAAGAACTTCTCATCAACACCAAAACCAAACCAGAAAGCCAACCACTTGCCGAAGAAGCTGGAGCCAAGGACTCAACTGTTATTGGTCAATGATTGAAAGAACATGATCAAGCCAATTCACCAAGTCATTGATTAAGTATTCTAGCCTTTCGACCTTATATTTAACCTATAGTGTAATCCTGAGTTTTACTAGATCCATTACTAAATTCCATTGAGGCTGAGAGTTGTTGAAGATGCAGTCATTTCTAACTTTCCATATAGTCCACAGAATAGCAAAAAAGATGACATCCTAAGTTGCTTTCTTCAATCCATAAAATTTGAAGCTGAGCTACCACTCAACGACAGTTTTAATGGAGCTTGGGGTTGCCCATTGGAGCCCCCACCAGGTAAGGCAAGCCGACCAAATCCTATAGAGATTCAGACATAACAGGAAAATATGCTCAGATGATTCAATTTCAAAACCACAAAAAACACAAACACAATCACCTTCATTATAAATTATTCCTAGCTTTTGAAGGTATTCAATAGTTTTTAGTCTGCCATTCCAAGCTAGCCACCCAAAAACTGGACTTTTGAGGGGGAGGCATTGAACCATATGAGCTTTATAAAAGCAACTTTGGGACCAATAGAGGAATCAAACCAGTGGTATAGGGAGTTGACAAAAAACTTACCTGAAGAGTGGGCCTTCCATACTAATCAGTCAGATTGGTTAGCCGAGATTTGGGGGGGAAGGGGCTCCAAGCAAGAGATCACACAGCCTACATAGGTCCTCTTCCTCCCGCATGAATAGAAGACAACGGAAAGGAAGATTCCAATTACCAGAGACACTTCTCAAAGCATTATAAAAAGCTAGGTTTTCATCTTTGAAGTTGGATAGACTGAACAGCCTGGGCAAAGAAACCATTATGGGTGTGCTGCTAAGCCATTAGTCTTTCTAAAAGCTAGTTTTACAGTCATTCCTAACTACTAAACTCAGGTTCTGATTGAATTATTAATACAAGAATGGGTTTTTTTGAGCCATAGAGAGTATATCGAACCAAATTCTAGAAGGTTTGATGGGAGGGAGATTTGAGGGGACTAATCACCTTCTAAGAAATGGTATTTTGCACCCAAAATTTTACTCCATTGTGAGTCTTTTTCGACCCCAAACCACCACCACCATTTCAAGAGGAGACATTCATTAAAGACCCTCAATTTTTTTATGCCTTGCCCTCCAAGATCCTTTCCCATTATGACTTTGCCCCAATTGATTAAGTGGAGTTTCCTCTTGTCTTCATTACCACCCTAAAGAAAATTAGATTGAATGCGATCTATCTGAGAAGCAATTGACTCAGGCCATTTTAAATAGGGACATATAATACACTCGAAGTCTTTGCAACACCGATTTGATCAAGGTGGTCTTTCCACCAAAGGAAAGGAATATTTTTTTCCAAGAGGCTAGTTTCAACTTAAATTTACTGATAACTGGGCTCTAAGTCATTTTGAGTCTAGGGCTAGCCCTTAATGGAAGACCAAGGTATTTTAAAGGGAGCTCTTACTTTTGACGTCTTAGAAGGCTGGCAAAGTGACTCACAACTTTTGAGGAGATACCCACTCCACAAACTACACTTTTACAAAAGTTAATTTTTAGACCAGATAATACCTCGAAGGATCTTAGAATCCTTTTGATAGTGAGAATCTTAGACTACTCAGCTTTATAGAATAGAATTGTGTCATCAAAGAACTGAAGGTGATTGAGATTAAACCTGTTATTCCCTACCGAGATGCCCATAATTAGCCCCATTTCTTTGGCTCTGCTAAATAGAATATTAAGACCTTTGACTGCGATGTTAAATAAGAAAACAGAAAGGGAGTCCCCTTGCCTCAAGCCTCTACCAATATCAAACTTAGGGGAAGGGGATCCATTAACAAAGGCTGAAACTTTAGCCGAGGAAATTCATTCCTTGATGCAGCCCCTCCATTTGTGACCAAACCCAAAACTATCCATCATATTCAAGAGGTAGTTCCAGTTTATATTGTCAAAAGCTTGTTCAAAATCAATTTTTAGGAGAACACCTTTCTTATTTTTCTTCTTCCACCAATCCATAACTTCGTTTGCAATTACAATGCCATTAAGGATGTTTCTACCCTTTAGAAAAGCAAATTGGTTGGGGTTGATAATTAAGGGAAAAACTTTCTTTAGTCGTGAAAAAAGAACCTTTGCTAAAATTTTATAAGCGTAACCAATTAAACTGATTGGTCTATAATCCCCTAAACCCTCTAGACAAGGCTGCTTTGGAACTAAGGTAATGAAAGAGGAGTTGAGACCTTTTACTAGTTTAGCATTGGCATGGAACTTGGCTAAGAACTAAATAATATCACTCCTGATAAACTTCCAACACTTCTTTACCCATGTCATGTTGAAACCATCTGGACCTGAGCTTTGTTGACATCGTAATTTTTAACGTCATTCCATACTTCAACTTTAGTAAAAGCAAATTCAAGAGAGTTAAAAGAGTTACTGTTGAGAACAGAGTTGAATAGGCCAAAGAGTTTTGGTTTAATTTTCCAATTCTCAAAAAAAACTTATTGGAAATGACGTTTGATTGCATTCTTCGTAGAAGTTGGATCAGAAAAAGAAGATTCATTAACAGTGATAAAGTCAATAAAATCCCTACTCTACCTACCTTTTGCAATTAATTGATAGAACCTTGTGTTTTTATCCCCTTTTTTTGCCCATGACAAACAAAAATTTTGGACCCAAATCCATTCTAGAGTTCTTCCCAACTTCAATATTTTAGCTCTGAGATTGTTACTTCTAGAGGATTCTTCAATATCAAGAAGCCTGTTCTCTGCTATAATGTCGAGACTGTGAAGATGATCTTTTGTAGATTTGAGGTTTTCGACTACATTCCCGAATTCAGAAAGATTCCATGTCTTTGAGCTAGATTTAAGAGCTTTCATCTTCATTAGGAGTTTAAATCATGCCCAGCCTTCGAGATGGAAATTGGACTAGAAATTTTCAACTAAAGAGTGAAATTAGAGGTGAGTAGTCCAAGCATTTATAAACTTGAAAGGCCTGGGGCCCTAATCCCTTGAGTCTTCTATGAGGATAATGGGGCAATAGTCTGAGAAGGCCCTAGGTAATCCCCACAGTTTGAAATTAAAGACCTCAAGCCACTCCGAGTGAAGAAGAAACCTATTAATTCTGCTCCACCTGTTTTCTAAGTAAGGCTTGCACCAAGTAAACTTTCTGCCACACGTAGGGAGATCAAAGGACTCCATCATGTTAATAAAGTTATTGAACTCAATCATCCCTTTATTTCTATAAGAGCAACCTTTCATTTATCCTAAAAATCTGATTTTATTGAAGTCTCCTCCGATGCATCAAGGAGAGCCAAAGCTAGATTTTAGATTAGATAGTGTATTCCATAATATTTTCCTGTTTGCGGCCTCATTTGGAGCATGAATATTAACAATAGCACAGGGGAACTTTGAAGCCCACACCCCCGAGGTAAGAATGAAAGATCTATTACAGCAACAATCGTTTAAAGTAAATGATGAAGAATTCCAAATGGATAATAAACCTCCATCACTACCAATAGAACCTACTACCAGAAAATAAAAGTTGTCCCACGGCCAGATAGACTAATGAAAAATCTGTCGATATCAGATTTCTTAGTTTCTTGAATAAATAAGAAATCTACTCTTTTTTCTCTGATCAAACCTTTTAGTTTCCTTCTTTTCTCCATCTTGTGGAGTCCTCTAACATTCCATGACAAGATAATCATTTAAAGATAATTCTAAAAATCAGAATCACTAACATGGAAGAAACTTACTTAGGTAAGCTCCCAAATTCCTTTAAGAAATGCTCATCATCTTGCTCTTCAAGATCGACAATCTTACTAACAGCTTCTTGGTCCTTCCTGCCATAATCTAGTCCAAGAATCTTACCTAATTCCCAGTTGGCTTGAGCTTCATTTAAGAGTAACTTCTTCTTGTTTGTTCTTGATGTAAACGAGATAAATAGGGAAACGGCTGCAACAGCGGCACGAAACAACACATTCCTCTTCTTCTTTGGTTTATTTTTGACAAACGGATGGTAAGTGAAGAAACTAGGAGAATCAGATATAATCAATGGTGAACTTGTTCACCATTGATACAGAGAGATAGAGAGAGTCTGAGAGGAGGAACAAGGCAGAGACTTTAGAAAGGGAAAAAATCTGCTTCTACTTTCATTACTTCTTGCTCTTCTATTTACATTATTTCATCACACTATATATATATATATATATCAGTAACAAACTTTGGTTTGTTAAAGTCTATTACATGTTGCAGCCAACTGGATTGGAGTTGGTTGGGCTGTTTTGGCTTGTTACAGTTTCTATGCTTTGCTGAGAGCAGGATTGGTTAACATCCCCCTACAAACTGATGGTAGGGGTGAAGGCCAGCAGTTTGGTCCTTAGAGTAAGGAACCTATTTGAGGGAAGGCTTTTGATGAAGATGTCAGCAAGTGGATCTTCAAAGGGCACAAAGTGCAGAGTGATGGCCTTTCTTGTAACCTATTCTCTGACATAATGGAAATCTATTTCTATGTGTTTAGTTCTACCATGGAATACTGGATTGGATGCCAATGCCATAGCTGAGATATTATCACAGTAGAGAATTGGGGGTTGTTTGAGATACAAGTGGAGGTCTTGGAAGAGCATTTTAACCCATGATAATTCAGCTGTTGTGATTGCCATGGCCTTGTACTCGGCTTCTGTGGAGGATCTGGCGACAGTGCTCTGTTTTTTGGCACTCCAGTGAATTGGACTACAACCAAGGTAGAGGAGGAGGCCAGTGGTGGATTTCCTATCAAGTGGATCACTGGCCCAGTATGCATCTGAGTAAGCCTCAAGAGTTAAAGCTGTGGGATGGTAATGGAGGCCAATAGTGGGACTGCCCTTGAGATACCTCAAAATCCTTTTGATAGCTGAGAAATGGTTGTCTGTTGGATTGTGCATATGTTGATAGACTGTGTTAACAACAAATGAAATATCTGATCTGGTGAAGGTTAGATATTGTAGGGCCCCAACTAAGGATCTAAAAGGAGTGGGGTCTAAGAGTAGTTGGCCAGATATTTTACTCAGGTGAAAGGTAGAGGGACATGGAGTTTTGCAGGCCTTGCAGTTAAGCATTTGAGCTTTTATAAGAAGATCTTTGAGTACTTTTGTTGAGAAACAAATAGGCCTTGGGGAGTGTGGGAGATTTCCAAGCCTAGGAAATAATGTAGAGGGCCCAAGTCTTTCATATCAAATGCCTGGCTTAGTTGATGAATTAGAGTTTGGACATAAAAGAGATAATTACCTGTTACTATAATATCATCAACATATAAAAGGAGGATTGTAGTAGAGGAGCCTTGGTGTCTGAGAAAGATGGAGGTATCAGCTGTAGATTAAGTGAAGTTTAAGGTCAATAAGTGAGAGGTGAAACTCTCAAACCAAGCCCTTGGGGCTTGCTTGAGACCATATATGAATTTATTGAGTTTATAGACATAGTAGGGGTAATTGGGGTCTATGAATCCTTGAGGTTGGCACATGTAAACTTCCTCTTTGAGGTGGTGATGTAGGAATGCATTTTTGAAATCTAATTGCCTTAGAGGCCAGTTGAAGTGAGCTGCCAAAGCAAGCACAATCCTCATAGTTGTGTGTTTTACCACAAGGCTAAGGGTTTCATCATAATCAAGACTTGCCTTCTGATGGTAGCCCTTGGCCACAAGTCTGGCTTTGTGTCTGGATATGTTGTCATCTGAATTTTGTTTAAGTTTGTACACTCACTTACATCCCACCACATTTTTGTTGGGTGGAAGAGGTACGAGTGTCTAAGTATGCTGTTGATGAAGAACAGTGAACTCTTCAGCCATTGGCTTTCCTCCAAGCTAAAAGTTTATTAGCTATAGTAAATGATTGAGGCTCAAAATAAGATTCTAAGGTGTTAGGAGAGGTGACTGCTGTGAAAGTCTTCTTCTTAAAGATGCTCGATTTAGATCTTGTCACCATTGGGTGTTGATTTATGTTAGTGGCAGGGTCTGAACTAGTGGCTGAGAGCTGAGAGGTTGGATGATTGGTTGAATGTAGTTGAGTTATTAGTTGATTTTCCAAAGTTGAGCAATTGGGTATTAGGGTAGATGGAAAAATGTCTACAGGTGGAGTGTAGTTGAGTTGTTGTGAGGGAGCAGGGAGTGTTTGTGATAGTATGAGAGGAAAGGTTGCAGAGGTAGGGGGCTGAGGGACAGAAGGTTGTGGGGATGAATTTTGATCAGTAGAGGGAGCTTGGGAAGGAATAGAGCCTAGATGTAAAGTTGAGGGTAGAAGCCAGGTTTGTAGATTATAAGTTGAGTTTAGGAGAGAATTAAGATGATGGAATGGATAGGTAGTTTCATCAAAGAGTACATGTCTGGTGACATATATCTTGTTGGTGGAGTGGTCAAGGCAATAGAAGCCTTTGCAGTTAAAGGCATAGCCTAGGAAAGTAACATTGTGTGGTTTTGGGTTGCATTTTGTTATGGGAATATGGTTTGAGGAGGGGGTAACAAGCACAACCAAAGGTCTTGAGGACTGTGTAATCAGGAGGAGAGTGAAATAACTTCTCATAGGGAGAAAGATGGGACAGAACTCTTGTAGGCATTCTATTGATAAGATAGGTTGCTATTGAGAATGCCAATGTCTAATACTTGAATGGTAAAAAGGCTCTGGACATTAGAGTAAGACCAGTTTCTACAATATGCCTATGCTTCCTCTTAGTAATACCATTTTGCTGAGGCGTGTGAGGACAAGACCTCTCATGATGGATGCCAGACTAAGTGAGAAGTTGTGTGAGTTCTATTTTATTGTATTCCCCTCCCCCACAAATCTAAATGTCTTTATACTACTAGAAAATAAGTTTTCTACATAGGCCTTGAACTTGCAAAAGGTTATGAATAGATTAGATTTATGTTGCAATGGATAAAACCAAGTAAATCTACTGAAATCATCAACAAGGACACATAGTATGTAAAGCTGTCAAAAGAAGTATATGGGGTCGGCCCCCACAAGTCACTATGAACTAATTTTAGTGGAGCAGTAGAGACTGTAGTGGAGAAAGGAAAAACAGTCTGGTCATCTTGCCAATGAGGCAGTGTTGGCAGAGTGAAGCAGAGTCTCTTGGACCAGTAATTGAAGTAGATGAGAGAATTGACTCTAAAGTAGCTATGAGGGGGTGGCCTAATTTGTCATGTCATAGCATAGTGGATACCTGTTTAACTAAGTATGCAGTATGAGGTTGTTTGAAGACTTATTCCTTTGTAGCGGATTGTGATTGGCACAGTGTTTATTGTAGTGCTGAAAATAAAATTGTGGTTGTGGTGAGTGAGCTGGATGTTTGGTGATGGAGTTGGCTGGCAATGGATATAAGCCATGATTAGAGGGGCCTTGGAAGATGAGCTGTTTGGTGGCTCTGTCCTGTTTTTGAAACATATCAGAGTCAAATATAAATCTGTAGTGATTGTCCTTTCAGAACTGATGAACTGACAGTAGATTAGTGGCCATAGAAGGTACACAGAGAACATTGTTCAATCTAAAAGTGTGATCATTGGCTTGAATAGAGGATTGACCAGAGTGTGATATGTCAAGGGCTTGACCATTGGCTACTGTGACATTGTCATCTCCTTAGAACTCAATTGGAAAGTTGAGATTCGCTAGATCAGTAGTAATGTGGTTGGTAGCTCCTGTATCTGTGTACCAGTAGTTTGGGTTGGTGAGGGAATTATCATATCCAATGTTGTAGGCTACAGACATGGTAGTTAGCTGGGGAGATGGATGTTTCCCTTGGTATGAAAAATCCAATCTGTGGTAGCAATCCAGTGCACAGTGGCCATTTTTGTTACAGATTTGACAAACAACAGGTTGTGAGTTGTTGGATCTTTGATTGGATTGTTGTGGTTGTTTTGTGTGAAACGAAGGATTGGATTGGACAAAATTTGGTGAATGGAATCTACCAAATGAGTTCATTTTCCTCCTTTGTTGTTGAGCCTACCTCTCCCTCTCCCTTTGCCTCTGCCAAAGGAATTGAATGGAGAATATCCTCGGTTAGATGAGAAGTTTGGTCTATAATTGAAGGCCATCATGGCTCCCGGGAATAGAGAGGTGTGGTTTTGTTTATAGACAGATTTAATTGTCTGCTCCTCAGTTTTCAACATCGCATAAACTTCTTCAAGTGTAATATTCTCAGATCTTGTTCTTATTGAGGTCTTGAAGGCATTGTACTCTTGAGGCAATCCATTTAAGACATAGATCAAGATGTCCTCATCCTCTATCAAGACAGATACAAAAGCTAGGCTATCTCTAGCTTGTTTGATTTTTTAAATGTACGAGTCTATAGAATCCTTACCTTTTGAGATGTTGTATAAGGCATATTTTAGTTGGAGGATATTAGACCTAGTTAATGCAGAGAATCTCCTCTCCAAGGCTAGCCAAGCTTCTCTGGATGTTGAATATCCTATGACATGAGAGAGTGCAGTTTGAGATAGGGTGGCATTGAGTAGAGTCATGAGAGCTTGGTCTTAAGTATTCCAGATCTGATAGTCTGGATTGATCTGAGCAGTTCCAGCGCCTCTTTCATCTTGAATGAATTTGCTTGGACATGGATGTGTGCCATCAATGTAGCCGATGAGAGAATATACTCTTAGGATGGATGAGATGTGAAATTTTCAAGCAACATAATTACTGGAATCCAGCCTTGTAGTAATTAGATTACAGATATTGGAGAGGAGGAAGATTGGTGATTAAGGAGGATTGGGAGTTGCAGAGGTTGAGATTGCTGAATTTGTGTTCGGATTTGAAGTAGTGGTTACCATAAGAAGCAAGTTTTATGGATCTTTTCTTGAGACGTAGGTCTTGCACCAGCTCTGATACCATGAAGAAACTGGGAGAATCAAATATAATCAATGGTGAACTTGTTCATCATTGATACAGAGAGATAAAGAGAGTCGGAGAGGAGGAATAGGACAGAGACTTTAGAGAGGGAAAAAATTGCTTCTACTTTCATTAGTTCTTGCTCTTCTATTTATATTATTTCATCACACTATATATATATATATATATATATCATTAACAAACTTTGGTCTGTTAAAGTCTGTTACGGGTTGTTGCAGCCAGCTGGATTCAGTTGGAGTTGGTTAGGCTGTTTTGGCATGTTGCAGTTTTTTCGCTTTGCTGAGAGTGGGATTGGTTAACCGTAAGATCCATCAGTGCTTGGGTAAGCTCCATTGGAGATTGATTGGAGACGCATGCTCAACTGGTTTCCTTTCTTTGACCTGTTTTAAATTTGGTAAAGTTAATAGTTAGATTGAAAAGAGATTTCTTTGTTATCGCAACTCTCCTAGCTTATAAGTTCTCTCTGAGATTCTTCTGAGGCTACCATCTATACCTCTGGACTTGGGTTTTGGAAAAGACATAGAGGACTCGTAGTGTAGCTATTCTATTGACAAGAGAGTTTCATCTGTGGTATTCTAGTGGTCATCAAAAAGTCGTAACACAAGCCAAGATCTTCTGCAAACCCGATTCTTAGAGGTGATCGGGTTCACACCTGATTTTATATATATCTTTTCATCATTGGTATCATACGATCTTTAAAACTTCAATTATTATGCATGAGATTTATATTAAATTGTTCCTTGTCGTGAAAGCTTTCCAATGGTATATTTTTCATAATTGTTTACTTCAAATGAGTGAGATATGAGGTCGCGAAATTTGACCGCAAGGATGAAATCGTAGTAGGGGCAGCGCGTGATACACACTTGCCTTAGTTACGCCTAGGTAATTGCCAAAAGCTAAAATCTGATTTTTAAATCAGTTTTGCAAATCCCACTCTCGAGGAGGCACGTGTAGACGCGTTTGGGGTCTTTCGGGCTCCGTTTTTTGACACCTCCGAAGAGTGTGCCTTATTGAATTTGGGACTCCGTGATGTTTTTTTTTAGCTCCTAAAAATTTTAAAAATCATTTTTTTGGATAAAAAGTGTTAAAAAATTGATTCAATAATTTTATAAAAATTCCAGAATGCTACATTTGAGATTAAAATTACATTTAATTGTTTAATACATTGTTGGGGCCCAAATTATTTTTTGGTGAATTTTTAACCTATTTTTGATATATTTTGGGCTTTAAAAATTAGTTTTTATCCCAAAAATTGGTTAAGATTTTTAGAAAATTGATTTTAAATGTGGAATATTCTTAGAAAGGCTCTGAAAATTAGGAACAACTACATTATGTGTGGATCATATCTTTTGGGTCATATATGGATTATATTTGTGGATCACTTTTGTTTTAATTATCATGTGGATACTTTTTTAATACATATTGTTGCATATTATTGATCCCTTTAATTATGAGACCCAAATACCCACTCCCATTATGGTGAAGTGTGGTAAAGCCATCTAACAAAGCCTATTATATTGCTATGTTTGTTGTAATTAGATGTGCTTAATGAAATTGATATTTTAGTACATGTGTTGTGTGATGTATGTAATTATAAGAATAATTTCGAGATATATGAGTTTTTGGCGCGGCATCCCCATTTATTTTATTGTTTCTAGTATATTGATGTAGTAGGTTGATTCAAGTTATGTAACTTCTTTTTGGAAAATGATGTATTAATTTTTGGGAAGCCTTCTAAGGGGATGCATTTTCACAGCATGCTCATATATTGAGAAATTAGCCTTAGCATGTTGTACTAGAATGCCAATTAGACTCAAATAGAGTTTTTTTTTTTTTTTTTGCTACTATTATTATTGTGTGGATGAATTAAATTAGTTTTAATTCAGATTTATTTTAATCGAAATTAGCTAAAAATATACTTCTATTTTACAAAAATGAGAGATGATTATGAGCCTAGCAAAATTTTTGATCTCATAGTGTAAATATAGAATAATATTTTTAATTGGGTTTTTGGCAATAAAATAATAAAATATAAAAATGTATGCTAAACGACACCTTGCACAAATTGAATGTAGATGACCTCGAAGAATGTGATTGTTGACCTCACAAAGGGTGAAAAGCTTATTGGTACCAACTATGACATATGGCATAGGAAAATTCAATATCTGCTAAATGAGCAAGAGGCTCTAGAGACCTTAACTAATAACATGACCCTATTTGAGGAGGGTAATAGTGTCCAACACCGTCGGAACATGAAAGCCTACCAAGACTGGATAAAGAAAGATCAATGTACGCTTTTTACTATGTTAAGCAGCATGCATAATGATCTTATTAAGGAATTTGAGAGTTTCCCCACAGCCCAAGATATGTGGAATAGGCTGAAAATTACTTTAAAGAGACTACTGCCACAAGGCTACATGCCTTGACCCTTAAATTTGAAGGATACAAGATAGATTCCAAGCACACTATGGTTCAGCACTTAAGGGTGATGTTAGCCATGATCTGTGATCTTAAGGCTACTAGAAATGATCTTACTGATGAGTAGCTGATCCTAACAGTTATTCACTCCTTGCTAGAAACATGGAATCAAATGAAACAAATTTTGACCCACAATGAAAATATCAAAAATTTTGTTGATATTTCGCATCATTTGGAGTTAGAGGCAGAGCACCAAGAGGCGAATTGCTCTACTGTCCTTTTCGCCTAAAATGGCCATGATAAGGCACGTGTGCCTAATCAAAGGAGGTGAGGAGAAAAGAAAAAGAAGGGTGGAGCAAATAACTTGGCTCCAAAGGTAGGTAGAGTAGTCAAGTGCCAAAGAGAAAAGTGTGGCGGCAAGAAGAACTTTGCCAAAGTAAAGTGCTATAACTGTGAGAAGCTGGGACACTTTGCTCGTGATTTCACTGAGCCAAATAAGGTATCCACTAACCAGTACTCTTTCTTTTCATTTGTATGTTAATGAGTGCGCAAAAGTGCACTTTAAATACCCTATTATCGAATTAAAATGCTAAAATGTGACCCTATTATGAGAGCATAGTGTTTAATATTTTTAGTTCCTTCATATTTAGTTTTATGATATATTTTCTGTTTAAGTGAGCTAAATTTTCAAGTGGGGTTAGGGATGAATTTGCACACTAGATGATTATTTTAATTTATTTTTGATTCCTGTACGTGGTTTTCATTTATTAAATTCTTTAGTTGTTATTCTCAATTTATTGTTGGGTTTTATTCTCCGAATAATTAAAAGGTTCAGTCTGTTTATAGATTCAGTCATGCTTTTTCTATTGAATGGATTAATGTTTTGATTATTTTTGAATAATTGATTATTTATATTGATTCAATTCTTTGCTACAATATTACTTCCTGGGTGTATTATCGTCGTTGGGTTTTCTCAATGTGAATAACAATTTGTGAGATTTAAAAGTGATGAATAATTTTTCAAAGGGTTACATTTGGTTTAATTTTGATTCGTAATTCTATATCTTCCGATTGAGATTTTTGAAATTAAATTCTCAATTGAGTTATCAGTGAATTAAAAATAATTAAAATACTGGATATGTGCAAGGGATTCCCGACACTCTACTGTTCGTTAATTTGAGTAGTTTTTTCTGTTAATCACTTTGTTTAAATTTTAATTTGCATTTTTAAATCACTTTTTATATTTTTATTTTCTCGTGAAGCGTTTAATATTTTTCTTTAGTTTCAGAAATTCTGTCTGTTATTCTTTTAATTTTGTCTCCTTGTGGAATCGACACCCCAAAGCTACATGACAACTATCGTGTTATTCTTTGGGCGTAATCATATGTTTACATGTATTAGTTGCTTATTCATCTCCTTTGTCGATATTAGATACAGGAGCAACCAAACATTTCACACGGAAAGAGTAGGTTTTGTGGACTACCATCGGATACCGGCAGGTAGCCAAAGTATCTTTATAGGAAATAGTGCAAGTGCAAAAGTTCTTGGAGTTGGTGCTTACTAGTTCAAATTACGCTCAGGGCGTACACTAATTCTCTATGATGTGCTTTATGAATCTTGTGTCCAATTTAATCTAGTTTCTATTTCAGCACTAGTTGAACTTGGTTTTTCTTTCAGCGTTAATGGTAGACAATTAATTATGTTTTTGGATGGTAATATTTTTTGACATGGTTTTCTTTGAAATAATCTTTATCAATTGGATACATTAGATTATTGTTTTTTATCTGAATGTTTGGCATGTGATAATTATAAAAATGATTCTGTTAAATGGCATAAAAGACTTGGCCATAATGGACAAAAAATGATGGCTAGATTAGCTAGAGAAGGCCTATTAGGGTCTCTCGCTAAAATAATCCTACCTACATATGAGCCTTGTTTGACTAGAAAGAGCTATCGTAAGCCTTTTGGAAAGGCTACTAGGACTAGTCACCCTCTAGAATTAGTCCATTCAAACATTTGCAGACCAATGAATGTGAAGTCACGCAATGATGCCTCTTATTTCCTTCTTTTATAAATGATTTTACACGATATTGTTATGTTTATTTGATTTCTCATCGATATGAAACATTGGATTGTTTTAGGTGCTTTCTAGCTAAGGTTGAAAATCAAATAGAGCGGAGACTTAAGGTCTATCGCACTGACCGTGGATGCAAATATCTATTAGATCAGTTCAAGGAACTATGTGAGGAAAAGGGGATACGTAGGCAATTGATGATTTCTGGTATGCCGCAACAAAATGGTGTTGCAGAGTGACGAAATCATACATTATTAGACATGGTTGGATCAATAATGGTGCAAGCTAACCTCCCCATCAGCTTCTGGGGGATGTTTTTGTTATGACATGGAATTTTTTTTTTATCATTGTTCTTAGTTAATTAAATTTTTATTATTATTATTAATTAAAATTAAAGAATGTATGAATGTATATGGATTATATATGTATGTGTAACATATGTATATGTATATGGGTGTGTGTATAGTTAAGTATAGCAGTGCATGGTGTGTATGTGTGACTGGGCGTGTGTGTGTGTGTGTGTTTGTAACCAAACTAGAAGGACAGCCGATTGGGGAGTGTGTGAAACTAGTGTGTGTGTGATGATAATATATATATATATATATGTAGATATATAGTAGCAGCTTTGCATTAAATGCAAAGCTGCATTTGGGGGGAAGCAAAAGGTGGCTGACGGTGGAGAGGGAGTCAAGAATAGTGGCTGTGAGGGAGAGACGTGAGAGATTTGGTTTGTGTGTGTGCATAAGTGTAGTCTCGGGTGGGGAGAAAAGAGAAGGAAAGAAACAGAAAAGAGGGAGAGAAATAGAGCTCTGAGAGAGCGTTTGAAGCTTGGTTCGAGCTCGGAGCAAGAGGGTGAAAGAAGGCACGGCTAGAGAGAGAAAGCTCAGAAAATCCGTAAGTGCACCCTTTCTGTTTTATTTTTTTTTTGGCATGATAATTTATTTGATGCATAGGGTTTTAAAGTATATGTTGTGAGGATTGTTTTGCAAAAAGAATGAAGGAAAATGGTTGAAAAATGAGGGAGAAAAAGGGGTTTGCAGGTCACGGTCATGGGGGGGTTGGATTAGCATTTTATGTACAAAGCTTGAATCTAATGAGATAGAAATAACCCTAATAAGTGCAGAAAATGAAATGAGAAAGAAATGATGGAAAACCGTGAACAACCGAGTGAGAAATTGAAGATATTTAGCTGGCCGGAGATTCGGCCATGGGCCTTTGAGCCCTATTTCGTGAAAATCCGTTAGTCTAAACTGAAAATGGAAGATGGGAGTGAAACCTACTTGAAAAACTCTAGAAGATGGCATTTTGAAAACATGAAAAAGCCGCCGGAAATCGGTCGCCGGCGCCGGAAGAGGAGCCGGAACCCTACTGGGCGTCACCGGAAAATCGGGGAAGAAGGGGGGGTCTGTTCCGGGTCGGGTCGGGTCGGTTCAGGCGGGTGTGGACCGCCCCTGCCACGTGTCGCCATGTGTTTTAAATTAAAAGGGTAAAGGGGGCTGTTTGCTTATGGGTTTATGAAATTAAAAATCTGAAATAATAAGAACAGGGATATCTTATCCCTGTTTTAGGCTGATCCTTGTTTGGCTGTCCGAATTAGGAATAGGAGAATTCAAATTTACAATTCAGCCCCTGAACTTTTGATAATTGAAAATGAACCCAAAAACTTACAGAAATTATAAATTGACCCCCCAACTATTAATAATTCTGATTTGACCCTCCTGAATAAAATATTAATAAAATATTAATTTAATTAATTAATTAATTAATTAAATTAATTTAATTATTTAAATATTCAAAAATATCCCGGAGTCCAAATGGGACAAGTCATTAGTGTATTTTGACTATCTCGGCCATTCTGAGGCCAATGGCGAGGTCCGTTTTACGAGACGGGGTCCCAAAAAATAAAAGACCCGTAGTAACATATAAAATTACCAAAATGCCCCTGAATTGAAATACAGTCAAATGAACTCCGAATTTAGTAAACAAGTAGTGAAACTTAATTATCTCGAGCATTCCGGACTCAACAGTGGAGTCTGAATTGTAAAAAGAGGTCACGAAATGTAAGGACACGTGTAAAGTGCAAAATGACTGTTTTGCCCTTTTGAACCCAGGAGTCCGAATTGAATTCTACAAAAGCCTAAACTTATTTTCTTCGACGTTCCGGACTCAATGGTAGGGTCTAATTTAGCAAAAATAGAAGCTTATGAATTAGAGACATAAAATTTGATGAATAGCATAATTCAAGTGACAATTAAACTGAGTTTCATGTTATGAATTTTAGGGACACGAAAAGGCAAAGAAAAGGTGACCTAGCCTTCGGTGTTCTTACGGTGGTTTCACTTTACTACGAGTACACTTTTCCAGTTTGAGATCGATTACCAGGTACGATATATTGTGCTAAGTAAGAAATAGAATTAAGATTAGGAGTACTTGCTTTGCTGCATTAATTGTTCACATGTTTGCTTGAGTGTTCACATGTTTATGCGCTACGTGCTATCTTGTTGAGTTGTATGATGATTATGGGTATACTGCATGTGTTAGTGTAGTGTGTGAATAATATGCTTTGAAGAACTGTTGATATTATGAATTGTGTACTTGAAGGCATGCTTTATGTATGAATGAGATGCATCATGACATAATGAGATCAGAGCATATTGGCATAGTGAAATTCTTTGGACATGGCGTGGGTAAGCACTTGGTGCTTTGCATTATGAGGGTGCAGATCCTGTGGTGAAAAACCCAAAATCGGCCAATAGGTACTTGCAAGCCTGACGGATTCCGGACCGTGAAGCGAGACATACGCGGCGGTACTCATGCCAGCGGAGAATGACCGTATCATGAGACATGGGTGGCATAAAGTTGCATGGGTGTGTCACGCATACAGTGCATATACTATATACTGCTCATATACTGTCATCACGATATTGAATGCCATATAGAAATAATTGTACACTTGCACTTGCCACGACCTTAGTTTTGTTTCTTGCATTAGCATTATATTGTACCAGCGTGTTGAGCTGACCCCTTTAATGGGGCAAACATTTCAGATGATGTCCCAGCAGTACGAGACATGGAGATGATCTGACTAGGGACTGTGTTAGGCCCAAGGGGCGTTTGTTTTTGATATTGTATAAGGGCATAAGCCCAAGACCGTATTTCATTTTACATGTTGTAAGCAAGTGGACTAGACCTATGTATGTATCAGAACAGTGTACAGAATGTATGAGGACGTTATTATTATCTTTTATTTCTTTATTATTTATTTTCCTTTGTCTCGTTACTCGCGCCTCGGGTTCGCTGGAATTCGAGGCGTGACAGTTTTCTTAACTGCTACCTACATTCTTAACCATGTACCTTTCAAGTTAGTTCCTCAAACCCTCTACGAGCTTTGGCATGAGTGAAAGCAAGATTTGAGGCATTTACGACCATGGGGGTCGACAGGTTATATTCACAACGCTTTTCATTGGTATGGAAAGTTAGGCCTAAGAGCTAACAAGAACATTTTTGTTCGTTACTCTAAAAGCTTTAAAGGCTATGTGATGTTAGGTGAGCAATTAGACAAAGGAATGACTACGATTGAGTCATGCGATGTGGATTTCATTAAGAATGATTTCCCGAGCATTGGTGAAGCCAAAACAAACTTTGAACTCTATGAAATGGTAGATTTAGAGGATAACTTGGCTCCTCTCAGCTAGGGTGTGGAATTGGTTTCTCATCCTAAAATCACCAATAAGGATAGGAGTAATCTTCAATCTAATGAGAGTTTTTAATTAGATTCTCAAGAGAGTCAAGTTCATAAGAGTAATCGTGGAGTTATCCCTCGTTGTCATTTTGAGATTGAGGGGGCTGCACTTATGGCTATTTCACTGGATTTAGATGAGCCTACTTCTTTTAGTGAAGTGCTATCTTCACGTGTTTATAATGAATGGATGATTGCTATGGAACAAGAGATGAGTTCTATGGATAAGAATCATGTTTGGGATTTAGTTGATTTACTTGTTAGGCGCAAAGCCGTTGGAAACAAATGGGTCTTGAAGATAAAGCACAAGGTAGATAGATCAATTGACAAATATAAGGCACGTCTTGCGGTGAAAGGTTATACCCAAAAGGAGGGTATATACTATGAGAGACATTCTCCCCAGTAGTGAGGTTTGCCTCTATTCACCTTATCCTAGCAATTGTCGCACATATGGATTTAAAACTTTTCCAAATGGAAGTTAAGACTGCATTTCTCAATGAAGAATTAGAAGAAGAGATCTATATGACTCAACCAAAGGGTTTGAGATGATAGAAGAAGACTATTGTGTATATGTAAAATGGTCCAAGGAAAGTGTCATTATCCTTACATTGTATGTTGACGACATTTTACTTGCCGGGAATAACTTAAATGAGATAGTCTCCACTATAGAGTGGTTGTCCTCTACTTTTGAGATAAAGGACATGGGTGAAGCATACAATATTTTAGGAGTAAAGATCATGAGAGATCAATCAAAGAGGCTTCTTAACCTATCTCAAGAGACCTACATTAAGAGCGTCCTTGAATGATTCGATATGAATCACTCTAAGCCCATAGACACTTCTATAAAGAAAGAATGTGACTTACATCTTGGTCAATGCCCTAAGACAGGTGAAGAAGAGAACCAAATGTCCAAAGTACCTTATGCGAATGCAGTTGGTAGTCTAATGTATGTTATGTTGTGTATACAACCAGACATTAGCTTCACAGCTGGATTAGTTAGTCGATTCCAGAGTAATCCTAGATTAGCTCATTGGAAAGCGGTAAAGAGGATTTTTCGATATCTTCAAGGTACCACTGATCTTATGTTGTGTTACAAAGGTAGGTATTGGAGAGTGAAAAGATACAGTGATGCAGATTGGGCTGGAAACCGGGATAAGCACAAGTCCACTTCAGGCTATACATTCTTACTTATTAGAAGAACTGTTTCTTGGTGCAGCGAGAAACAAAATTATGTATCATTGTTTATGATAGAGTCTGAGTATATAGCTTATTCGTTAGTAGTACAAGAGGCATTTTGGTTGAGGAGATTCTTACAGCGCCTTGACATAGCGCCATGTGGGCAGGATGTTGTGGTCATTTATTGTGATAGTATGGCAGCTTTGGCATATGCAAAGGATCCCAAGTACCATGGTAGGACCAAACACATTGATATACGTTTTCACTACATTCGAGAAATGATTGCGCAAGGGGAGGTGGTCTTGAGGCATATATCTACAGCCAATATGGTGGCAGACCTATTGACCAAACCCATCCCTAGAGATGTTTTTACATCACATGTCAAAAGTCTAGGTTTACTTAAGATATGAGATATTGAACACCATTTTGACATTATCTTATATATATAAGGTTTGATTCATACTGAGATGAATATAATACATGCATATATTTTGAAAGATGTCAAAAAGCTTTGATTGGCTCTGTTACACGAGCAATCGCCTTGGCGCTTGGATAATGAGTAAGATGAGACATTGAATTCTTGGCTTGTGGGAGAATTTACTTTATCATATATGTCACCTCGATTAAGTTAAGATGAGATTTCTTTTTAAAGAATTGAACATAAAGGTTAACCACACACCTCATGTAACTTGAAGTAAGCCAAATATGAACCTTCAGACTGGCGCTAGGAGAGCAACTGAGTTAAAGTGTTCGGGTTAGGCGCTGTGATAGTGACGAAGGGCGCTAAGATAACGACTAGACTAAGATTCGTACGACGTTTATTCTTATTTTTTTTAGATTGAGATTGACATGCCCAATTGAGTAGGAGCTTCGTCAAAACATACATTACATATTGTATGTGTTATTGATATGACCTTTTATAAAGAGAGTGACTGAATGTATCCCTGCTTCGTCAATATGTGAGTTCTGAGAACCACTTTGAGTTTCATTGCGCCTTTTGTAACTTAGGACTATGTTATGAAAAGATGGCTTGATGTCGCTACTTTAGCATGTGCCTAAAGGATCATGATTGATGCGATCTGGCGGGGTATGTCTAGGAAAGCGGTTAAGTTTAATTGGATTAACGTGAGTAGCTAGAGAAAATGGTTTCATAATATACTATTGTGTTGTGACTCATAGCCATGACAATCACGTCAGTTTTTATGTTTATCGATATGATCATGAGTATGATACAAATTGGATGATTCAAGCCTCGTGCTGAGATTAATTCTCAAGAGGGATAAAGGATGTTGAATCTGGTATAGCAGAAAAGTCTAGGGCATAGACGAGATTAGTTGTTTCTTTATAGTGAGGTACTATGTTGGCGTGATGGTAGCTTGATATAGTTCTCCTACCTCGATCTTTCTTTTCCCGTTCCATTAGTTTCATGTGGAAGGTGATATAGAGAACTTAGTACTCACTCTATGTGGATGAGTGGGAGATGTTGGATATTAGAATGGGTTTGACCCGAGCCCATAGCCATTTAGGCATCCACAAGATTAGAATGAGAGTTGTGATAAGATTATAATTCTTATAATTATCTAGCTGGCTTTGAATTTCAACCAACGCAGATATATATCTTGTATTTTGGTTACGGGATATGTGTGAAAAAATTTCTTTGTTATCGCAACTCTCCTAGCTTTCTAGTTTTCTTTGAGATTCTTCTAAGGCTACCATCTACGCCTCTAGACTTGGGTTGTAGAAAAGACATAGAGGACTCGTATTGTAGTCATTCTATTGACGAGCGAGTTCCATCTGTGGTGTTCCAGTGGTCATCAGAAAGTCATAACACAAGCCAAGATTTTTTGCTTCGCGAACCCGATTCTTAGAGGTAACCGGGTTCACACATGATTTTATATATATTTTTCCATCAAAAACTATATCATTACTTCTTACTAAAGATTTAATTAGTTTAAGTCTCTCCAAAAGATGCTTAATTATTATAGAGTTCAAGCACTTTATACTTTTGAGTGAAAGGACAATTAATTATGTTGTGTTTTAAGCTCGTGCTGTCACTTTTAATTTTTTAAAAATAACAAAAGTACTGTTATATATGATTTATCCTTTACCTAATTTAGACATCTCTTAAAAATTCCATCATCTCTGCCCCTCTCATCTTCTCAAAGGATCTCTGTCGAACTGATATTGTTGTTAACAACCCATTCAATTTCTTATTGCAACCACTAAATGGAATTCCATGCTTTCCCTTTTTTGCAGGATCACCATATGATGAATAGGCACTGAGAGAATTATATCAATATATATTTCAGGGTTCTTCCTCAGTAACCTTTGTTATTTATTCACTTCCATGTTGTTCATTATTAGGTTGATCAGTTTCTGGATATCTTAGCACTGTGTCATGTTGGTACTACACACTTGCAATGGGTCTCTTATATATGTGAAATTTATTATCAATTCTATCAAAACTAGAATTTACTACAAATGTTTTTGAAATGGAGAAGTCTATTTATGACACAAAGTGAGACTCACCTCATGTGGAACCTATATGTAGTGGGGTCCACTTTGTGTCACAAATAGACCTCTTCATAGAGAGGAACAGGACCTGAATCTACGGGGGTAGTCCCATGGAAAAAGATTCAATCCTTGGAACGTGTTGACCATACAGACGTAATACAAGAAGGGCACGAGTTGTCAAGATTCAATGCATTTGTTGCCATTATGAAGGTGCATTTGAATGTTCCCATGAGTGACCCGCATTGCAGTAATCAAAGCATTTGAACTAAAAAAGGTAATCTATTATGAGTTCGTTTACAAACGAGTCTCTTATCCATTAGATCACTTAGGAATAAGAGTTATATTCAATATAACCACTTCAATATCCAAATACATCCCAATCTTTGAGTAATCTAATTGATAAGAAACTGGTTCGCATATACAAACGAGTTCTTAATAACGTTAGCCAACTAAAAATTCATCATCTAAAATGGAGATTCCCATGATATAAGATCATTTTTGGATATTTTTTTCCTGAAATGGCAGTGTTCAATTTGTTATCATCATTTAAGATCACTGCAATGTTATTCCTATTGACTTCATTCAAGATAATGGATTAATGTTAGCCCCTTGAGGGCTTGACAAAGCCAAGGCATGGTGAGCCTCAACTAATGCTAAGGCCAAGGTGGGGGTGGCCTGTCATGGGCACCCTTACTTGAGATTTGATTGTCTTGATAGATATTTTTAGACTTGGTGCAGCTTGTGTGCATGCCTTAGGCAGTAAAGGCCAAGGCAGTGCACTTCGACAACACTTGGCATGCACAGACAGCCTTTGGCAAGATATACATGCACAGGGGGAGCAGCTCGACTCTACAAGCAGTTGTGTCTACTCCTGTCAGCTTGATAAATTGTTCTAAGACATATATAGGGGGAGTACCTTCTTGAAGTGCCCATGGGCGAGTAACCTATGCGGCCAAAGACCTTGGCACATCTAGGGCAAGGCATATTGCTGTTATTGTAAGCAGGTTCTAATATAGTGGGCCGACCTCCATCACCAACGATGGCAACATATGGTGGCAACATTTGACACATAAGACTAAGCCATGAGTAGGCATGTTTTGGCAATAAGGGCTAACAATAAAGCTTTGTGGGATCATGTGGTCCGTTGACTAAAGGCTGAGTGCTCATAGCCTTGTTCTTGAGGGCTTAGGGTGGCTTTAGTGCAAACAGAGCAGGTGAAGGCGGTTGCTAGTTTGGCAAAAGACAAAGTTGTCCAAAGGTAGACAAGGGTAACTACCATACTATGATGGCGCTTGGTCCTATGACTGGTAATATATTCAGTAGTGTAATGAACTACTTGATCATATGTGGCAAACATCGGTGGCTTCAAACAGCTCTAGTAGTTGGGAGTGTCAACTACACCAACAGATGGTTGTCTGTTGTTTGTTCAAACAGAACCCTAACAGTTGGGTGTAACTACAACCCATGTGTGTGTCACAGACACACATGGGCGGTTGTATATCTTGCCTATAATATGCAATGTAATAGAAGGGTATAGGCAGAGAAGAGAGTGAGAGGGCTTGTTGTCACACAACGCTAAGGCTATATTCCTATACTGTTGAGAGAAGTAAAAGTTGGGAAAGATTTTCTTTTAAATTGTGTGTGCCTTTGTTTTATAATTTCTTTAAGCCTCTTGTGCATGTGTGTGTGTTTTGGCTAACTAAGGGCGTGTCTTAGTGCCATCACAAGGCAGAAAATTCATATTCGAATTTTGACCCTATGACAATTAATAACTTTGAATGCCATGCATTGGCCACTAGGACAAATGTCTGGTATCTTTATTCAATGTTGTGTTAGTAATTCTTTTTTAAAAAAAAAATTTTTATTTTAGATGAGTAGTTGTTGAATCTTGTGAATTATTGCTAGTTTTAAAGTAAAGTTTCAAGAGGTCTCACAAATTACAAAAAGCAGAAACTCATTTTTCACATTTTTTTATAAAACTATAAAATTTTCAAGAGGTCTCACTATAGAGAAAATTTTAAAAATCACATGCTCTTCTTTTATTTTCAATCCCTTTTCTCTTTTTTATATTTTTTCTCTACTTCATTTTCTCAACTAAACAAAAGAAAATAATTATTTTTGTTCAGTTTCTTCCCTTTATATCTTCTTTTATTCTTCTTTCTCTCCACTTTTCCTATTTCAAACATAGTGTCAATTTTATTAATTTTTATAATGAAACTTAAAAACATTGAAATTTTACATTTTGAAGAAATAGGTTAACAAATCAAGGAAACTGAATTCACGTTATAAAGCCATAATATCTTATGGTTTTGAGATGATAGAAGAAAACTATTGTGTATATGTAAAATGGTCCAAGGAAAGTGTCATTGTCCTTACATTGTATGTTGATGACATTTTACTTGCCGGGAATAACTTAAAGGAGATAGTCGTCACTAAAGAGTGGTTGTCCTCTACTTTTGAGATAAAGGACATGGGCGAAGCACACAATATTTTAGGAGTAAAGATCTTGAGAGATCGATCAAAGAGGCTTCTTAACCTATCTCAAGAGACTTACATTAAGAGAGTCATTGAGTGATTAGATATGAATCACTCTAAGCCCATAGACACTCCTATAAAGAAAGAATGCGACTTACATCTTGGTCAATGCCCTAAGACAGGTGAAGAAAAGAACCAAATGTCTGAAATACCTAATGTGAATGCAGTTGGTAGTCTAATGTATGTTATATTGTGTATACAACCAGACATTAGCTTCGCAGTTGGATTAGTTAGTTGATTCCAGAGTAATCCTGGATTAGCTCATTGGAAAGTGGTAAAGAGGGTTTTTCGATAACTTCAAGGTACCACTGATCTTATGTTGTGTTACAAAAGTAGGGATTTGAGATTGAAAAGATACAATGATGCAGATTAGGCTGGCGACCGGGATGAGCGCAAGTCCACTTCAAGCTATACATTCTTACTTGGTGGAAGAACTATTTCTTGGTGCAGCAAGAAACAAAATTATGTATCATTGTCCACGGTGGAGTCTGAGTATGTAGCTTGTTCGTTAGCAGTACAAGAGGCATTTTGGTTGAGGAGATTCTTACAGCGCCTTGACATAACGCCATGTGGGCAGGATGATGTAGTCATTTATTGTGATAGTATGGCAGCTTTGGCATATGCAAAGGATCCCAAGTACTATGGGAGGACCAAACACATTGATATACGTTTTCACTACATGCAAGAAATGGTTGCGTAAGGGGAGGTGGTCTTGTGGCATATATCTACAACTAATATGGTGGCAAACCTATTGACCAAACCCATCCTTAGAGATGTTTTTACATCACATGTCAAGAGTCTGGGTTTAGTTAGGATATGATGTATTAGACACCATTTTGACATTATCTTATATATATGAGTTTTGATTCATACTAAGATGAATATAATACATGCATATATTTTGGAAGATGTCAAAAAACTTTGATTGGCTCTCTTACATGAGCAATCACCTTGGCGCTTGGATAGCGAGCAAGATGAGAAATTAAATTCTTGTTTTGTGGGAGAATTTACTTTATCATATATGTCGCCTTGATTGAGTTAAGATGAGATTTCTTTTTAAAGAATCGAACATGAAGGTTAACCACACACCTCATGTAGCTTGAAGTAAGCAGAATGTGAGCCTTCAGATTGGCGCTAGGAAAGCAACTGAGTTGAAGTGTTCGGGTTAGGCGCTGAGATAGTGACAAGGGGCGCTGAGATAGCAACGAGCGCTAGATAGTGACTAGACTAAGATTCATACGACATTTATTCTTATTTTTATGAGATTAAGATTGACATGCCCAATTGAGTAGGAGCTCCGTCATAACATACATTGCATATTGTATGTGCTGTTGATGTGACCTTTTATAAAGAGAGTGACTGAATATATCCCTGCTTCGTCATTATGTGAGCTCTGAGAACCACTTTGAGTTCCACTGTGCCTTTTGTGACTTAGGACTACGTTATGAAAAGATGGTTTAATGTCGCTACTTTAGCATGTGCCTAAAGGATCATGATTGATGCGGTCTGGCAGGGTATGTCTAGGAAAGCGGTTAAGTTTAATTAGATTAACGTGAGTAACAAGGGAAAATGGTTCCGTAATATACTATTGTGTTGTGACTCGTAGCCATGACAATCACGTCAGTTTTTGTGTTTATCAATATGATCATGAGTATGATACAAATTGGATGATTCAAGCCTTATGCTGAGATTGATTCTCAAGAGGGATAAAAGATGTTGAATCTGGTGTAGCAGAATAGTCTAGGGCATAGAGGAGATTAGTTGTTTGTTTATAATGAGGTACTATGTTGGAGTGATAGTAGCTTGATATAGTACTCCTACCTCGATCTTTCTTGTCCCGTCCAACGATCCATTTCTTGCATGTGGAAGGTGATGTAGAGAACTTAGTATTCACTCTATGTGGATGAGTGGGAGATGTTGGATATTAGGAGGGGTTTGACCCGAACCTACAGCCATTTGGGCATCCACAAGATTAGAATGAGAGTCGTGATAAGATTATGATTCTTATCATTATTTGGTTGGTTTTGAATTTCAACCAACGCAGATATATATCTTGTATTTTGGTTACGGGATATGTGTGAAAAAATTTCTTTGTTATCGCAACTCTCCTGTCTTCCTAGTTTTCTCTGAAATTCTTCTAAGGCTACCATCTATGCCTCTAGAAATGGGTTGTGAAAAAGACATAGAGTACTCGTATTGTAGTCATTCTATTGACGAGCAAGTTCCATCTGTGGTGTTCTAGTGGTTATTAGCAAGTCGTAACACAAACCAAGATTTTACACTTTCACGAACCCAATTCTTAGAGGTAACCGAGTTCACACATGATTTTATATATATTTTTCCATCAAAAACTATATCAGTACTTCTTACTAAAGATTTAATTAGTTTTAAGTCTCTCCAAAAAATGCTTAATTATTATAGAGTTCAAGCACTTTTTACTTTTGAGTGAAAGGACAATTAATTATGTTGTGTTTTAAGCTCGTGCTGTCATTTCTAATTTTTTAAAATAACAAAAAAATTGTTATATATGATTTATCCTTTACCTAACTTAGACATCTTTTAAAAATTTCACCACATCTACCTCTCTCATCCTCTCAAAGGATTTCTGTCGAACTGATATTATTGTTAACAACCCATTCAATTTCTTATTGCAACCACCAAATGGAATTCCATGCTTTCCCTTTTTTGCAGGATCGCCATATGATGAATAGGCATTGAGAGAATTATATCAATATATATTTCAAGGTTCTTCCTCAATAATCTTTGTTATTTATTCACTTCCATGTTGTTCATTATTAGGTTGATCAGTTTTTGGATATCTTAGCACTGTGTCATGTTGGTACTACACACTTGCAATGGGTCTCTTATATATGTGAAATTTATGATTAATTCTATCAAAACTAGAATTTACTACAAATGCTTTTGAAATGGAGAAGTCTATTTATGACACAAAGTGAGACTCAACTCATGTGGAACCTATATGTAGTGGGGTCCACTTCGTGTCACAAATAGACCTCTCCATGGAGAGGCGTTAGACCTAAATCTACGAGGGCAGTCTTGTGGAAAGAGATTCAATCCTTGGAACTTGTTGACCATACAGACGTAATACAAGAAAGGCACAAGTTGTCAAGACTCAATACATTTGTTGCCATTATAAAGGTGCATTTGAATGTTCCATTGAGTGGCCCGCATTGCAGTAACCAAAGCATTTGAACTAAAAAAGGTAATGCTATTATGAGTTCGTTTACAAACGAGTCTCTTATCCATTAGATCACTTAGGAATAAAAGTTATATTCAATACAACCACTTCAATATCCAAATACATCCCAATCTTTGAGTGATCTAATTGATAAGAAACTGGTTCGCATATACAAACGAGTTCTTAATAACGTTAGCCAACTAAAAATTCATCATCTAAAATAGAGATTCCCGTGATATAAGATCATTTTTGGATGTTTTTTTCCTGAAATGGCAGTGTTCAATTTGTTATCATCATTTAAGATCACTGCTATGTTGTTCCTATGACTTCATTCAAGATAATGGATTAATGTTAGCCCCTTGAGGGCTTGAGAAGGCCAAGGCATGGTGAGCCTTAACCAATGCTAAGGCCAAGGTGGGGGTGGCCTGTCATAGGCACCCTTACTTGAGATTTGATTGTCTTGATGGATATTTTTAGACTTGGTGTAGCTTGTGTGCATGTCTTAGGCAATAAAGGCAAAGACAGTGCACTTCGACAACACTTGGCGTGCACAGACAACCTTTGGCAAGATATACGCACACAGGGGAAGCAGCTCGACTCTGCAAGCAGTTGTGTCTACTCCTGTCAGCTTGATAAATTGTTCTAAGACATATATAGAGGGAGTACCTCCCTGAGGCGCCCATGGGCAAGTTAAAGACCTTGGCACCTCCAGGGCAAGGCATATTGTTCTTATTGTAAGCAGGTTCCGACATAGTGGGCCGACCTCCATCACCAACGGTGGCGACATATGGTGGCAACATTTGACACATAAGACCAAGCCATAAGTAGGCATGTTTTGGCAATAAGGGCTAACAATGAAGCTTTGTGGGATCATGTGGTTTGTTGACTAAAGGTTGAGTGCTCATAGCCTTGTCGTTGAGGGCTTGGGGTGGCTTTAGTGTAGACAGAGTAGGTGAAGGCGGTTGTTGGTCTAGCACAAGACAAAGTTATCTAAAGGTAGACAAAGGTAACTACCAAACTATGTTGGCGCTTGATCTTATGGCTGGCAATATATTCAGTAGTGTGATGAACTACTTGATCATATGTGGCAGACATCGGTGGCTTCAAACAGCCCTAGTAGTTGGGAGTGTCAACAACACCAACAGATGGTTGTCTGTTGTTTGTTCAAACAAAATCGTAACAGTTGGGTGTAACTGCAACCCATGTGCATGTTACAGACACACATGGGCGGTTGTATATCTTGCCTATATATATATATGCAATGTAATAGAGGGGTATAGGCAGAGAAGAGAGTGAGAGGGCTTCTTGTCACGCAACGCTAAGGCTATATTCTTATACTGTTAAGAGAAGTAAAAGTTGGGAAAGATTTTTCTGTAAATTGTGTGTGCCCTTGTTTTGTAATATCTTTAAGCCTTTTGCGCATGTGTGTGTGTTTTGGCTGACTAAGGGCGTGTCTTAATGCCATCACAAGGCAGAAAATTCATATTCGAATTTTGACCCTATGACAATTAATAACTTTGAATGCCATGCATTGGCCACTAGGACAAATATATGCTATCTTTATACAATGTTGTGTTGGCAATTCTTTTTTAAAAATATTTTTTTTTTTTTATTTTAGATAAGTAGTTGTTGAATCCTATGAATTATTGCTAGTTTTAAAGTAAAGTTTCAAGAGGTCTCACAAATTACAAGAAGCAGAAACTCATTTTTCACATTTTTTATGAAACTATAAAATTTTGAAGAGGTCTCACTATAGAGAAAATTTTAAAAATCACATGCTGTTCTTTTATTTTCAATCCCTTTTCTCTTTTTTTATATTTTTCTCTACTTCATCTTCTCAACTAAACAAAAGAAAATAATTATTTTTGTTCAGTTTCTTCCCTTTATATCTTCTATTATTCTCCTTTCTCTTCACTTTTCCTATTTCAAACATAGTGTCAATTTTATTAATTTTTATAATCAAACTTAAAAACATTGAAATTTTACATTTTGAAGAAATAGGTTAACAAATCAAAGAAATTGAATTCACGTTATCCTATATTCCATTAATTTGTCAAATCAAATCATTCTAAATCCTTGCAAGGAACCCCACTCTAAAGAGTCTTAGCTTGTAACAAATATGAAACCTTAGGGAGAATTAGGTGACGATCGAACACTGTCAATTTCTCATGCGCAAAACCAGCACTAAAAAAATGGCCATTTTTTCCTGTCAAAATGGTAGGTAGTGTGGGCATCTCACAACGAAGACAAGTTTCCAAAATCCAAGAAAAAAGATCTTATTAAAATTTTATTATAATTTAAAAATTACCCAAAAAATTGTGATATTTTCTAACAGTTTTCTCGTTAATAGCTCTGAATTTACTATTTAGTGCCGTACATTCTTAATAAGGGAACATTTTTTGAATTTACAATCTAAAGAGATAAACTTGTAAAAATTTATCACTAATTTAAAAATTTATGCTTGCCAATAGACCGGCAAAGTGCGAGGAGCTAACCAAATTTTTTTTCTCTAAAAATGTGAATAGGTATGACCAAATAATACTTCACATTCTTTACCTTTAATGGGCCAACTAGTGACCTCCACATACAAATTAAAGGTCAAACCAATAATCTACTTTGTCTATTAAAGGTCAAACCAACAACATTTAAAAAAAGGGCTAAATATAGTGTGGGACATAGATGGCTTAGACATCTAGTTTCTCATTGTGGGATAGGATTTTCTGCAACATGTTAGCCCTTCTTGATGGGTTCACATGAAAATTTTCTTCTGTGAATAGATAATATAGGCTTTGTTTAATTCACGAATTTGGTGAGAGAAAGGGAAAGGGGAAGAAAAAAAATCATATCACATCATTTTTTCCACTTAAATAAAAATTAAAAATAAAATTATTTGAAAAATGGTTGGAAATTAGGGGGAAAAAAAGAAAATGGTACATTACACTAACCTTTTCTGCGTTTTATGACAATTATACTAACCTTTCCTGAAGTTTTTAAAATTATACTAATCTCGCCTATTTTATCTAAAAAACCTACAAATACCTTCATCCAGTTAATGTTGTTTTCAAAATAACAAAACTGTCTTTTTTTATTTTTATTTTCTTTTATATTGTTTTCCAATTTTGACCAATTTTTTTGAGTCTTTTTCTATTTTCAAATAAAGATTGATTAAAACTTTATAAAAATTATATAAAATAAATTAAGTTATTTACTTTAAAATTATTTTTATATAAAATTAAAAAAAAAATCTTTAAAAAGTTGAAAAAAAATAGTCAAAATTGAAAAAAATGAGAAAAAAAACATGAAATGGGCAGTTTTGCCATTTTGGAAAAAATTTGACTGCAAAGTGTATTTGTAGTTTGTTAGCAAAAATATGACAGGTCGGTGTAATTTTAAAAATCTCAAAAGAGATCAATATAATTGTCAGAAACCTCATAAGAGATTAGTGTAATTTACTTTAAAAAATGGAAATGATATTAAGAATTGAAAAAATATATATTATATTATATTTTCTTTTTACTTTTCATGACAATTATATGATGCAATAAGAGTGCAATTCAAAAGGTAAATCTTACATGTTACGTCTCATCCCACTCTTGAGACCACTAAAAAATAACTCCCCACAAAAGCTACTTCATTTTGATATAGAAAGATTTTTTAAAAGTTTTATTAATTATTAAGTATTAAAATGATTAATTATCCTTATTAAAAGAACATAACTCTTAAAAAATATTAACTTTTTTTTGTTGAGTCAAGGAGGTATCTAAGCAGTCAAAGCCTTACTAATCCCCCTTTCCTTACGCAAGGTCACCGCCTCGTACTCTGGTAGGATCGTTAAACATTCGGGCTACTAGTCTTAGCTGGCCTTAGGGATATAGAGGGTGAAAGTCGAATCTGCAAGCTCAAGAGACAAGCCTCTTACAAGCAATCCTTACTACACTCGACCACCCCCTTTGAGGTTATTATTAACTTATTAATTACGAAAGAGTGAACTAGCCATAGTCCAAGCTTAGACAAAACAAGATTGCAGGGCTGAAAATGTGGGAAAAAAGTTCAGTGGGACAGTATCACGATGGTATAGCCACTGTGATCTCTTGTTTTTGTAGGACCCATGTAAGTCTCATGATAATATTGAGATCACAGTGGTAATACTATCGTAGTACCGTCCCAGTGGATTTTTTTCTGGACAAATTTGTAATAACCATGGTGAAAGTTCTCTCAATTGAAAGATGTACGCCAGCGGGCCTGAGTTGCGGTGGAAGGACTCGTTATAGTGGGATTTTTTACCTTATTCACGTAAAAAAGAAAAAAAATTCTTATGTGATGAAAAACTCGCTTAATTTGATCAATGATGGGGGGGTGACTTTTGAAATTCCTTCATGAGCACAAAAATAAACAAGATCACCAAAAAGATTCAGTGATGGTCACTCCGATGATCAAAGTCAATAAAAAATTGAGAGAATAAAATTTTATAAAGAGTGAATCAAGAAAATAACTTAAGATTTCAATGCGTACCTCATTTTATATAATGTTGAGAGAGAGAATAAACATATATTGAATGTATGTATTGTATTGTGTGTGTTACAAGGGAGAGAGCCCTCCTTTATATAGGAGAGGAAGGACATACAAAAGGTAAGTAAGAGAAAAGAAAAGAGAGAGAAAAAAGGAAATAGAGGGGAAAAGGAAATAAAAAGAAAATGAATCCCTAGAGCTATACAAGTAATGAACAAACCCTAGCCGTCATGTACAAATATTAGACCCTAATTACTATACACATATATTGTTAACACCTCCATCCCCCCCACCCGCAAACTCAAGGGGGTAATGCAGAGGCCAATTGGAGTTTGAAAATCAAACCACGAAAACGGTCGGGATGATGAGTTTTGGGGAAGATATTAGCAATCTGAGTAGCGAAAGTAACAGGTACCAACTAGAGGATACCCTAAAGTAAATAATGATGAACAAAATGACAATCTAGTTCAATATGTTTGGTGCGCTCATAGAAAACATCATTATGGGTAATCTGAATGGCACTGTGATTGTCACAGTGGAGAGAAATGATAGAAGATTGAGAAGCACTCATATCCTCGAGCCATTGTACCCATAGCAATTTGGCTATAGTGTCAGCCTGTGCTCGATATTCAACCTTTATACTAGATCAAACGAAAACATTTTGCTTCTTACTACATCTAAAGATGAGAGAATCTTCGAGAAAGAAGCAATAACCAGTAATAAAGCAACAATCAGTGAGATCACCAGCCCAATCAACATTAGAGTAAACATGTAATATAATGGAGGAATGAGCAGAGAAGTAAAGGCCATGAAATAAAGTGCCTTTGATATAGCGAAGTATAACAAGAACAACAGTAAAATAGGTAAAGCATGGAGCAGGCATAATCTGACTGACCAAATGAACCATATATGAAATATCAGGGCGAGTAATAATGAGATCAACAAGGTTGCCAACCAGTTGACGATAAAAAGTGACATCACAAAGTGGAGTACCATCTAATGGGGTGAGACGAAGATTTGACTCTAGAGGAGTGGAAGTAGTCTTGCTGTCAGTCAGACTAACATGGAATAACAGATCGGTGACATATTTAACCTGAGATAGATAGTATCCATCAGAAGCAGAGGTAACCTCAAGACCTAAAAAATAAGTGAGAAAACCAAGATCTTTCATCTCAAAATGTTGATTAAGGAATTGTTTAAGATCAGAGATACCGAAAAAATTATCGTCGGTGGTTATCATGTCATCAACATAGAGCAAGAGTAAAACAATCCCCCACGCAGATGTACGGATGAAGAAGGCTGAGTCATGAGAGTTGGAAGTAAACCCAGAATGACCGATACTATTGTTGAACTTGGCAAACCATGCGCAAGGAGCCTGTTTAAGGCCATATAAAGCATGATGAAGTTTGCAGACTTGGTGTGGAGAAAGGGAAAGACCAGGTTGGGGTTTCATGTATACTTCTTCGTGCAAATCCCCATTAAGAAAGGCATTATTGATGTTCATTTGAAAAAGATAACATTTACGTACTACAGCAATTGCTAGGAGACTACGAACAGTAGTAAGGAAGGCAATGGGAGCAAATGTCTCCACATAATCAATACCATATTCCCGAGTGAACCCTTTTGCAACAAGTCGTGCCTTGTATCGCTCAATAGACCCGTCAGAGTGAGTCTTGATCTTATAGATCCATTTGCAACCTATAGTTGCCTTTTCTGGCGGAAGAGCAACCAAATCCCAAATATGAGTTTTCTCCAAGACTTGTAATTCCTCAGTTATTGCTTGCTGCCACAAAGGGTTAGACTGGGCCTCAAGAAAAGACTAGGGCTCATGTAAGGAAATAAGTATAGAAAAATAATGAAAATCATGAAGGCAGACATATTGTTCTCTTACCCTAGTGGAAAATCGTCGGGTATAGTCTAGAGAGGAAAAAGACTTTGGGATGTCAGAAGATGATGGAATGAGCTTAAGAGGGTCTTGAGCAGGACCTGTAGATAGAGCAGTTTCTAAGGGAGAGGTTATGGGGACGTTCGAATGAGACTCACTAGAACTATATGTATCAATGTTAGGAGGAAACAACTTGATAAAAGGATCAATAAAAAATGAGATATTTTGTGTAGTAGAGTGATGAAAAGGGAACAAGGAAGAAAACATGGTGTGTTCCCAAAAGACGACATGTCGAAATATCCGAAGACAATTAGAAATGGGATCCCAACAACGATACCCCTTATGTTCGATGCCATACTCAAGAAAGCAACATAGTTGTGCACGAGCTTTAAGTTTAGTATGCTCATGTGGTTGAAGTAAGACAAAACAGGTACAACCAAAAAAGTTTAGAAAGTTATAAGGGGAAGGAGTACCATAGAGGCCTTCATAAGGAGATTGGTGATGAATGATAAACGAAGGAACCCGATTGATTGTGTAAATGGCAGTGACTAGTTTCTCCCCAAAAACATTCTGGACATAACCTATATGATCATGTTTTCGTTTTGCTCGACCATTTTGTTGAGAGGTTCCTGGACAAGATCGATGAACAATGGTGCCTTGTTGGTGAAGGAAGGCTTGAAGAGTAGACTTAAGATATTCTTTAGCATTATCAGTACGAAAAGACTTTTATGGTTTTGAAAAATTAAGTTTTAACCATATTGGCAAAAGAAATGTAAAGCTGAGGTAATTCAGATTTGGAATAGATAAGACATAGCCAAGTGAGACGAGAATAATCATCAATAAAGATAATAAAATATTTAGAACCACCCATAGTAGAATTAGGGGAAGGACCTCATACATTAGAATGAATCAATTCAAAAAATGCAAAAGAAATATAGTCACTTTTATTAAAAGATAATGCTAGTTGTTTTACAAGTTAACAAGGTAAATATGTAATAGACTCACTACTAATAGGCCCTGGATGACCACTAGAAATTAAAAGACAAATACTTTTTATTGACACATGACCCAAATAGGAGTGCCACAACTGAAGATGAGAGCTAGAAAAGGTTGTTGCAGCAGACTGAAATGAGGAGGAGTAGGGAGAAAAATGAGAGGCCACATAGAGAAAGGTGAGCTCAAACAGATGCCCAACTTTACAGCCTATCCCAAGAATCTGTCTCGTCTAAGGATCTTGCATATAACAACAAGAGGAAGAAAAATGTAAGTCAATGCCAAGATCACATAGTTGACCCATAGAAATTAAATTGAGAGTAAATGTGGGAATCATATAAGTATGAGGAAGTGACAGTTGTTGGGTAGAAATATGACCACTATGACTAACAAACATGTGAGATCCATTAGCAATATGAATATTAAGTGCACGAGGATCAAGACATTGGGATAAAAAAAAAGTGTAGAATTAGGGGTCATGTGGTTACAACGTGCAGAGTCAAAAAACTAAGAAGTAGTGCCTGGGAGAGCATATGAGGCAGTGTGGAGAACTTGTTTAGAGAGAACCTATTTTACCCCAACCTCAATATCATCAACAGTAATTGGCAGTGGAGAGGAAGGTTCATTATTAGTGGCATCAGAAATAGTAGGACAATAAGAGAATTGTGAGGAAAAACTAAGTCGGAATGAGTTTCCTAGGAATCGGTTGGGTGGTTTAGTAGGGCAGTTCTCAATGACATGATCAGTCTTGTGGTAGTAGCGACATTCAAGAAAAAAAGCCTTATCAACAAAAGTTTTCATAAAACAGTTGTCGGCAGTGTGGCCTTTCTGCTGACAGGTGAGATAGACGATAGTGGGGCATTCAAAAAAAATGTGACTAGGCTTGTGACAGTATTTACGAGTATTTAGGGAAGAAAAACTGTCTTGATAGGAACGAGATGAAACAGTAAGCACAACATCGGAGCGATGTGAAGATTTTCGAGTGCCAATGTATATTACTTCAGAGAGGAGTTCAGCAATTGCAATATCAAGGGTAGGTAGTGGATTCTGATAAAGAAGTGAAGCTTTGACATGTTCAAAATCAGTAGTCAATTCCATAAGAAACTAAATAAGGTGTAGATGGTCTCGGTATTTGGTGAATTTGGAGGTATCACTAGTACTATCCCGTAAAGATTCGGACAGTGCCAGTTGGTCCTAAATAGAATGCATTTGAGAAAAAAAAATCACCGATAGATTGTCCTAGATCTTGTTTCATGGAGTGAAGAGTATTCTAAAGTTGGTACTGGTGAGCTAAATCTGCAGTAATGTACTGTTGGGCCAAGTAATCCCACACTTCTTTTGTCATCTCAAAATGACCAAATTGATTATGAATGGAGGGTATGGAGGTACCACGGCACCAAGTGATGATTTGGTGATTTTTAATCTCGTAGGCTTCAATGCAGTCACTGAAATCTTCATTAGTTTCTTCTTCTTCTTCTTCTTTCACTGGTTCACTAATTTCACCAATGACATAACGCTAAAGACGGCGTTCTTTCAAAAAACTTCGCATGGCATGGATCCATAGGTTGTATTTGGATCCATTTAACATGGTGGGAATAGGTTGAGAGCTCTCAAAATTGCTTATAGTGGCGGTTTAGAAAGGAAAAAGTATGATAAAATGAAAGAAAGTGTACCATAGTAGCAGTTTTTTGGTAAAATCGAGGCCAAAGGAATCAACTCAACAAAACAATGCCATAATTGGTCTAAATTGGTCAAAAAATGGGTGAATTGGCCAAAGGAAAGCTATAACAGTTTGGACCAATTCTGCTGAACTGGCTAAGGATTAGAGTTGACGTGGTTATGTCTGCTGACATGGTAAACACATGGCAGGACATGTGGAAGATGATATGACAGGGCACGTGACAAGACACGTGGCAGGGATGACGTGGCTTTTTAAGTCTGATATGGCATAGTGGATCAAAAAGAGTTGGCGCGTGTGGCGTGTGGGCGACGGGTAGAATCTTTGAGCAGCGTTTGCGGCGTTGGATTGAGCTTCGGTTGGCAGCATATGAATCGTCTTGATAAGAAGATTTTGATTATGTGGTTGTTTTTCTGTTTTGACTTCAAAAAGCTCAGGTTAGTGTATTGAATCACAGTAATAGTGATGATAACAGTGCAACAAGTGTATTCGCAGTGATGATAGTAGTCACCACTTAGGGTTGGAAGAACACAAAATGATTATGGCTCTGATACAATGTTGAAAGTGAGAATAAACATATATTAAATGTGTGTATTGTATTGTGTGTGTTACAAGAGAAAGAGCCCTCCTTTATATAGGAGATGAAGGGCAGACAAAATAAAAGTAAGAGAAAAGGATAGAGAGAAAAAAAAGGAAAAGAGAGGAAAATGAAACCCTAGAACTATACAAGTAATGAACAAACCATAGCTGCCATGTACAAATAGTAAACCCTAATTACTACACACATCTATTGTTAACATATAATAAATTAGTTGTCATCTTTAATAGAATTCTTCGCAGAATGAATCACAAAACTTTCCATATTGATAAGATAAGTTCAAAGTGACAGTTTCCATGTTGGAATGTATGACTGCACTATAAAGATAAGAACGAAAGGTCTGTAATTGGTTTATATCGAGCATATCACATCGATAAATCAGTAGGCAGTGGAATATTTCCAAGCTCAGCTTTCTTGGTAGGCTGGTGATTAGCCCGGATGACGAGACAAAAGTTCCATGGAGGATTATCGAGCTAATCTCGGAAAAAGAGATGACTCTCCATATGGAGTTTCTAAACTGAACTAAAATAACGAAAGAAGAATCTCTCTTCCAATCTGAATGAATAATCCATCTTTCCATCTTGAAATTGCAATTCTAACAGGTGGAGATTTGTAAGCCTACATCCACATGTCGTAGTTGTGTTTTGTTCCTACCACAAGTCATGATCTTAATTATCGTACTAGTTTAGTTATATCAATTTTCTTTATTCAATGACTTTTTTTCTTATTTTCCATACTCATGTAGTTTTTAAAGGCATCTCATCAAAAAACACCTTTAAACTAAATTTTTTGTCTAAATATGTTTGTTCAAGCGTCTTTTGAAAAAGCACTTCTTTTCAAATAACATGAATTTGAAAAATAAGTAAGAAACTGCATAAGAATAGGTTAATTTGTTAAAAAATGATGTGTGTTCGGTCAAGAACCCGCTTATAATGTCAGAAACTGCATAAGAATGGTTAATTTGTTAAAAAATGATGTGTGTTCGGTCAAGAACCCGCTTATAATATCTATTTGTGAGGTTGAAATGTAACTTCCGGTGTAATGCTAGTTGTTTGGCATTATTTCTTAAGCCACATATTCTGGAGAAAGCGACGTATTCGGGAGATTGTGAATTACTCATTTATCCCTATTATATATATTATATATTTAATTTATATCTTATTTTTAAATATATTTATTAAACAATTATTGTGGAAAGATAAATTGATTATATCAAAATTAATTCATCATAATTTGAATCAACTCTAAATTGGTACCTAATCCACAACCATTAATTGACAAGGTTAAGGCAATTCATCTAGCCTGCTATTTATGTGCAACCTCGTCAACATTCATGGACATTTGTACCATCCTTCTATTTCTATATGCACAAAGACTATATATATAAATACACCAACCACCAAAAATGTGTGTGTGTGTGTGTGTGTGTGTGTGAGAGAGAGAGAGAGAGAGAGAGAGAGAGAGAGAGATGAATTCAACCATGTTCAGTGAGCTTCAAATAGAAGAGTACGTCTCAAAGAACATGTTGACCACAAAAAAAAAAAACAAAACAAAACAACTAGCAGTTAATTGGTAAAACCTGTAGGTGGTAAGGTTTTAAACATCACAAGGTTCATGTATACAAGGGGGGTTTTTGTTTTGTGTTTGGATGACATTCAAGGCATGTTAAGCAATGTAATCAAGGGTCTAAGTGCTCGAGTGCGTTTCAAAATCAAAGCCAAAGCCATTTATTATTATCCATAATTTTCCCTATATATGTATATATATGTATATGTGCGTTAATTTCCATTTACTTGGAATGAGTTGCTCCACACACACACAAACACACGCATATATATATATATATATATTTAATTGTGAAGTATAGCGTTGGCTTTCATAATAAGGTTATTTATTGTACACTTGCATATGGACAATTTGGCCTTTCATGAAAATTGATAAGATAGTATAATTTTGTTCATAAATTTCATTTGTGAGGTTCTCATAGTGAAACTATGATCTTAGGATGTTGTGGCTGGCGATAGCCCAATAAAATTCGTTTACGTGCCTTTTAAAATTATGCTGCCAAATTATCAAATTATTTTTTTCGAATTTTCACACTAAATGAGGCTATTGTAAGAACATAACACCTTAAATGGGATTATTAAATCTAATACATCATCTCATTGTCCATGATGTTTTGGTGATAACTCCACTTCATATCACCTTACTTTTGCTTATAAATACAATCACTCTCTAATAATTAATAATTACGACAGATAACAAAATTATTAATATTAATTATTAAAGTTCTTTTTATATTTTTTTACTAACAGATGGAAAATTTAAAACAAGCACATAATTTTTAGCATGAAATTTATAAACAAGAATTTAAAAAAAAAATTATTAATTATTAAATAATAGAATTAATTAATTTCTTTTATAAAATTAATAATTATTACTTAAGAAAATTATTAATTACTTATTGAAAAATTATTTATTATATAAAATTATAAAGTATTAATTATTAGAGACTAATTGAGTAGTTAAATTTTTAAGTTAGCTTGAATATATATACACCTCACATTAATGAGGCTACTGGACCCAAAACCACAGGGTTCATGCGGTTGGGCACTTAGGCTATAAAAAAAGAAAAAAAAAAATTCAAAACCAAAGAATAGATTGAAAGAATAACAAACTTATTAGTGGATCACTTTGTATTGTTGCGGAAGTAAAACCTTCATAATTTCATCGATCATCTAATATATGTATAGTTATATGTATTATACAAACAAATTAATAAAATCACGAAAGTCCACTTTCGTGACAGACACGAACATAATTCAATCAATTAAGCTAAAATTACAAAAAAAAACAATAAGTGTCAAAGCACTTGTACGTAAGTCCTTTTTCTGTCAAAGTTTTCCGTGCCTCTTCTGTAATGATATTTACCCCGTCAAGACTGTTGATTTGATCCCATGAAATTGGTTAAAATTAAAGGTAAAATAATTTTATATTTGAATTAATTTAATTTTATGATGTAAAACATATTATAGAAGAATTTCATTATTAGTACAAAATTGCGTGCAACGTTTGGATTGTCAGAATTGCGTGAAATTCGGTAGGTAATTTAAAATCGATGTGCTGATCAATACTCCTCGTTTTGCTAGGACATATACCCTTTTTCGGACAAATTCTTTCGTTTTGGCTTTCAAAAGCACGTTTTTACTATTTTTAGTAATAATGTGCTGCTTAATTTCCTAAAGCTTCGGTTGCTATTTGAAACTATCATTTTATCAGATTACTGCTTAAGTTTAGGGTTTTTGATTTATGTTTTTAATTAGAATATTTCTATTTTTGAAATTTTTAGTATTTTTCTTTATTTTAGCTATTTCTTTCCTAAAGTTATAGTTCTAGTCGAATTAGGAGTTCTAGTCCTAAACGAATTAGGTTTTGCAGCTTATATAAATGCTATTTCTTTTCATTGTAAGGTAAATTTTCATTCAATAAAGAATTTTCTTTCTGAGATCCTATTCTCCGATTCTTTAATAAGCAAGCATTGTCCTACTTCTTCATGAGCTTCCACTATGTCATTTTACAGTCTCACAAACCACACGTGTATTGTGTCAATAACATTTCTAACTACACTTTCTAAATTTTCTCCTAATTTTAGTTAAAATAACTAAAAGAGCCAATTTAAGTAATTACTATTAAAATATTTACTCTAATAAATTAATTTATTCAATAGTTTTAATAATTTCTCGAAACAGATGAAGCAATACCAAATTAGGAATTGAACAAAACTGTTCAATTGTGACACAATTAGTTCAATTTTTTTAAGAACAAAAAGGATAAAATATTCAAACTTGAGAACTAGGTTAGAAGCTGAAATAAACACTTGTACAAAAATAATATAGAATATTTTTTTTCCCTTCAGGAGTAAATTACTAATCAATATCAAATAATTATAGATGAGTGACGTTTAGATAAGTTACAATGAGATAAGGCTCCTCAATAATAAATACATAGAATTAGGGCAACAGAAAAATAATGTAAAATATAAAAAATACATAGAACCCCAATAATGTGAAATATAAAAAACTTGACTAATTTTTTCTAACTTTTTTTATTTTTGAATAAATATTAATTTAAATCTTCTTTGACTAAAAAAAATAAGTTATTTAACTTCAATTTATTTTTATATAAAATGAGAAGTTTTTAAAAAAAAAAATGCTGAAAAAATTGATGAAAATTAAAAAAATAAATAAAAATGACACTTTTATTAATTTTAAATAAATTTAAATTGGAATGGAGTTTTTTTTAGCTGGTCAATAAAGAAAATAAAAAAACTAATGTCATTTTAAAAACTTTAAACGAGATATGTCGAAATAATTTATCTTAAATAAAATAATAATAATTAGAAGCCTGTCAGGGCCAATGGAGTGAAGTTCACCTAGCAAGCCCACCAAACGGCGCAGTTTAGCCACGGGCCTTCATTGAACTGATTCTTCACGCACATTTACGAAAACCTTCCCTTCCCTTGCGGTTCATGCTCTTTCGTTCACACTTGAAAGTCTTTCTTTATGTCCCCCCTTCGCAATCCTCCACCTGATCAAAACCCCACGATTGGTTCGTCCCAAAATACCAAACAAATCCCACGTAAATTCTTCCCAAACAATCCAAACCCATCTTCAAATCTCACCTTAAAATCCATGAAAATTGTTCCAATCAACAGATCCAGATTTCTCACTACGTACCCATAAAGCCAAAAGCTTTTGTATTACGATTTTTCCCAATATCTTCTTCTTAATGATTCATTGTTGAATGCAGCTTAGAAAGAGAAAGTAGATTTATATATCGAGAGAGATGATGAGTCAGGTAGTCAAAGTACGGAGGGAGACACTAGCGGCATGCATGACATGCCCTCTCTGTAACAAGCTTTTGGAGGAAGCCACTACTATCTCTCTATGCCTTCATTCATGTTAGTTTCTCCACGCTGTTTCTCTTTCTTTTGATCTGAATCTTCCTTGTTTCGTTTTCTCTACTGATTTTGATGTGAGATTGTTCTTATATTGCATATTATGAATTGGGCTCTTCTTACTTTGTGTCTTTTGATCTGGGTTTATAGTTATTTTGCAATTGCATGATAATATTTGTTCGTTTTCTCAACTCTCTTATTTTTATTTTCGCTGATTTTGAGTTGGTTAGTTCTTACTTTACCATATACGATCTGGATTTTGCTTTCTTAGTTTTTGGGTTATAATGTATTTTGCAATAGCAGAATTTTGGTTCTTAATGCAATTTGCCCACTCCTTTTGTCTAACACTATGTATTTATGATCTGGTTCTTTTTTGTTTGTATTTTATATTTCACTTATATTTGTTTTCCGGTGACATTTGTCTAGTAATTTGAATTATAAGAATTTAGTTAATGCAGTTTGTCCTTTCTCAGAAAAGGAAGGTATATTTCTCATTATGGTCAAGATAAATGTGTTTCAAGAACACTATAGGTATATTTCATGCAAATGAAGTTTGATAGTAGTGCCATGGTGCTAGATGGGATGATATGGTTGTTGCATGCAGCCTTCTAAGTCGGTGGTAATTCACTGCCAGGATGTTAAAATTGCACATCCTGAGCACGACTAGCTGCAATCTGGTGTTTTGTTTAACTTTCTCTTTATCTGTGCAACAAGTTGTGTATTTGAAATTATCTTTAGAAACTTGTGGTCTTTCTTCTTTCATTGCATGGTTGGATTCTTCCTCCTGTGAATTCTTTAAAATTATTCAATTGCATGTATATTTGAGGGGACGTGCAGATCTTGTAAGTATCTTATAGAGGCAGAAGTTGTGAAAGTTCTAGTTTGGGTCGATCATATTTAAGTTATTAAAATTTTTTTGATGTTACCCTTGTTTTCTTCTTACTTGTGTTCATGTCTTTATTTTCATTCTTGTTGAACAGTCAAGTTCCTACCATAATTTTTTTGATGGTAAAATCACACGAGATTACACACTTTACCCCTTAAGGGGACTTGAACCCTCAATCTCTATGGAGAGGTGAAGGAGGTATCAACCAAGCTAGAGCTTGTTAGTAAGTTCCTACCATAATTGATAATACTGAATTACATCATACCTATTAAACCTTATTTGCCATTATATATGATTTGGGTTCATTGCAAATGACTCCATAATCTTCTTAGGTCAAATCACACAATGATCTTGGTCTGCTTTTGTATCCATTGATGAATTTGTTCTGTTTGTTATGTTGCTCATTAGGATCTCTCTTATAGTTGGTGTTTTATTATCATTTAAACATATTGCCATCTAGCTTTGGTGTTATGTGGTTGGCCATCATTACGAGGTTCCAGTTTTTTTCCCCTCCAGTTTGTTGAATTATTTTGGACTTCTGTACCATTGGTGGCCAAATAACCTACCTTTCTTGTCTGTGTATTTAGGCTTGGTTTGCTTGATCATGGGAAACCACAATGTAAGGCAGTCTGGCTGACTCTTTGATTTTTTGATTCACATCTCCATGTTTCTGTTAGCCATTTTGTGTCTTTGTGCATAGTTTATTTATCTGGCCTCTTAGGGAGTGTACAATTTCAGTTGATACTTCGTGGAAAGTTTTAGTGCAATTGTCTTTCAATAATAGATATAAGCAGTTCTTAAAAGAAGGAATTGTATCAATTGCCTCCAACTAGATGGTAGTGGTCATAATTATTTGTCAATTTCCACACACAATTCATGTTTATAGTCTACTCTTTCCCTCTTGGGTTCTTCTCAGTTTAAAAACGATTTTCAACATCTTTATATGGTGTGATTTGCTGCTCTGGTCGGTCTTGATACAGTCGCAGTTTTAGTATCTTGCTTGGGCTCTGTTGTTCCACTGGATTTTGTTTCCTTGACAGAACTCATATTTTAGCCGGTAACCCTTAAGTTTGCCTGATGTCATCTATTTTTCTCACAGGAAATGTTTTCTGAATTTTTCCATGTCTGTCAATGTCTAGGAAAGTATTCCTGAAATAATCAGAAAGAAGTTTTTTCACCCAATTAGACCTGGACGAGAAGCGACTTATATCAGTTTGAGGCCAATATTATATTGTGTCCTTTAATCCTAATAAAATGATACTTATTGAAAGAAATGGAGCTTGAGGATTACGGTAAGTTTCTTGATTTGGTAACAATTAGGTTGTTAATGGATTAGATCTTGATCCGAATCCAATTTGTTTATTTGGACCTGGTATAAAGAATCTGATCCAATAATTAAATCTGAATCCAATAACTCATTTAGTTAAGTGGATCGGATATGGGTTTAACTAATCCGATCCGATTATATATAACATATTATAATATATTTCTTATACATTATATTAAAATGATATATTTTAAAATTTTGAATATTACATATATATTTTAACATAATATTTTATATATATGATATATATATATATATAAATTTATTAGATCAAATCTGACCTGATTTAACAATTTTTTTAATGGATAGGATTCGGATCACTCCTTTGATGTAATCATTCCAAATTTTGCTTCAACTTTTGCATGGCTGCAGTTTTTTGTGTTGATTGAAAATTTAGTAGGATTAGGATGACCTAAGAAGCACGGACACTCTATTTTGGTTCACGTGTCCGTGTTGGACACCGATACTCTCGAACACTTCTCGGACACGTGTCCGGACACTTGAATCATGGATGTTGATAATTAAATGAAGAAGTTCTTTAATTTTTATTTAATGACTTTGTTATTTTAATATCTTAATAATATTTTTTAAATTTGTGTGTTTTTATGCCAAGTTTAATTGAAATAACATTAAATTTTTATTATATGGTCATATAAAAAATATAAAAAATTTATATATATTCAACGTGTCCATGTCCTACTTTTTTGAAAAATAACGTGTTTGCAGTGTCCGTATCATGTCGTACCTGTGCTTCTTAGAGGATGACAGGTTGAATTTCATTTAAGAAGCTCTTTCTTTTTCCCCCTAGATTCATGAATCATGTTGCTTAATAAGCTGTGAGGCAAACCCAACAGGTACATATAAATTGGAAAAAAAAATACCTCAAAAGGCTGTAAGCATCTTGTTGATGCATTACATAACAGATATGCTGAGTTATTTCATCAGTTGAAACCCTAAAATGCAGGCAAAGACACCTTTTTAAGAGTTTCCCAATATTTTGCAAGAAGATTTTGATTATATTTCCATTTTTTTTGTTGGTAATAAGTTCCTTTTTTTTTTTTTTATTACATTCTGAATTTCATTATTGCTATAGCTTGATCAGAAGCTTATTCGAATGTTGTTAATTTGCCTCTTTCATTGATGTCAATAGCATTCTTCTATGGATACTGGTTATAAGTCCACCAAAATTTATGCATTTTTCTTTCCTTTTGGTTTTCGTTATTAGTATAATTTCCCCTTTTCTTGATTAAAAAACCTGGAGAACATTAAATGCATTCTTATCATGTGTTACTTGAAGTCATTTATGCTCTCACGGTATAGAATTTCTTTAACTCCATGTCCTAATTAAGTTATTTAGTCTTGCACCAAGGGATTTCTGAGGCCTTTACTTTTGAAATTGAAACCAGTTTGCAGAAGGTGTATATATGAGAAGCTCTCAGATGAGGAGGTGGATTCTTGTCCTGTTTGCAATATCGACCTGGGCTGCATTTCAGTGGAGAAACTCAGGTGAGTGGATAGATTATTAGGCCCCTCTCTCTCTCTGTGGTTTATAGTTTGACATTTTGGTCAATTCTTGCACACGGATACATATATATAACAGCACTGGATATAGGTGAATGAGTACACAGTTCTTGGTCCTACAAATGTATTCAGTTGGGATTTGCTGAAGAAAAGTAGAAAAGGTAAAAGTAATATTTGGAATTTCTTGGTAAGAGCTTTCTAAAGGATCCATTTTTATTGTCAACTTACACATCAAACAGCAAGTATTAGTTCAAGAGATACTCATAAAAAATTATTATCCAAAAAAATTAATAATTTTTGTGTTGAATTAGTTCAAGAGATACTTGTAAAAAAGGTATTATCCAAGAAAAAATAATTTTTGGGTTGAATTTAGTAATCAGGAATAAAATTTTCCATTTCTTAATATGCAAACTGATCATTGCTCAACCATTATTTCTTATCGTATTGTTTCTTGCGATTGATGTTATTTGGCTATAGGTTCATGCATTATTGTTAAAGAACCCCACATAAGGAGATACGTATATAAAGTAGAGTTCAAGTTAACAATTGATTTCTCCTTGTCTCCACAACTTCCTCTATATTGTTTCTTCCTCAAACTCCAAAGTCGGTGTGAAGCACACATCTCTGAATTTCCATGTTGCTTGTGTCCCAATTGCGACCCTCGAAATCTAAAAGTGAACCACAAATTATTACAGGCAACACGTGCTGCACCCAAATTAGATAGAAAAGGCTAAAAAATTCCAGGCTGCAGTGCAATATATGAAGATCCATTTCCGGCCTCTCCTTGTGTTACACTCCTTTTGGTATGCATCAATTCCAATTACACATGGTCAACCATTAGGCACCAGTTCTTCAACACTATCCAAGTGAAAAAATGTCAGGTTTTTGGCAATGCTGCTGCCTAATCTATGAATCTTTGCCGTCCTACATCATATCACCTGATTAGTTATGAACTTATGTTTGCTGTATATTGCATTTCTGTTTATATGAAATTATTATACCTTAATGTATATAAAATTATATATAGAACTGTGTGTGTGTGTGTGTGCACATTTGTGTGGGCCTTATTCCAATTACTACAAAGTGAAATCTACAGTTCTATATCTAAGACTTAGAGCTTTCACAGTTGATACAACTTCTCAAGCTCAAAGCACCCAAATTAATGGCATGCAAATCATGGATTCCGCTTTTATTTTCAAGGAGAAATAATGAGAAATTGCAATATTCCAAAGTGGACGTTCGTGAATTTTTGAATTTAGATTACCATCATGTGGAATGTACATTTCTTCACTATGTTTCCTAAGAAGGTTTTACTCGAACGGTGGAGTTGAATTATTGGTTGTTTTATTGCTACCTTTGTGGTTCTTATTGAGGGACTCTTAGAGGCTGGTTTAGACCAAGGTTGTTAAAATTAGTATCCTACGATGGATTGATGGGGGGGTCTTTAGGATTGGGTCATAATATTGGATCAAGAATTATAAGATTTTACAAATGTGAAAATTAATGCATCTCAAGAATTCTTAAAAATACACAAAGAACAAACCTAAAACTCATGAAAAAATAAAAAAAATAAAACAAACATTTAGAGCCCAAAAGCTTCTAGAGTCCTCTCTAATTATTTAGTACATTAGCATAACAAACATTTAATTTATATGACAACTAAGATAACACATTAAAATATTAGATGTAAACTATAAAAAAAAAATCATAAATCATGATTCATCAGTGATTAGTCATTTCATTAAAAAATTTAATTTACAGAAGCTCATTGAAATTTTAACGGCCCTGTGGTGTGTAGATTTGGGGCACAATTTGTGGTGTCTGTTTAAGAAAAAGAGAAAAAAGAGAGATAGAAGTAGAGAGCAGAGGAAGTACAAAGACAAAGAGTAGGAAGGAAGGAGAGAAATCACTACCATCACCTCATCAACGATGCACCGATAATCACCACCGCCTCCGCCTCCATTGAAACCTGTTGCAGCCTTAGGCGACTCCTCGAATAAAACTCCAAAACTTCTCGATTGTCATCGTCTTCATTTTCTCGACCGTCGCCGTCTTCATCTTCTCAACCGTCAATGTTTTCCATGCCATCTTTTGGATGCATCGAAGCAGTAGAAGAAGAGCACTGCCGATTTATATCTATAATATACAGATCAATTTTCTTGAGGTTTCTTTGCAACCCAACAAGGCTATTGTCTTCGTTTAGATGCAAAGTTTTTCTGGTTTGATTTTGGAAGTACATTTCTTCTGGCCAATTTTCTTGTAGATTGTGGTAGTTTTCTTGTGAGATTTTCTATTTTTAGCTATTTATTTGAGAGAGGGAGAGAGAGATTAGCTTTATAGACAGATAGAACCAAAATTTTGAGCTCTGAATTGGTTTGAGAGAGTTCAGTAGAGAGAGTTTTGATTGGTTTGCTTGAGAGACTAAGGTGAGGAAAGGACAAAGAGTGTTGACGTTTGATATTTTATAATATTTAATGATATTGGTAATTTGGCATTTTTACATTTTCTATCACGGCCGTTTATCTGACAAGACTGACAAGGGGGACAATGTAATTTCAAAAAATATAGGGGTATTGTTTGCAATTGTCAGGTACCAGAGGGGAGGTTAATGTAATTTTCCCTGTTTTAAAATATTTGGGCCACTCATCTATGAAAGGCTTTATAGCATAACCTATGACGTTGGGATTGGGATTGGGATTGGGGTTGGTGTGGGGGAATTAACATTAAGATTTATTTGGAATAAGCGATCAATTAGTTTAAAATAAGGTTATTAAAAGCAAACTTTTTGGAAATGTCAATATTAGACCCATACTAGTCATAATAATGAGTTAAATGACGTAAAATAACTACAACAACACTCGATTAGTCTAAAGCAAAATGGTAGAGCCATTCGAGTTGAAGCAATTTTTGACATAATTGCCTTACTTTGGACATTTAAATGGGTCTTGATATTTATTATAATAATCTCGGGCTGTAACTTATCAAAGAGACATGTGATAACATTATATGGTTATATTGTACAAATAGGAGTCAACTTAGAATCCTACTTTTTGTGGCAATACTATAGGGATTTCACAAGGATTTTATCTTCTAGGTATTTTTGGTGCGATATTGATCAATTCGGTATTTTTGGAACCTAAGATCATCGTATTTGAAATTTTAAAACCATGGTTTAGATGCCAACAAGTATTGACTTGCCACATACTTTTTCCTCTTTATCGTGGCAGGTTGTTCCAAGTAGTCTCGTTCTCAAGGTTATGGAAATGTGTTTAATTGGGGGCTTTTTGTTGATTCCAAAAAGGTTCAATGTTTCTAATCATGCTAATTGTCTCTTCTCTCTCTCTCTCTCTCTCTCTCTCTCTCTCTCTATCTCTCCGGCCATTAACCAATGTGTTATAAAACGGAAGCATGAAACAAAATAAAGAAGTGCTAAACCAAACAAAACGCAGCAGGACAAAGAGTACAAAATTTACATGGATCCACAAGTTGCCTACATCCACGGGCAGCGACACTATGTAATGAATAGATTACAAGAGCAAAAACACTCACAAATACAAAAACCCCTTTACACCCAAAGATGGCTCACAAAGTGGCTCCCCTCATAATAATCTCATAATCCTGCAACCTTAGAACAATAACACTCTTCTATAGAGGTTCACAAGATTGCCAAAATTGAGACAAGTTGGTACTCAAAAGCCATACCCATACGTGTCTAAACGGGATTTTTCGAGTTGCCTCGAATTGCAAAAGGGTCATTAAGAATCCGGGTGAATTCATGACAACAACCCAAACACAATGAAGGAGCATAATCATCAACTCAAGAAACTTTTGGCTTGTATTGATTTAGAATTTTAGTAAATACTAGTTATCTTGCTTTTCTTAGTATCCTAAGGTGCTTTGTATCATCTGGCCTTTACAATAACTAGGTCTTCCCCCAGCTCATTAGGTGGGATTTGGGAATTCTCATTCAAATTTTTTATTTTTCTTTTAGATATAATGATATGAAGGGTAAGCATCTTGCTTTGTGTAACAAACTCTTCTTATCTTTGGTGGTTAGGTCTTCAGTTAACATTATGTTATATTTTTCTCTTGTATGTCTACGTTTAAGATGTGGGCTGGTTTATTGGTTTCAAGTGTGCCACCCAAAAGATATATTTGGAATTGAAAAACACGGTGTGAGAGACTGTGGGACTGATTCTGAAATGCCTTTGTTGAGTCTGTAAGAAATCTCATTCCCTCTAGCAGTTGGTTTGTATAAGCTGATAAAAGAGGCATCCAAATGGATGAGAATCATATCTAGGGAGGAAAGATACCCTATCAATTTCCATTAAACCTCAACACACAAAAAATTCTTTCCTTAAGCACATCCGATATAATTGGGTCCATGACTCATTTAAATTTTGGTCTAAATATCTGGTCAGTTGATACACTTTTTGTTTCACTTTGTCCACCTTGCCTTGCTTTTCTTTCCAGAAAAGCATAAATTTTAGAGTTTGCTCCCTTTTGTTGGTCTTGACTTGAAGGTAAATTTTCTACTTAATATAACTAATCAAGTATATATTCATCAATATTCTTTCCCTGGGGTTATAGGCTCTGGGTTTTTGAGCCTAATGGGTCCCTTTCTTGTAAATCTATCTTCAGATCTGTAGACAGATCACCTTATCTCCGCCTTTTTGTTACTATTAGATTGGTATGGCTATCATAAACCTTTCCAGAATTAAAATTTTATTGTGGTATTTAGAAAGAGTAGACAAGTCCTTGTGAGATGCTGCAGAAGAGGCAGAGACATGAGGCTGTTTCACCAGCGTAAACTTTTGTGCCGGGCTGCCAGTGATATAATGGGTCATTATTTTTTTCCATGCCCAATTGATTCCTCCATTTCCTTTGGCAGAAATTAATTGGATGGCATCCCTCATAATCTCTTCTTCATTGATGTCCTAATTTCCTGCTTTGTTAGTACTTTTGGGTGGTGTTTTGGGGATTGCTCAGGGAAGGACACAACAAGATGATGATTGTTGACATGATCTCATATTAGGTGTATCGTTGAAACGATTGATGTCAAAAAGTTGTGTCCGGCTTCTACTGCCAATGAATTTGGATTTTGGAAGTATCTTCTCATTCATAGAGAATTTTCGGTAATGTGTTGTTCTTCTCTAGTAGAGGGATTCACAACATGGGTTGGATCCTTCAAGTAGAGGTAATCTCAAATCCAACGTGGATAGACATTCATTGAAGATTGTGATATTTTTTTTTTTTTTTTTTAAACTATTAAAAAAAAAAAAGAACAAAAAGGAAGGAAAGGAGAAAGAGAACAAGAAAATGAAAACTAGAAGGAAGAAGGGGAGGAATTTAAGGGAGGACAAAAGAATTAGAAGAGTTTCAAGATGAAAGAACTTCAAAAGGGAGAAGCAATTAAGAGAAGATAGAAGGGGGGTGGGGAGTAGAATATAGTAGAGGAGAGGGGGAGGGTACAAAAGGGACTTCCATTAGATAAATATAAGGAAGAGGGAACGTCCACAGGAAGGGGGGGGGAGTGTGTATTTGTTCATCTTAGGGCTTAATGTAGTTTTACACCCATGAATCCTGTTGATAGGCTTTGTAACCCTATAAGCAATTAGAGATCTGTATATACCCTATGTAGTAACAAGTAGGGCTGATAGCCTGATACTCTCTCCTTAAAAACCTAAACCACCCCACCCCTTCCTCTCCCCACACCCCAAAAAAAAAAAAAAAAACAATTACTGCAATATCAAGTAAGAGATTTGATAATACATTTAAAATACTTACAACTTCCAGAAATACAAATATCGTACAAACACTACTAAATTAAGCCATGCATAATCTTATTGATCCCATGACTTACTAGTTAATCGTATGATAAAATACCAATCTGCACTAATGATGTTTTGTTGAAGAATTCATCCTTGGGTTTTGAAACTTCTTATGATTGATAAGATCTTCAAACAATTTGATAATCTTCAAGATCTTCAAACTTGAGGTGATCTTCACAAAATCCATCATCTTGAAAGTAGCATTACCAATGTTGACCTACGTTCATAAGCTGAATGTTACCAACAAGCTGTAGCTTGGTTGGTACCTCCTCCACCTCCCCATATTGGAGGTTGAGGGTTCAAGTCCCTTGAGGGGCAAAAAAGTGTGTGATTCACCTATCAAAAAAAGATTCATAAGCTGAATGCATGCAACAACTATGTAAAACATGTTAATTATGGGCCATTCTTTGTTGTCCCAACATTTCATGCTCAAAATTGTTTATCGGCTCTCACAATCAAACAATCGGTAGACTTGAAAGCAAAGGCTTTCTCTGATGCTAAAATGATGTAATGTTTGCTGGGGATCTTTATAATAAGAAAAGGAGAAAAATAATATAAGTTCAAGTTAAAGGAGAATAAGAATGTACACCTCTTCCAAACAAACATAGAAGGCATACATATTTATTGGTTTCTAAAATTAACTGTACATGACTTATTTACAAATAAAGACCCAATTTCTATTTCTAAAATTTGTAAATAAAATTTTATGAAATGCTTAAAATAAGCCTGTGATGATTGAAAAGTATCAATTGGAATCACAGTCTCCGAGATCCTAATAATGCATTATTGTTTATGGAGATTCCTTGGGAACTATCTTTTACATTCTCAAGCTATTTTGGTGGAGCTTGAACTTGAGTTGGTGTTGTAAATATTGATTATAAATATTGACTGAATCTGTAGCTTAATTTAGGCATTAAATTGAGCTTAATCTGTAACTTAATTTAAACATTAGATTGATTGATTGATTGTAGGAACTAATTTAGGATAGTTTCCTTATTTACTTGTAAAGTTGTGACTATAAATATTGACCTCTTAGAGAGAAGAATATATTTTTTTCATTTTCTAAAATACTTCTGACATGGTATCAGAGCAGGTTTTCTAAACCATAGCTTCTTTTTCTAAGTCCTACCCTTCTCGGTGCCTCTCGTCTCCCTTAGCCCCTCTCGGTAGAGCCTTTTGGCTCCTTCAGCTCCTTCAACACCTCTCGGCCCAGCTTCTCGTCACCCTCAACAAAGCCTCTCGGCTCCTTCAAGCCAGCCAATGTCGGCCAGCTTCTCTCGCTTCTCTCGCTTCTCAAATCTTTGCTCTAGCAACTTCTTTGTCCTATCAGGGCTGATAAATTGGACACCAAGGACAAGAAAGATTCTTTTTTTTATTAGATCACTGACCAATACAAAATTGAAGGGTTCGTTCCAATGAACGGACCAAGCATATTGAAGTTGATTGTCATTTCATTCAATCTAAAGTAGGGTTCAAGGAAATCACCGCTCCGTTTGTTCCTTTTGGTAGTCAACTTATCGATATCTTTACCAAAGACTACCATCAACTCTATTTATAGCAAACTGAGAGTTATAGATATATACTCTCCAACTTGAGGGGGAGTGTTGTAAATATTGATTGTAAATATTGACCGAATCTATAACTTAATTTAGGCATTAGATTGAACTTAATCTGTAGCTTAATTTAAACATTAGATTGGTTGATTGATTAATTAATTGATTGTATGAACTAATTTAGGATAGTTTCTTTATTTACTTATAAAGCTGTGACCTATGAAGTACGGACACTCTTTTTTGCCTCACATATTCGTGTCGGACACGGACATGTTCGGACACATCCCGGACACATGTTGGACATGCAAAAAATGAGTGTTTAATTTTCTGAATTTCGGACACGTTTCGAACTTGTTGGGGGACACGTTTTTGGGGTATTTTTAAATTTTTTTTGGGATTTTTTTATTGGTTTTTTACCTCCTTTTCTCCTCTTCTTCTCCACTATATATATTTTTTTACACACAAACAAATATATATAGTAATTAACAAATTTGTTTTGAAATTTGAATCATGAATGTTGATTATTAAATGAAATTCTTAAATTTTTATTTAATGAATTTTTTATTTTGATATATTAATAATATTTACGTAATTTGTGTATTTTTATGCTAATTTTAATTGAAATAATACTATAATTTTATTATAGTCATATAAAATATATATATATATATATTCAACGTGTCATCAACGTATCCGTGTCCTACTTTTTTGAAAAATGCCATGTGCGCGTGTCCGTGTTATATCCGTGTCCCATGCCCGTGCTTCTTAGGCTGTGATTATAAATATTGACTTCCTGAAGAGAAGAATATATCTTTTTCATTCTTTAAAATACTTCCGACAGTAACTATCCATTTGGACATCAGTCTACTTTTATCAACAAAAAAATTCTGGTTTGTAGTTCAAGACTTGGCTTTGGTGATGGGTGGGCTAATAAGCAAATACTGTATCCTTTTATGGCATCCAAAGATAACAAGATGCTCCAGGAGAGATGGAGATTACAAGCCTGTTTCTTGTGGCCCTTGGTGATATGCTCATCTTATTGACTTAATTTGGGTGTGGTCTATTGATCTTATAGATATTTAAACTTTTTGGAGTATACATGCGAAAGTGGTATGCTTTTGACTTTGCCAAGACATTTATCCTCTCTGTTACTAAGCCCTTTCATGTTTACTTATTTCTTCTTCCATCCTTGTATTGTTTAAATTTGATATTGTTTCTTTCTTCTTGTGTTATTGTGCCACTATCTTCTCAATCATATAGGCTTATTAGGGGAAAAAACTATTCTTCTCAACCTTGTACTTCCCTTCACAGCATTGATCTTGGCCATGTACTTTACTTATAAAAAATATATATATATATAAAAAAATCTTGGCATTGTACTTCATTATTGTTATGTACAACTGTTTGACATAAAGTTGATCTCTGTCCCACTACACACATGCACACAGTTCTTCAAAATGACAGGAGGTGAATTTCTTTCTTTTTGTTTAATTCACTTTTGAATTTTCTTCCACAAAATAGATTTGCTCACACATCTTTTTCATCTGATGCAATGAAAATAATCTCAAACAGTGTAAAATACCAATTCCCAAATCATAGTGATCCAACCCTTTCCAACGGCATTGCTATACACCCATGATCTCGTTCTCCCTTGAAACCAATGAAGCCTTTTGATCTACTTAGTTCGCCCTCTTTTGGGGTTTCATTTGACAGAATTGTTGTAAAGGCATTTGTTTAGCTATCTATAAATTGGGGTTCTGTGTTGAGATGTACTTACATTTATTTAATTGTTCCCATTGAAAATATGCAGGCCAGACCATAATTTGCAAGATATAAGGGCCAAAATATTCCCCATGAAAAGAAGAAAGATTAAGGCCACCGAATCTCCTTCAGTTCCACTTCCAGTTAAAAGGAAGGAGAGATCTTTGTCATCATTGGTGGTCAGCACTCCTAAAGTTCCTATGCAGACTGGATTGACCGGAAGGAGAACAAAATCTGTTGCCAGAAAGGCTGCTGCTATACGAGGTTCCAGTTTTGCCATTGAGGAACCCATTAAAAAAGAGGAAGATCCTATGGAAGATTGCCCAGAGAGCTCAAGCTCCCCTGAGACTCTAAACAAAATTGTTCAACATAAGAGGCAGGTAGAGGCTAAAGTTGGTTTTTATGCTTGCATGACTGAAAACTTAGACATGATATGTTATCACCATTTGTTAGCTTTAGTGGTATCTGCTTCGACCTAAAAGGGGGAGGTGCACTTTTCAAGTCCCAGTTGGGACATGGTGGCATGTGTATAACCTATAAAAAAAACTTTAAAAAAGAATGTTGAAAGCTATCCTTTTCAGGTAATTACACATTTGATGTAAAATGCTCATGCTTGACAGCTGAGCATTTTACCATTGCACCAAGAAAAGTAATGCCAAAACTTTGGTCTGTCTTCAATGATTTATACAAATAAACCTATTTATTGAATATTTGTGCATGTTTAAGGCATGTACATCATATTCATGATAAATGATACTAATTCGTGATAAATGACATAATAGATATATACTATTTAATATCCACGAATTAGATAATTTGACACAAATTACATATAAAATAAAAAGTAAAACAAATAGCGATTTAAACATATTATAATTAGTAACTTAGTATTAAAATAGTTGTTTCTCTACACTTTATTTTCCCTACTACTTTTCTATTGTTTTAGGAAAAATAATAGAAATATATCTTCTTGTAATTTTGAGTCTTAATCTTTGAAAAATAAATGGATATTATTTTTTACTAACTTCTAGAATTATTATTGATATAAAAGAAATGTTTCCTCTGATTCGGTATGTTTCCACTAGTTTCGGTATGTTTCCACGGAAACAATTTTGTTTCCATGGAAACATGTGAATTTCGATATTCTACTAGTGTTTCGTTTCGGTTCCCTGAGAAACGGTTCAATCTATCCCTTCTAGCACCTCACATTGGTGGGACTAACCTGGGTAATGCCCTTTATATATATTTGATTTACTGTCTTAACACTTCTGCATCCTTTATTCTTGTAGAGTTCTTCTCCTAGTGAGAATTTTCACGATCAGGTACTTAAAAGAGACATGGAAAATGATGCTGAAGCATGGGAAGGGAATGTCGATTTATGGAAACCCTTAAATTGTCTTGTTGAAGCTGCAAACAGAACCAAGTCCTCAAAGCTAAATTCACAAGACTCTTCTCCTGCCAAATCAGAAACACTCAATGCTCCTGACAGTGAAGTACATATGCCTAAAACCAAAGTTAAGGAGCATCAACACAAGTCAAAAATTCAAGTTGACAAAAATGGACCGACCTTGTTACCAGGACAGGTGAAACGTAGAAGGTTGCGTGCAGTTCGTCGAAAAAGTGCAGCTGGTGGGTTGTGTTCCTCGGCACAGGCTATTCTTGATTCAACAGGGGCTAAACAGAAGAGGAGAAACTGTCCAATTTGGTTCTCATTGGTTGCCTCAGAAGACCAGTAAGACATTACTTAATTAACAAACAATCAGGAATATGATTTTTTTGGGTGTTCAAAATTATGATTGGATGAAATTTAATCTTATATAAATGGTGTCAGGGAAGGAGATGTTCATTTGCCACAGATATCTGCCTCTTACTTGAGGATAAAGTTAGTTTCTCTATCTCACAACTAATTTATAGCTTTGTTAGTGCCATTTTGCTCTACACACCCCCCCCCCCCCTTTTGACTTCTAAAACTGTTATTACAACAAGTTAAAGCATGATCACACCATTTACATGTTTGTATTCATTTTTTCCTGTCCTTTAACACATGCACACACCTGTAAGAGGCTGTGATTGACTAGTTGTCACGACTCACACCCCACGTAGGATGGAGTTATGGAGTTATGTTTTTTGACCGGCCACCGAGGCCTCATACAGAATCGAATGGGCTGTATAATGGATAGTTTATTAATATAGCGGAAGCGTAAGATTTTTAACTTGTAAGGTTCACATCAAACTCATACTAACCACATTCGATCAGATCAAATCTAAGTTTAATTTCAAACTCACACTCGCAAAATTTATTACAAGTTACTTACATCTACAATTGGCCAACACACAAAATGACCATTATATATATACAGAAGCCTACATAGGTTCAAAAGAGATATTTGCAAGTCTCCCTATACAATTTTACAAACTCTTCTTCCTTAAGTTCCCTCCCCATCTTAAGCTTCATTACCTGAAAAATTGGTTGGAAAATGGGGTAAGCTAACAAAGCTCAATGAATAATACCAATGCCCTGTCATGGTTTTTTATAGCAAAAGAAACTTTAAATAAAACCATGGATATCAAGCACTACTAAAACATCTCAAATGCATTTTTAGAAACGAAATTGCTATTTAAATATTTGAATAGCAATAAGTAGCCCAATAAAGCTCATAATAGATATCAAATATCATTTAGCATGCCCATTACAACGGTCGGAACGGAAGAATCCGCGTCGACTCAAATTCTGAATGGAATGTCATATATAATGACAGTCACTTATAATGACACTGAAGAGATCTCTAGCCTACTTACAGGCCTATCAGCTCTTGGACCCCCAGTAAGGACATAATAAAAGGGGCCCGTGTAATAGCATCTACAGAAACACATTCTAAATCATGTGATTATCCATGGATTTGCAAATCTATTTATCAAACATACTTATAAAATGTACTTCAATTTCATCAATAGAGAATATAGCATAATGCTTTGCTTGTTAAAACACAAAATAGCATGTTTAACAATATCGCATTCAATTCATCATTTCAGGGAACTAAATTACTTACCTTGTGCTCTTAAAGCACTCCTTGATTCTCTCTCTCCTACAAAACCCTACATACATATATTTCATATGAGAATCATATTTGAGTGACATGTAACATTATTTAGTTACGCTTGTCCCATTATAGTTCAAATAACACAATATGGGATTTTGATAAAATCCCTCATATTCTAATTCCATTGGAGCTTCCTTTGAATTTTGTTAGAATTCTTTTACATCAAATATAAGTTTTTTAAACAATTGGGACAGTAGCTGCACCATCCTTATTTATTCCGCATATAAGCTTCATTTTTAACTTCAAGTGTTGGTTGTTTCAACACTTATATCTAGCATCTTGAATCATCATTTAGACTAATCATTTAACTTTAATTAAGGTGTTTTCCTTTAATTTCCAACAACCTTTTTCATTACCATTTCTCACATTTAGAGTTCCTTTGATAATCTAATCATGCTAATTATAACCTAGGTAGTGCTAGGGTTGTTTTAACACCATTAATCATTAACTAGTTAGTTTAATCAACACTCATTAATCATGATGCATCTTTCTATATCATAATGTTGCTCTTGTATCCATGTAATTACTCTTCCATGCAAAACTTGTTAGAACTTCAAGACCTAGTTTAGAATTTCATTCAATTCTTAATTGAATTTGAGTTCTTAGTCATTTTTAAATGTTTATTTTCTGATTAAATTAAAGAATAAGAGATTGGTACTAGAATTCATACTTTGATTGTTCAAGAATTCAACCTCTAGGTTAGTCCTCCTTCAGCTTCTTTCTGTCTCCTTCTTCTTCTCTTGTTTTCTCTACTTTCTTCTTTACTCTTATTATTCTGTCCAGCACATTCTAGAGAGCTTCTTGATTGTCTCTAAAATTTATTTTGTAAGGCATAATAGATACAAACATATATCTATATGTGGGCTAGGTGTCACTTTGTGAACTCCCACATATTTGAAGTGTCTTGCTCTTATTATCTCTATATTTCCTCTCTGTTATTAATCTGATTTTTTTGTCCCTTATATATATATATATATATATATATATATCATATGTATAATACATACATATATATCTATAGATACATATATATAGACAAATCTTTACACAAGCTCCTCAAGAATATGCAACAATGGTGGGCTAGATATTCCAAATTGTGAGTCCTTTGCTCATGTGAACAATTGTCTTTCTTACCTTTCTCTAATTAAAATTAACTTGGATAATTATAAGGTTTAGGTTATAACCTAGGATTAGTACAAGTCTATCTCAGTTAAACACCCTAATTAACCCAATTAGGATTAACTTAATTCACTAATCATGTATTAAGGTTTTTAATTAAACATAATTAGTTTAGATATAACAATTTTTAAGAACCTTCCAATAACCTATCACAAACTTAGTTAAGTTGGTTAAGTATGCTCTAATTATACTTAACCTTAGAACAAGGATTAACCAAATTAATTATGTTTTAGCTCAAGAGTCATTTTAAAAGCCTACTAGAAATATCGTTTTATTCCTAATTTCTCCTACTAGGATTTTAATTATTGCCTCACTATCCATACTAGTAAACTCATCACTTTGAATTACACAATTATGCTTCAGGCATACTCTAATCCACACTTTATCCTTACTTGAAGTGGATTCACATATAGCAATAAAGTATAATAAAAGTAATAAGATCTAGGATATTACACTAGTGTAGTCCAATTTGGAAGCAATGCAAATTACCTAAGTCTTTGATTTCAAATCCCTGGCTAGATAAGCTTGTAGTTTAAACATGTCATTTACATCATCACTTGTTACTACTATGTTATCCACGTGTATAATGAGAACTGTGATCTTGCCATTCACTCACTTGATAAACATAGTATGACGAATGATCTGCATGACTGTCTATATCCAGTCCTCACCACAACCTTGTGAAATAACCTTGTGTGAAATCTATGAAAACAAGCTCTAAGAGACTACTTTTGCCCATAGAGGAATTTTCATGTAGCTTGAGAAGAGAAACTTGGAGGAATCTTGATTTGTCACATCTAACTACTATAGCCTCCGCGCCAATTGGTTGCGTAGGAAAGGAGATTTCAAATGGAGTTCATTTTAGCCACAAGTGCCAATGTCTCTTAATAATTTATGTCATAGGTCCAAGTGAATTAGCAACTAGTATTGCCTTATATTTGTCAACTGTCCCATCTACTTTGTACTTGACTGTAAACACCCATTGGTTTTTGTTTCCAGCAAGAAGGGAAACCAACCCCATGTTTTGTTCTTTCCTAGAGCTTTCATCTCTTCTACCATATCTCCTTTCCACTTAGGATTTGTAAGAGCTTCCTTCCAACCTTGAGTGAGAGACACAGAAGACAGAGAATAAACAAAGACAAAATAGGAAGGGGATAGGGAGTCATATGTGACAAATTTAGAAATATGGTGTTGGATACAAGCGCGATCTCCCCTTCAAATAGAATTTGGAAGATTGATATCATCAATAATAGGATTAGTATCATCAATGATATGATTATTAGTACTAGGAGATATAATAATTGCCTTGTCACTTAATGGAGAGAGTGGAGTTGGAGTTGGATCTGGAGATTACAATTGCTATAGTGGCCCATTAGTGGTGATCCACTTAGTCTTGGGTCTAAAGTGAGCATGTTTAGAGCAGATTATGAAGCATGAGTTTGTATCTTACGACACACGATACAGATCTTACGATACATTTCGATATGGATATAAAACAATACATATCTTATAGTTATATCTTTTTGTACTGTATCTTACGATACGCGATACGTATCTTACGATATGTTTCAATACGCACAACACACGCCATATGAGCAATCAAGCCAAATGACATCATTTAGACCTTTTTTTGTTGTTTTGTTATATACATGAAAACATTTTTTGTTTATTTGTTTTTATATTGCTTATTTGTAATGCCTAGAGATATTTTCTCAAGAAAAGTAAGTATTTTGAGAAGATGTGAATAAGGAGTGAGCAGATACAAGGAGTTGAAGAAGATAAAGGAAGTAAAAAAGTTGCTAGCATCTAATGATGATGGTTATGATGATATCAAAGCCATTGAAACCATATATTAAGATGAAAATGGGATCGATTATAAAAATGAATAATTTTAAATTTTGTCTTGATAAACTATATTAGAAACTTGGATTATTAAATTTTAGTTTAAAACTCGTAGTATTTATAAATCTTGATTCTTGTATTGTATGAAATTTAAGTAGGTTTTTTTTTTATAAGTGAGTTCAAATGTAATTTTTATTATTTTATACACTATATGTATATAACACTATATATAACATGATACAATATATTTGAAAACGAGACAACTATGAATGGTACCACTTTGATTTTTAATTGTTGAATAAATAATAATAATTTATATATCTAATTTGTATAACAAGTAAATTGAAATGTTATTTATCTTATTGTAAATATTATATATATTTTTATGTTTATAAATGTTTTTTAAAAAAATTATACGTATCTATGATACACGATACGATACACATGTTTTAAAAAATGATATGGCTTCCGATACACATTTTAACGACTATGAGCACGAACATTTTATTTTGACTCATGTATCTATGTCGAACACCGATACTCTCGGTCACATTCCGGACACGTCAAACATGCGAAAAAAGAGTGTCCAAATATATATATATATATATATATATATATTTTAATCCCAAACACGTTACGGACATGTTTGGGACACGTATTAGACACTTTTGTTCTTTTTTGTGTGGGTTTTTTCCTCTTTTTCTCTTCTTCTTCTTAGTTCTTTTTTTGAGTCTATATATATATGTGTGTATATACATATATACACATATACATACACACATACATGTCTTATATTGTAGTTAGTAAATTTGTTTTGGAACTTGAATCATGGATGTTGATGATAAAATGAAGAAGTTTTTGAATTTTTATTTAATTTCATTGTTTTTTTAATATCTTAATATTCTTGTGATTTGTGTGTTTTTATGCCAATTTTAAGTGAAATAATGTTAGGTTTTTATTACATGGTCATATAAAAAATATAATATATATATATATATATTCAATGTGTCTCTGACTTGCCCGTATCCTACTTTTTTGAGAAATGATGTGTTTACGTGTCCGTGTCGTGTCGTATCCGTTTCCCGTTCCGGAATCCATGCTTCGTACAGAGCAAGTATACCTCCACACATAATCCCTTTCCAGCCTCCCACAAGAAGTTTGTCCCCCCTCATTATGCAGCTTTGTTACCTCCCCCTCATATGAGTAGTAGTCCGCTCCTCATGCATTGACTAGGCATAGAAAAGGAGTATGCATCTTACGCTATGGGGAGAAATACTCTTCCTCCATATTACATTTCTCACCTTGAAGAGTTGGTTAAGTAGAAGGGAAGCCTCAGACTTATGAAATGTGATGTTCGTGCTAACATACATCTTCCTAGACTGGGGATGATAACATTTATACCCCTTTTGAGTAGTAGATTATCTAAGACAGATACATCTTTAACGCCTTCAGGTCAAGTTTTTCCTTGAATTTTCTATAATCATAAACAAAACACACACACACAAAAAAAAAAAAAAAAACACACTGAGACGAATGGAATGATTGAAGTTAGTCCCATGAAGCAACTAAAGAGGAGTCTTAAATTCAAGAACTTCAAGGGTATCTTGTTGATATAGTGCAGTGAACATCACTCCAAAAAGGCTTAGGAACTCCTATGGTAAACATTAATGAGCAATGACCTCAACAATGACAGTTCTTCCATTTGGCTACACCATTCTATATTGGGATTGGGTAACACAATGGGTTTGATAGAGAAACCCATGTTCAACAAGATAGGATAGAAATTCCCCATCAAAATATTGTCCCATTATCACTCCTAAGAATCTTGATTTTAGCATCATGCTCCCATTTTGTGAAATATTTTGAAATAGGTAAACACTTCACTCATGGTACATAGTTAGTTAACCCAAGTGACACGAGAGTAGCAATCAATAAAGGTACCAAACCAAGAATATCTAGTAAGAGAAATAACACGAGGTCCCCACACATCATTATGGACAATCATAAATGGAGTAGTCGTTTATTACTATAGCTATGATAAGAGTTTCACTTATGCTTGGCAAACTCAGAAGCATAAGAAACAAAGTAATTTCTGGTACACTGCTTAATTAAAAATGGGAGCAACTACTCTAACACGCTAAATGATGGATTTCCTAGTTTTTGATGGACTAATGCAACTGCTGAAATTCAGGAATACCTTTTGTCTAAAGTACTTGAACGGAAGATAAATTCTCAGAAGAGTGAGAAGGCGCAGTCTCTAGCAAATACAGACAATCATGTTTCCTACAACTGCCGATCATGCTCCCCATTTTTTCAGTTCCTGAAAAACACAATGAGTAGGAAGGAACACTATAGAACAATTTAAGGATTTTGTGATGCAACTAATGAAAAGTAGTCTAGTAGAGAAATTTGGCACATGGAGAAATGAGGAGAGAGATACAGATTGAGAGCAATGTATAGAATCTTTTCGTCTGACACAAATGGAAAAGTGTCATCTATTACCCTTGTAGCGACCCGTTCCATGTGTCACAATATTGTCCGTTTTGGGCTTCGCCCTCATGGCTTTAAAATGCGTTGCGATAAGGAGAACTGCAATCCTATGCATTGCCTTTTCCCATTACCCCCTCCTCCCATAGGAATATCGTCTTCCTGGGCGAGCAGGCAATGGCATGCAGACATCTCCACACTTCCGACTGGGATCCAGCTCTGATACTATCTGTAGTGACCCGCTCCACGTGTTACAATATTGTCTGCTTTGGGCTTTGCCTTCACGGCTTTAAAACACGTTGTGACAAGGAGAACTGCGGTTCTAGTTATGAATCTTTTACCTTTCCCTTCCCCAGGCAATGTGGGATGCATTACCCTTTCCCATTACCCCCTCCCCCCATAGGAATACTGTCCTCTTGGGCGGGCGTGTAGCCATCTCCACACTTCCGGCTGGTAGGCACAACACTAATTTATTATACATCTATACAACAAAGAGCAAGATCCATAGAGGACGTCCTGAAGACCAAAAGAAAAAGTCAACATTCTCAATCAAATAGAGAATGAAAAAATATCAAATTATTTAGTTCCAGGAGCATCCACAAACACATGCCCAACGGTTAGAAATAGTTTATATTGAATAATCTAGCAAAAACACGTCCCAATAGTGCCTGTCTATGCCACTGGAACTACAAAAATGACATAAAAACCACTCAAACCCAATTATTTTTTTCTTAATAAGTAAGTGCATTAATAAACCACTAAGGGGGGGCGAACCCATGTACAAAAAGACTCGATCAAAATTAGTCTCTCATGTTTTCCATATAACTATGAACATACGAGGGGCATGCCTCAATAATCCAAAAGTATAAAATTTTCAAAAAAAAAAGATCTTTAAATCTACAAATGGTCATTATATCCCTTCAAAAAATCTCTGGTTCCTTTCCCTCCAACCACACCAAAATAAGAATATTGGAATTATCCTCCATTCTCTCTCTTGTCTCTTCCTACCACCACCTCCCAACCACCCTTTCAAAAAATCCATCGCCAGAAAAGACATCACCCAATAACATCCAAGCAGAGAGAACATCAAATCCCACACTTCCTTCACAAACAAACAATGAAGGAATAGATGATTTATGGTCTCCTTGCTATTAAAGCACATACAACACCTTCTTGCCAATTGGAATCCCCGTTTCTTCGAGTTATCTATAGTTGGAATTGCCCCCCAAGCAAGAGTCCTTGCAAAAAAAGCTACTTTCAATGGAGCCTTGTGCCCCAAATCACTTTCCAAGGAAAGCTTCCATCACCTCTTCTAGCCAAATCCTAGTAATAAGACTTGATTGAAAACTTATTATTTTTATCTTTCTTCCTCACCAACCTATCTCTTTCTTCAAAATTAGACTTATAATGGTGCAAAAGGGACATTAAGCTCCCCAATTCTTTCAATTCCCAATCATAGAAGTTCCTTCGAAAAAAAGGTGTCCAACCACACTCTCCTCTGAATAGCTCAAGTAATCCGATGCTTCTGCCTCCTTGTTCAAAGCAAGCTGGAAAAGGTGAGGAAGTTTTTCCTTCAAAGCTACATTGCCGTACCATACAATCCCCCCAAAAGCTCACTTGAATCTCCCCTGCCATACCAAGAAACCCACCCTTTGAGAAGAAAATCTTCTTTACCCTTTCATATGGATTTCCAAAGGCTCGTTCAATAAGAACTCAACACCATTTCCGAAGTCCATCCTCCATTTTTCCACCCATATTTTGCCTCAATAACTCTTCGCCACAAAGCCCCTTGTTCCCAAGCAAACCTCTGTTGCCATTTCCCAACATCCTCATCTCCTTTACTCCCAATCCCCCTTCCTTTTTCGAACAATGAATTTTATCCCAATTCACCAAATGCATTATCCTTTCTCATTCTTTGCCTTCCCATAAAAAGCCTCTCTATATATGCAACAAAGTGCATTAAGGAGACCAAAAGAGGGCTGGACACATCTAATGGAGGTTTGAACGTTTAGCCCAAAGAGCCCTAAACAATCATATTTGAAAGATCTGCTTTCTGAAATCAAAAACATTTGAAAGATAAAAAATGGCATCAAGTGGCTTCAAAAGTTTTATGAAAATTACCATAAATCTTAGAATGAGGACAAATCAGACCATGCCACTCTTGCCTCCAACCTGTATGTACAAGTGTTGACATCCGCATGATGTCAACATACAGATGTTGATGTTAACACATCTCCAGTGATCTTTGATGCACTTTCAAGCGTTTTGATAATTCTTAGATTTCAATCGGAGGCCCTGATATCAAGTTGGAATTCGATATGCATGAAATGTGTTACGAATACGGTTGAGTGAGGGAGAGAGGGCTTAAGAATAAGATACCCTTCTTGTTTCTATGCCCACTTAAATATATTACTAAAAACATTTGTAATCACTAAAATACCCCACTCTAGAATATTCTAACATGTTAATAAGAAAGGCACAAAACAGTTTTATTTGGGATATTCTATTTACATGAATTATTATTATCTATATGGTGTATACTTCACTTTAACCAGTAAAGAGTTTTAGTGTTTTGTGCTATATTGAAGTAATATAGCAATTACTATTCATGCTACCATGGTGGAATCTTGTTTTCACTTTGCACTATTGCGCCAACAGAGTATAAAGAGGTTTTACACCCTTTTAGGTTTCTTTTAGTAGGTTTTACTTTTTGGATGAGATTAGTTTGAGTCAAGGTCTAGGATTCATGTAATTGGGATTTTACTCCATGAAGTGTTGTCAGATCTTTTATAGTGGAATGAATATTCAGTTGAGAAATTGCAGCTCCATAGCTCTTTTTAATGGGGTGTGATGGCCTGGTTTCTTTCTTCTGAGATTTTACTCCCTTTTAGGTTTCTTTTAGTAGGTTTTAATTTATGGATGAGATTAGTTTGAGTCAAGGTCTAGGATTCATTGTAATTGGGATTTTTACCCCATGAAGTGTTGTCATATCTTTTATAGTGGAATGAATATTCAGTTGAGAAATTTCAGCTCCTTAGATCTGTTTAAGGGTGTGCGATGGCCTTGTTTCTTTCTTCTTCTTCACTTTTTTTTTTTCCGATGGCCTTGTTTCTTCTTCTTCTTCTTAGTCTTTTCTGTGAAATGTTCTGCAATTGAACACTGAACTCGTGTTACTAACTTAAATCATTCTTTAAATTGCTTTAGCTTCCTTTAAACCCCCTAAATTAGATCCTAAAATCTTCTTCCTATCTAGCCATACCCATCCATAAATATATCTAACAAACCCAAACTAAAATGAATCAAAGATTGCTGGATCTCAAAAGATCCTGGATCAGAATCATTGTTAAAAAGAAAATAAAAATCCCATCATTGCAGTGCTAAATGGGGTTCTCATTTTTATTTTGTTATCCAATACAATAATTTCTGTATGTGAAGTTTTAATTTCTAAAGAAATTAAATTACTATGAAAATGATGGGCCATCCCCTTTCATTTGTTATTGAATTCATTAAATTATGTCTGTCTTTCTTCTTACAATGAAAGATGTTGGAGTCTCAAAATCTGCGCTGTTGTCTTCTCCAAACCTTATTCTCTCCTTATTCATCAAAAGAGATTATAATGTTATCTTCCTTCTAGCTAATTTAAAGGTCCTCAATTGGAAAGTCAATGCTAGTGAAAATCATTAGTCAGAAAACGTTCCTTGCCCTGATATTTCTGTCCATCAAAATAGCTGTGAGTTGGTGGATCATTTGTTTATTTATTACCCTTTTTTTATCATTTGATGTTAGGGATAACTTTTAGAGTTTCTAACAGAGGTAAGATGGAAACATCCTTGAGGTCTTGTGCTGTGTCCAAAGCCTAGTGGGTGGTGTGGCTGGAAACGAGTGCCAAATTTGAAGAATAACATTCTGGCGTGGAAGCATTGTGGGATAGGATCTTCTCCATAACATCACTATTGATATCTTATGCCAAGAACTTTGGTGGTGTTCCATTGAGGATCTTTATGGTTAATTGGGCCTATTTTTGCCTGTCTGGTTCTTGTTCCTTGATGTTGATGATTAATTTTGTACACAAAGCCCCTTCAAGTGACAGGTTAAAGCTTAACTCTTTTTTTGACAAGTGAAGAATATTTATCAATTAAAGCACCAAGGGGGTGCACCCCGTATGCAATACCAAAACAATGCTATATCACTATATCCCCCTATACAAAAGCATGAACTATAGTTTCATTTCCCCCAGAAAATCTATAAAAGATTCTAAAAATAAAGATCTCCCAGTAACCCAAAAAATAAAGCATGGACGATGCTAAGGATTTAACAGCCCAAATGGGGGATTCGACCCTTTTAAAAAGCTCTCCTATTTAACTTTGATGGTTGGGTGATTGGAAATCTAGGTGAGTCACGTAATAGAATATTTTGGGGTCCATACGAGTTCTATTATTTTTCTGTTCTTAAGCCAAATGTGATTCCTCTTTTCATTCTTTTTTGTTTTATTTTTGGTGGGGGTGTGGGGAAACTGGATTAATCATTCAGAGTTTGAGAGTAATCATTTCACAAGGGAATTAAGGAACTTGTGGATTCCAAGGATGTGGAGTTCTTTTGTCCTTTATTAAGGATGCTGATTTTCTTTCCTTCTATTTTTTTGCAAAAAAGGGGCTATTGCTCTTGAATATTTTTACTCTCGAGTTTTCTTCATTTGGGACTTTCTTCTTGTTATGGTTTTTTGTAGTCTTTAATGTCTTGTATTCTTTTCTTTCTATTTAAATAGTATTGTGATCACTAGGAATAAATCTGTGTCTGTATATATATATATATATATATATATATATATATATCTATATATATATGTATATATTAATGTGTGAAAGAAATTAACTAAATGAAAGCACCAAATGCCTAGCAAAACTAAGATAGATTAGTGGGCTTTTGGTGTTGGTGAGCTTTTAAACTACCAATTTTGTCCAAACCCAAACAAGACAGTTTCAAATTTATGTTTGACTTGGTCAAGATTGTGAATTGCCACAGATTTCATCTGGTCCATTTAATTCATGGATTAGGAAGAATTATGCTTGTCGACATATTGTGTATCTCACTTAAGTTGAACCCATTGGAGAAATAGACTAAAACCCCCACCCCTGCAGAAAAAAAGATATTAACTATAATTTGAAAGAAGGGAGATCTGGATAAAACTTTTAGATGGAAAAATAATTAAAAACCTTGGAAGTCCGTGTTTCCGTAAAAAAAGTTAATGATTTTTGTTTGACAAGTAAATAGAAAAGAAAAAGGTCATTGAATAAGATGATGTAAATTTATTCTCGTGTTCAATCAGGTTTGAAAGACTGTATGTCCTTGGGTTCCTTTATCTGATTGGGTCATGTTGACAGCATGTGAGCTCTGTTTCTAATGTGTTGTTCGGTCCCAATCAGATTCAGGAACACTTTTTTACTTCACTTCCAGGGAGAGCATATGCTTGAGATAGTCCATTAAGTAAAACCAATGTTTTGAACCCTAGACTGTTTAGTGAACCGGAAAAAGGGCAGGGGCACGGATCACTGGTTCAACCATTGGGCCAATCGGAATTGAACTACGACATCATAATTATATTTATTATTAATATTAATAATATATAAAAATATTTAAAAAAAATCCTATTAACTGACTTAAATTAATGTTATAAACATTATATTAAAATAATGCTTCACATATAAAAATATAATTTTATATGTTATGTTTTGAAAATTATATCCATACGAATGTTTGTTGTGAGTGGTGTTGCTGCCTCCATGTTGGATATAAGAGAGCAGGTGCAAGATACACCATTTATGAAAGACTCAAACATCAACCCATTGTCCCATATTGATTAGTAATGGAAAGGATGAAGGCTATAAAAGGACTCTTAGCTACCACCACACGTAGCATAACAGTGAGTGCACCCCTTAAGGTGCATTCAATGCACTAAATTTTAAAGTTTCAAAATTTTCCTTTACACGATGCCGTCTTTCAGTGTTGTTTTTGGACAGGACAGTTCCCTTGAACCGCTTATGGTTAAAATAAACCAGCAGTTAAACCGCTGGTTTTATCGGTTTTTTTATGAACGAAGGTGGTTTTTTGTTAGAAGCGATTTTAAATTTTCGAACTGACCGGTTAACGGTTTTCCCAGTCCAGCCGGTCAGTTTGATCCGGTTTTTAAAACATGGAGAAAAACCACTTAAAACCTTTTTTTTTATAAAGTTAATTCATTAAAAATGCACAAGGGGGTGCACTCATATACAACCAATGATATACACTATAATCTCATTGTGTTCAAAAAATAAACAAAACTATCTATAGACAAGGCGAGCCAATCGCAAGGTTGCTCTATTGTGGCCTGGAGGTCACAGGTTCAAGTGGCGGAAATAGTCTCTTCGCTCTCAATGGTAAGGTTGCGTACATCTAACCCTTCACAAACCTTGCAATAGCGGGAGCCTCGTGCATTGGGCTAGCCCTCTCTATATACAAGACCAAACTCCTTGTCATCCAAAAATAAAGGGTGCAAAAAAAGCCTATACATTCCAAATATGGGTCTCGACACCTTCAAAAAACTCTGTAGTTTCCTTTCCTTCTAAATAATCCACCAAAGACACAAAAGGATCCATTCTCCACACCTCCCTAGCCCTTTTCCTAACCTAGTGACCCCTTCGAGGACACCACCTCCAAATAATCTAAATCTTTTTATAAGGTTTTTTTTCAAAACCTTTTATTTAACTAGGGTATTTTTATGGGAAAGTTCATTTAACATTTACGAATTGTCTATCACTTTCTTTCTGAATTTATTCAGCCTTCATTGATCCTGGAGGCATCAAGTCTGAATGTAAGCATTTGAAAACCATTCTAAAAAGGTGAACTAAACTAGGGGTTCTAGCTGCAAAATGATTAAGAAAGAAAAACTTTCATAAATCCATTTTAAGAAATAGATAACATATGGAAGTTATATATATTTATATATTTGATAACCCATATGGAAGTTATATATTTGATCACTATAAGTTTTGCTAATATTTGTTTCCATGAAATATAAAATAGTTATTTGACTGACTTAAGAAGGGGACATGTACTATTTATAAAAAAAAAAAGTGCTCATGTAATGAGTCTTCTTTTAAGTAGTTGCAAAATTTTATGTGAAGACAAATTCATTAGCAAGAATGCTCAGATGCACAAAAACTAATGTGTGATTATCTAATATAGCAGTTGTATCTAATCCTGAATGTGCTTCTCATATTCTTCAGAGAGAGAGAGAGAGAGAGAGAAGCACCCAATTGGTTTGAGGTTGAGGAATTTGAGAATTATTTGGGACCATGAGTAATCTAGAATTTGAAATGTAAAAAGTTGGCCACATAGGAGAAAAGCTATGTAAAAAAAAGGCTAGTGCAGTGCACGAAGCTCGTATTTTGTGAGCAAGTGGAAAAGCTATATGTCAAAAGAAAAAAATTCAAATCATATTTTCTCTTTGGATTTATCTGAATGGTCCGGAAATTTTTTGAAATAACTTAAGAATTATGTGCAAGTTCATGTGAAGAACTTTTGAATTATTGAATTGTATAGGACAAATTCAGGTTTAAATGCTAGATGATTGAGTTTCCTATAATTGAAAAAAAAATTTCCCTATGCAATTTGAAGAATTGATTCAATTTCTATCATGGAGAAAAATTTCGCAATATTGCATGATATATAACGATTTTTGTAAGTGCGATACGATATTCAAATGTGAAAGAAAATTCACAAAATAACGCAATAAATATCACTAAATTTCTAGTTTTGAAAATTCTCATAATATAGCTTCCAAATCCCGATATATCGCGGATATTGCACTTCTAACTCAAATATAATTAGAACTTAATGTTTTACATTATTAATATAAAAGACTATGTATATTTAAATTTTATTTGTTATGTATGCATATTTGACCCTTATTTTTGTTAATGTAATTAAATTTTATATAAATTATAGTGATTAGTGTTCTTTATATTTCATCAGTGTGTACTTTTTCTTTGATTTTATACCACATACTTATCAAATATATGTTTATTTGTAATATGTTGACTTAGAATGATGCATTAGCATATCAATTAGTAGTTCAAAAAATTTCATTCAAAATTTTCATGATTTGATATGAATAACCATAATTTTATAAAAAAAATTTGCTATATTGATATGTAATTGCTATATATCCATCAATATATCCGTATTTTTGAACTTGCGATATATCATTTTTATCAATATTTTATTCCTTGGTCTCTGTAGCTAATAAATATTGGCTGTTGCATATTTCTGTTTTTTTGTCATATAATAATTCTTCCTTGTGGCATATCATGTTACCATTTATTCCTCTTCATTTTACTTGGCTACTGGAAATAAGATTTCAATGTAACACAGTCATCATGAATTTATGGCTATATTTATGGAGTTGGCAATTGATAGTTGTGGACATTCTTCCCAGCAGCAAATGTTTTATTTCATGCTGACTTGTCTGTTTTCCGCCTTGTCAGGGATGGTAATTTGCCTGTCTCATTTATCCAAAAGTACCTTGTGAAGAAACTTGATCTTACAAGTGAAGCTGAAGTGAGTACATTATAACTGCTTTTCCCTTTCAAAATAACTAGATTAGTAATGGTATTTGAAATTTCTGATATTTTATTTCTTGAAATGACATTGGTAAATGCTGGACCTGGGACACAGAGGGTGGGAGGGAATTGTGTTGGGGAAAATGAATTAGGGCAGCAAAAATCTTTAAATGCTCTTTTACTTGTTAGAATTGAAAAGCACCACCTTTTGGGCGCTGCAATTGATCACATTGAGGTTGCTACATAACAGGGGGTAGCCTCTTCCTGCCCGTAAGGCCCCTTGACCTGGGTGAAGATAGGATTCGATCCTTACCAGCTAAGCCAATTCATGATGAGCCTTTATATTGTCCTCGTTAACATTTAACTGCTTCAAAAGCTCAAGTTATTAGAGAGTCACCCGACAATGTATTTTAAGCTCCTTCACGTGTGACCCCATCTTGCTTGTGGAGAGACAAACAGACACTGGCTAACAAACCCTATAATAGAGTAAATACCTTGCACTAATAAACCAAACGGGACCGACAGACTTGAACCCAAGACCTTACAAAACCAAGACTCTGAAACTATGTGGGAATTTGATGTATGTTGTTTAGTCCAGTCTCTAACAACTTCAACTTTTGGAATAACTAGTGTTATATCAAAGCCATAGTTTTGGAAAGTCATAGGCCCAGGACTCTCTATTCCAAGTTCTGCTTGTTTGTACCTCTGTTTCTTGTCCGAATTCTCTACAAGTTTTAATGATCATTCTTAGTGTTCCCTTTTGCTGATTCTTCTGTTATATCTCACACAGGTGGAAATAATGTGCCAGGGTCAGCCGGTGCTTCCAACATTGCAACTACAGAACTTGGTAGATCTGTGGTTGCGAACAGCATCAACATCAAAGAGAGTAACAGCATCTATCGGCGCCTCAGCCAAGGATTTTGTCATGGTTCTGTCGTATTGCCGAAAGGCCGAAACCCCATAAAAAAAAAAAAAAAAAAAAAAAAAAAAAAAAAAAACCCTCTATATTTGTATTGATCAATAATCTAAAAGTTCCTTGTCAGATCTTAACAGCTCTGCCTATATTGTTGTTGTATGTACTATGAATGTGATTACATGTATGAATTGTTTTCTGAGTTCATTTATGCCATGAGATTTATTTATATTATCTTGACAACCTGGGACTTCAAATCTTCTTTGTAGCTCTCTCTTTAGACATGCAGTTGAGCTACTCCATAGTGTTTTTACATATCATTTGAACACATTTCTTGGGCTGGAGATAGCCATTACGAATTGAAGAAGAATGCAGCTTATTCTTTAATAATATCTAATGAGTTAGCTTATATCATTTTTATATTTGATTTTTACTAAAATATATTAATATGTTTTATTAGTAATTAGAATTATTTGAATTTATTAAATTAAGTTGGATATACAAAGATTTGTAGGTATTTTTTTTCTTCAAGTTATCTTCTTATACTTATTTATTTTTGAATTTAATATATTTTAAAAGAATGTGTAAAATATATAAATATATATTTTTTTTTATAAAATAAATTGTATATATAAATAAGTAAAAGAAGTTTAATAAATTATGTATAAACAGTTTCATGTGTTAAGCGTGTCGAAACAAGTTATGCATATTTGTTAATTGTGTATTTTAACATCACCGATTTAATTAAATCATTTATTAAATAAGTTATACGGATCATATGATGTTACATTATAACATACAGGTCATGCAAGAATAGAGTATTTTGACATGATTAATTTATTGTGTTCTGTTCTACACGACTGACACCTCTATTACAACGTATCATTACTCATTAAGTTTAATTTAATGCATTATTTTCATTAAATTGATTTGAATCAATCCCAAAAAATTTCCATGTCACTTAAATTCAACTCCTGAGATTTATATTTTTTAATAAGGATGTCATGCATTTTGTAGAGAATTTTTTTTTTTTTTTTTTAAATATACTATCAAATTCAAGAGTGAGATTAAAAGCATGCATGATTAGGCTGGACATGCGCCAGGATCGGGTCGGGCACTAATAAGGCCCGATCTTGCCCAAGGCCGACAACCCAACCATCTATTACCAGGGTGTGGTGGGAGCAGTAAACCAAATGGGTTCGGATTGATTCAGATGATTCAAATCTTATTTATTAAAAAAATTATTTTATATTTTTTTGTGTGTGACAAATTTGTAAATTTTTAATCTAAATTCAAATTTATTAAGTATCAAATTAAATTAAATTCGATTTGATTTGATAATAATATTATAATATATTGTATTTATAATATATTTTTGGTATATAAAATATTTGGTTATAATATATAAAATTTAAAATATATAAACTCAATTTTAAAAATATTATATGATTTAATATTTAACAAATTATAATAATTTAAAATATGTATTTTAATATATTATATAAAAATTAATATATATACATAATATTTAATGGAATTAGATTGAATTTGTTTAATTCATAATCTATTTAATTAAAAAAATTATCAAATTCGGATAAGATCTTATTATCAAAATAAATTTTCGTACGAATCCGCAGCCCAGGGATAGAGCTTGTTCATCGATAAGAAATAATTTCCCTTTTAATTGTAAGGAGACAAGAGGACCAGGCCCACTATAGCCCAAAGAGTATCTCCCACACACGGTCCTGGATTCAAGTCTGACCGAAAACACAATAAACTCAAATGGGCTATTCAGACCTTGGCGTGGCCCTTCTAAAGTTCCTTCTCCAGTCTGGAGTCACCTTCCCCGCTGTCAGTAGTGTACTAGCCTCCTAGGCGTGGCCTCTGTGCAGTGAGTGAGCATCGAAGTCAGATCTCTTTCTTCACCTTCTTGAGTCAAACATGCAGCAGGTTAGTGAAAAAGAAAACCCTAAATTTTCTTTACCATAGGACCCTTGTTTTTCTCATTCTTTTCTACTTCTCTAATTTTGGGTTTGACAATCTTAATGATTTCCGTTAATAAGGGTAATGCTTCTGATACGGAAGTGACATGGGAGGATCAACAGAACATTAACAAATTCGGTAGATTGAACAACCGATTTCACGAACTTGAAGATGAGATCAAGATCGCTAAGGTAACCCCATGACGCGAAAGAACCCAAAAAAGAAGAATATAAAAAGATTTTTTTTTAATTTATAATATATATAGCTGGATTCTTGATTATGTTACATATTTTGTGGCATCATCTTAGATTGGTTTTCAAAATGAAGGAATTTTTAGTTTCATGTCTTCATTTGATGGATATTTGTTTATATTTGACATCATTTGATTGTGTATGAATGTGAATAGTTAAATATGAATATCAAATCAATTTCTGTGTTTTCAGTTGATGAGAATAAAATAGATTGAAAATAAAAGGGCATGTACCTTCGAATGAACCTCTTTCCAAAAGACAACAAAAATGGAAGGGATGAAAGAAACTACTTTTCAATGTGTTTGGAAGTTTTGGATGCTGAAGAAAAGAGACAATAACTTAAAATAGAAGAAAAGGGAAGAAATTCATTATACTCGTATTTGGATGGTCAGTAAGAAAAGAGAAGAAAAGGTATATATAGACTATTTTATAATTATGCCTTTTTTGTTATTAGTTGTCACGAATTTTAGTTTAACTAAAGGCTCAATCCTCCCTATTAATCCTCTCAAATCTTCTCTTTTCGTTCCTTCATAAAACATTTCGACGAGAGACTTTGGTATCACTCCTCCTAAATCCTTTCTTCTTCCTCTAAATTACTCTGTCAAAACGAACTGTGAGTTGGAAATTGGACATATTGGTTATCAAATATGCCAAAGAATGGAATAAGAGCAACCTCCTTTGAAGGGATAGGGGCTGTTTCATTCCAGACCCTAAAACCTTGTGGCAACTATATTAAATACTATGAGCTTTCAAGAATTACCTATATAAATATGTGTATATATGTCTATATCATGTTGAAATTAAGGAGACAACTAAATAGCCATGGCAACCAGATAATTTTTTTTGGTTGAACATTCTAGATTCTTTGGCTGTTGTATTGCTCAAATGGGTCTTACATTTCTCTTGCTGTTCCACCTTTGTATACGTTAACTTAACCCACTTTCATTTTTTTCCCTACAAGCAAAGTAAGTGTCAACTTTAATCTTATTATCAGAATACATATTTTATAGATTTCTAATTGGTAAAATCTGAATTCATCCCAATATAAACAATCTGCTTTCATTAAAAGAGATTATCACACCCCACAACAAGGTCCATAAATAATATATTCACTACAGTTGAAAATGTTTGTTAGTGAGGAAGGAGGATGGATATCTAAGGAGGTGAAGAGTCCTTATGCGGTGGGTTTGTGGAGGTCTGTAAGGAATGTGGCTAACAACTTCCTCCGTTATACCAAATTCGACGTGGGCAATGGAGCAAAAGTTAAGTTTTGTACTGATATTTGGAGTGGAGACCCGACTTATAATGAGAGGGGGTTTATTTGGTCCCCAAAATTTAGAAGGGACTTCCAGGTTTGGGAGTTGGAGGCGGCTTTGAGTTTGATGGAGCTATTGTATCATTTCAAGCCAAATATAGATAAGAAGACTCCATCAAATGGAGGGTGGATGCGGGGCGGTAAATTTGCAGTCAAGTTTTTCTATTTGGAATTGGACAGGAGAGCAGATATGGAATAATTGTGGAAAGTTATTTAGCCCCATAGTTGTTATGGGCGCTCGCCTAGGCACCCTAGTACAAGAAAATCGCCTAAGTGATACCCGCTTGATCCCACATACTTTTATCATTAGCCAAATTCCATATTTTAATACGTAATTAACTTTCTACTTTATTATTATTTTATTTTTTGTTTTGTTTTGTTGGGGGTTGATTAATGGAGTGATTAAAAATATCCCAAACATTGACTATTTTTGCATGAAACTCTTATATATAAAGTAACATCTTATTCTATTTACATGCTATGTATATGTTATATACAATAGATAAAGCCAATCTTCTTAGAAAATTATGCTAATGTTAACTGATCGACCCCCCCCCCCCCAAATTGTTTATTTCATGTTTCCAAAGTAAAACAAATTGCATTTATGACCCATTTAATGATCATTGCTTTGAATTTTTATTATGTATATTCAATGTTACTTTTTGAATTTTCAACAGATTCTATTATGTAAATGGGTTAACTTTCATTAAGTGATTTTTATTACATTATCTGTTCTATTTGATTTATTTGCACATGCTACATTGTTTCTAAAATTCAAACTGTATTTTTATTTGCTAGCACAAAATAATATTATTAATAAATATTAGTTGTATTTTTTTATGTTTTTGTGTAGGAATAAGAATGTTCTCAGTATTGATCTAATTTCTTATAAATAACATGGATTGTATGAAATTATGAGTTAGAACAATGATTACATTACTTTTGTACCATCTCTTTTGCTAAGCAATCACATGGGGGGTCGCCTACGCAATAAACTAGGTCTGTCGTCTAGGATCGCTTGGGTAATTTGACAACTATGTTTAGCCCACCAAAGCTCCTAAAAAGGTGGCTTCCTTCTCTTGGATAGTCTCTTGGGAAAGAAATACCTCAAGTTAAAATTCTTGAAAAACTTAACGTTTGGAGTGTTGGACATGAGCTCCAATCATGGTCCATAGATAATTTTTGGGTTAAGTTAATAATAGTCTCTTTTATGTGGTCTTTAGTGTGTCTAAAATAAATATGCTTATAGTATAAGTTTCAATTTTTTTAAAAAAAAACTTATTTTGAAGTCACAATCTTAATAGAAATTGGATAAGTCTAGTAGTGTGTGTATATACTTGTGTAATCTCTCTATTCAATTGAGGTTGGTTGATAGAAGATTTTGTGATGTGTGTTGCAACCTTACCCTGGAGGAGTGAACCTTAAAAAATTGTGGTGAGATTCTTAGATTCTTTTTTTTTTTACCATATTATTTCTTCTCTATAAGTTTATTCTCTTTTTAGGTCTTTTAAAACCCAAACAAGTCTTGTTAACCCCATCTTTTTACCCCCAAAATTCTACTTGTACAGGTTCAATCCTTCTCTTCACAAAAGATTTAATTCTAACAACCTAAGTAACTCTGAAACGGACATTCAACACAGACACACCAACACAGTGAAGACCTGACAATATGTACATACAAAATTTTATATGTATCCATTTATTATATAATAATAGTAATACATGAATGTGACTAATTTTCTAAATTCTATACTGATGTTGCATGATGTGAAGCATGAAGCTCAACAATATCATAAAGACTATTATAGTATATTTGTTACTACCCTTTTCCTATTTCTTTATCTTAGTAAATCTCTATAAAAATGTCCATTACATGTTTGACTTGTTGAAGTCATTTGTACAGTATTAAATTCCCTTTGTTAAAGAAAAGGTAGGACACTACATGCAGTGCCAATCAAAAAGACAATTGTTGCTACTGGACAACAAAATTGATTTTGGAACTTATTAACATTCTCTGGAAAAGGTACTGTGTACTGAAACCATCCAAAGAACACCCAATAGTTTATTGAGTATTGTACGAAGCATTTGAAATATGTACATGATTTCTACTTTCTACTAAGATGTGTTTGTGATGTATTTAGGAGTTTCTCATATGATTCAGCCGTATGAAATAATGAAATTTATTTCAATTATAGATACATCAACAAGGTGGTCAGTCACATATCTATGAGTGTTTGTGAAATACTAGTGTCTGATACCGACATAGCACCTTCATAAAAGTGTTTGTACTTCTTATTTGACAACCCAAACCCCACAGTTGTCAAAACGTGTATCGAAAGTCGTATTGTTTCTTAAAAAATGCATATCGTATCGTATATCGTGGATATGTATAATTTTTTTTATAAAGACATTTATGAACATATATAATATATATACATGAATATATAATGTTTAAAATAATATAAATAATATTTCAATTTACTTATCATACAAATTAGATATTTAAATTATTATTATTTATCCAACAATTAATCAAAGTGGTACCAAGCATAGTTGTATCGTTTTTTAAATATATTGTATCATATTATATATACTATTATATATTTTTTTGATAAGTATTTATAATGTTATATATTACCGTGTATAAAATAATAAAAATTATATTTTAAATCACTTATAAAAAAACAACTTAAATTTCATGCAATACATAAGGATCAAAATTTGGTTTCTTTTCCATCAGAACAACCAAAATGTTTCTGTTTTTCAGTGAACCGAAACGAAATGTTAGTGGAATACCGAAATTTACGTGTTTCCATAGAAACAAAATTATTTCCATGAAAATATACCAAAACTAATGGAAATATTTCTTTCGTATTAACAATAATTTTAGAAATTAGTACAAGATAATATCTATTAGTTTTTCAAATGAATTACAAGATTAAAGGATAAAGACCCTAATTACAAGAAGATATATATATATATATATATATATATTTTCCCAAAAATTGTAAACAAGGAAATGTATAAGTATTAGAAATAAAATTTAAATAAACAATTTATTTTAATACTTAGTTACTAATTATAATAGGTTTACATTGCTACTTGTTTTACTTATTATTGTACATGTAAGTTGTGTCAATTATCTAATTTGTGGATATTATACAGTATATATCTATTGTGTTATGGTATTGTATTGTATTTAATTACAATAATTTTACATATTTTATAACAAATATGTAATAATTTCATATTACATAAAAAATTAGTTCCGTTTTTATACTAGTTTTTTAATTAATAAAGATTTATTTGATAGTAATAACTAATATACATTTACATATTTTTTTCTTTCAATTTCATCACAGTATCTTCTTATGTAGATAAACAATACCCTAAAACAGTTCCAACTAATTAATTGTAATATTTATCTTCACTTATTCATATATTTTATTTTATGTTTCCAAGTATTTCTACACATTTTAATTTTTTTTTATTGTTTCCACTATGTTTCCGAAATGTTTTCGTTTTTTGGATGATCGAAACGACACTTCGAAATGAAATTTTGATTCATGGAAGTACAAGAATCAAGATTTATAAATACTACGAATTTTCATCTAAAATTAAATAATCGATCTAATATAGTTCATTAAGACAAAATCCAAAATTATTCATTTTTATAATTCATCCCATTTTCATCTTAATATTCAATTTCAATAGCATTGATATCGTCATCACCATCATCATATGCCAACAAATTTTCACTTTCTTTTTTTTTTTCTTTAACTTCTTGTATGTGCTCACTTCTCATCCACATCTTCTCAAAATACTTAATTTCTTTCTTTCTTATTTGAAAAAACATTTCTAGGCATTACAAAGAGGCAATATAAAACTTAGCAAACAAACAAAAAATGTTTCCTATGTATATAACAAAACAACAAAAAAAGAAGTCAAAATGATGCAGTTTAGCTTGATTTTCCATATCTCGTGCATCATGTGTATCGAAACGTATCGTAAGATACGGTGCAAAAGGATACAACTATAGGATACATACCGTTTTATGTTCATATCGAAATATGTCGTAAGATACGCATCACATATTGTAAGATATTAACAACTATACCAAACCCACAAGAAAAGCAAAGGTTATACCATTCATGAGAGTTCACAGCCCATATAACAACCCATGTTTCACTCTAAAACTCTACTCTATCAAGTCATAATCAATTTTAACCTTTAACCCTATCTTTTCACTTTAATTTTAATACCCACTTTTCTCAGTTTAGTTTTGGATCATTACCTCACTTTTTTGCTCCAAGTTCTGCCTGAGATGTTGAACTCTACAAGTCCCTTGGCCCGATTTGGTGCTAGGGGTGCAAACGCGTCGAGTTGAGCTGAGTCTTTGATGTTTGAACTCGGCTTGCGAAGGAAGATAGTGTGACTCGGCTGGGCTCGAAACTCAAGTTGAGCTTAAATGTATGATCAAACTGGACTCACCAATGAATCGTCAAGGTCAAGCTTGAGCTCGACTCGGTTCGAAAAAATAAATGAGCCTCATTCGAGCTCAAGTTACTAAGATAATTTTTTTTAGGTCAATGTCATTGCCACAATAAAAAAAAAATACAATTTACTGAATAAATAAACAGTAATTTGAATTTTTTATATGATGTCTTGGAAAAAAAATCCATTGTATACTTCAATACTTGTATGATTAGATAAAATTTACTACATTTTGAATGAAAATTAATAATACATGAAAAAATTCGCAACAATTTTTCACTTCAATACAGGGACATTCAACTTCAAGCAATTCTTCATTCTGTCAATAAACTCAACTGCTGCCATTTTTGCAGCCTCTTCACAGAGAGATCTCAGTCTGCAAATCATGCACAGGCACTGGAGGAAAATGCTATGTAGAACTTATTCTCTTATCGCCAAATTGTCTTGGCCATACCCACCTGCAAATCATCCAACAAGCACACTAGTGTTTCGATTACTTTCAATGTAACAACAGAAACATACTGGGAAATTGGTGGTAGTAGATGTTCCCTAGTACTTTAGTGCAGCCAAATCATTAGACCTAGCTGCTTTCTCTTCTTTATCATACCCACCAGATCAAATTAAAAAAGAAAAAGAAGGAAAGAATAAAAGGGATATAAATAATACGATTTGCAATAAACAATTTGAAGAAGATAAGTGTACTAACCCAAACAATAATAACAGATTATTTGCAAATTGCTATAAGTTGCCTGATCCCTGTCTCAATTAGCAAAAGTTAAGAAGCACGGATACGGACACGGATACGACACGGCACGGACACGCACACGTTATTTTTAAAAATAAGTAGGACACGGACACGTCAGGGACACGTTGAATATATATAAATTTTTTATTTGACTATATAATAAAGACCTTATGTTATTGCAATTAAAATTGGTATAAAAATGCACAAATCACAAAAATATTAAAATAACAAAGCTATTAAATAAATAAAAGAACTTCTTCATTTAATCATCAACATCTATGATTCAAGTATCCGACACATGTCCGGGAAGTGTCTGAGAGTGTTAGTGTTCGACACGTATCCAATACAGACACGTGAGCCAAAATAGAGTATCCGTGCTTCATAGATCAAAAGCACCTACCACTCTAGCTTCATCCTTAAAGATATCGATTTTCATATCTAGCATGATATTTAAGCCTGTGTTGCAAGCCCTATGACCATTTCTACACCCCTTCCCCCAATTGCATAAAATCAATTTTTATATACTCATATAATCACAGTGACCAGTAACTAAAAACGAAGAGCGTGATGAAGAGCCGAGATCGCGACGGCGGTGGGGGACTAACTTTGTGCACTGTCCGTTGGTCATGAAGATTGGTGATCGTGGAGCTGTGGTGGTGGATGAGAGGGACGGTGGACGGGTGGTTGATGGGTGGGGGACTAACCTTGTGCGCCGCTTGAGGCATTGAAGGGTTGGCTGAAGAGGATGAGATGAGTGAGAGTGATGAATAACCTAACCCTAGTATAAAAATAACTATTTATATACCCCAGCAAATGAGCTGAGCCACAAGCCACAAGCCAAGCCGAGCTGAGCTTTGTTCACGAGCCTACCGAGCCGAATCTTGTTGTGACTCGACTCAGTTCGTTTATTTAACGATCTCAAAATTGAGCTCGAACTTGGCTCATTTATTAATTGAACCGAGTTTAAATGAACTATAATCGAGTCGAGCTCAACTGTTCATGAATGGCTCTGTTTGTTTGCACCCCAATTTGGTGCAACAAGCTAAGCAACCAAAGTATAAAGCACTTAGCATCTCTTATTTTATATGGACTTGGGTACAAGAATCAAGAGCAGGTGTGTCTTGGTCTGATTTGTATGATCCCCAAAATTTAGTCGTCTGGCAGGCATAATTATCTTCTCTTGTCAAGATAATTACTCCAAATAAATTAGTGCATGGGAAATAGAGAGAACTATATGTTGCCATTTACCAAAACATTGTTTTTCATCCTAATAGATTAAAGCATGGGAAACACAGAGCCTATATGAAGCCATTTACCAAAACTTTTATTTTTCAAAGTATTACCATAGAACTGTTGCTCATTTACTAGACATATTAAATTACTTTTACACATTGTATGTGTATAGTTGTTGTGCTTGAACACACGTATGTAGAGCTGCAAACGAATCAAGTTGTTTATGAATAGCTCGGGCTCAACTCGTTTAAAGCTCGGCCCAGGTCTTTTGTTTGATTAAATGATTTGAACTTGAGCCAAGCTTCCAAGCGCATTTGGTAATTGAATCAAGCTCCAGCAAGACTAGGCTCTGCTTGGCTCAACTTGACTCAGTCAAGAAACACATGTTTCCCAAACAGTCCCTTAAAGATTGGGACTCAAAACGTCAATGTTAGAGAGAGAGAGAGAGAGAGAGAGAGAGAAGGGGGGGGCAGAGAGATTTATGCCGAGGACCAGCTTGTCTTATTCAATCCTAGGTCATCACAATTGCAGCATCAACTTCAATCACACAGATCTGAACCAATATTGTTGGTTGATGATGCTAATATCTCGCTCATTGCCACTTATGCTCTATTCAATCTTTGTTTTTTTCTTTTTTTATGTAAAACTTTCAGATCTAAAAGTTTTAAGAAAATTTTCGGGTTTAGAACTACTGGGTTGTTGTAAATCTATCTTTTGGTTTTTAGTTCTGTATTTTTTGATCTATTTCAAATCTATTTCACTAGTGAGTTTTGTTATAAGTTTGTTAGATCTGTTTTATTTTCGTACTGTTCTCTTCACATCTTTATATTTGGTTGAGTTTTAATCAGAAACTAGGGTTTCCTTTCTTCATTCAAGAAAGGATATGCGTAAACCAGCTCAAGCTCAATCCAAGCTGAGCCAAGCTCGGGCTTGGCTAAACATTGATGAGCTGAGTTCAAACAAGGTTGGCTCAACTCAAGTCAAGCTTTAACAACATAAAATTTTATCCAGCCAAGCTTGAGCAGCCCAGTACTTGGATTGGCTTGGTTCGTTTGCAGCGTTGCACGTGCATGAGGATTGTGACTGCCTTTAGACAAACTGAGCTGAACTTACTGAGCCTCCTGACAGATATCATGTGTATTAATGTAAACAAATATTGGATTTTTTCAGAAGGCTAGGTGTTGAATTCTTCAAGGAAAAGAAATTTTTTTTTGAAGTGGTCTCTTTGAGCTAATCCCGCTCTTTCTACGGTATTTTTTGTGATGTTTAAGTAAGTCCATTAGAATTGTTACTCAATGAGCCAACCTTCCCCATCATTTTTCACTTCCTAGGGCCATACGTTATATTAAACCATGGGCTACTAACACAACTCAATTCAAGTTCCTTTTGGCCTGACCTTCATCTTTGTGACTCTTAACCATCACTAGTTGATCTTCTTTTAACATTATGCTTGATTTTCAATCAAAGTGCAACTGCCTAATATGGAGGACAATATTGAATGTAAAAGCAAAACAATTGAATCATTTTGGTCGCTTTCTGTTTGTTTGTTTTCCTTTCATTCTTTCTTTTTGAATAGATACTCTGATACCCTATGCAGTGGGGTCCCCAGAAAGATGTCATCCAACCTTTGCAAAAAATCTCTCTTATCATTTTCTTCAGCTTTTTGCACTGTGTCAGGCTCTATCTTGTTGAAATCATTAAGCACCAAGTCTTTTTCTCCTGTGACCTCATGCAACTGCATCTGTTGGCGAAGGGTATACATGTATTTAAGACACACTAAGCTCTTTCTTTGTTGTCCTTCACTTTCAACTTAATGGCTTCTTTTCCTCTCTTTTTTCCCCTTTGCAGTCAGGAAACAAATGAAAATCTTGAGGATGCAAGCAATGAGTTAATTCTCACCGATGAGGAGGTGGTTCGCTTGCAAATAGGGGAGGTTTTTGCACATGTGCCCAAGGACGATGTTGAAAGTAGGATAGAGCAGATGAAAGAGGTGACTAGCAAGAACTTGGAGAAACTGGAAGAAGAGAAGGAATCTATAGTTGCACAGATGGCCGAGTTAAAGAAGATTTTGTATGGGAAATTTAAGGATTCCATCAATCTAGAAGAGGATTAGTAAATTAATGAGTTGTTTTTAGTTGTGTTTGCTTATTACCTTGGAGTTTTGACAATGTTATTCCCCTTGTTTCTATGATATTCTTGGAGAAATTGTAGCCTTTTATTTTTCAAATACTGCACATTCTAATACCTTACTTGAATGTCCTTTATTTTTTGTTTTTTTGTTGCTGGGCAAACATGGACGGCCCAATTTGTATGCATGTGGTCTCTTTTATGTGAAGTGGATTCTTCTATTTACAAGTTAAAAATTGTTTTGTTTCATTTACATTCTTGATACTTTAGGAGCAGTTTCATTGAAGTTGGGATAGCTTTCAACAGTTGAGAGTTTTTCAGCTCATTAGATTTGAATTCCCGGAAGATCCAGGTTCGGATTCACTTTATACCATTGTCCAATGAGTTAACATGCTTTCCCCATTTTGAGTTTTGAAAAAGAGGTGGCAATGAGAAATTTGAGACAACCCAGTCTCAATGTTGCTAGTCTTATTGATTCCACTTAGGCTTAGCCTCTCTGTTGTGATATCAACTGTGTCTTATAGCATGAGCAATCATAGGCATGTGACACTTCCAGCATACTTACACCCCCACCCTACCTCGCAAAACACACACACACACACCCAAACCAACAGGAACTGAAATAGACGAGCATTGTAGGACAGATTTGTCCAGGGTGACCATATGGTGATCTCCAAGTTTTCCCTTGTTTTTGTGAAACTCTGCATGTATGAGCGCTTGCACCTATGTTTTTATATATATCGCGAGTTGTACTGATCTTTCATAAAATTTTTGGCTGTTGTAAATAGGACTCTTGTTTTATGAAATTACGTTGTATCCTTTCTGCTTTGGTTATGCAAGACAGATTGTGCTGACAGAATAAAAAAAAAAAACTTATTCTGGTTTGCTTATGCAAAACGGATTGTGTTGACAAAACCTTATAACATTTTTAAAATAGCAATTCTGCCCTTGTTCAAGTCAATAAGACCTAAAAATAATAACGTATTCAAATGTGAGAGTATCATTCCTTTGTTGTTTTCCGTTTACAGAGGTAAGATTGCATACGTCTTTAACTCTTTCCAAGACTTCATAGGACGGGAGTCTTGTGTATTGAGTTAATCTTTTCTTAATGATTCCTTCATTCAAAGGAATGTATATATTGTTGTTAAAGTTGCTTGTTGCAAAATAAGGGAATGAAATGGACTAAAAAAATTCATCAATCTTATTCTATTCGCAAGTTCATTCAATTCTTCTGTTATTTTATTCCATCATGTCCACTGTCATTTGCTTGATTAAGTGCTTCACTCTAAAGCACTTAGCTGGCAGTTGGAAGATGATGTTTAAGCTAAGGATAAGACAGGCAACAGCTATAGCGGCCTATCTGTTTTACCCATCACATGGATCCAAAACTCAGCTTCAACTTGTCCGGATACAGTGTATGCATTACTTCTTTTTCTGGGAGGGGAGGGGAAAAATCATAAATATTATGTGCAACTGTTCGAACCAAAATCATGCATATGAAAGATGGATCTTTCCATCTCAAAAAACAGAAAAACATGGTCTCATAATTGTTATAATAGCCTATAACGTGCAATACATCACAATGCATCTCTCTGCAACATGGGGAAAAAATAGTGGAAAGGTAGAACCATACTATTCTGCCCCTATGATCATAGTAGAACTCACGTGAATCTCTATAACACAAGCATTTTCCTAATGAAGCTTCAACAAAAAGAATGCCTGACCGATCATTCACACATCTTACAAACTTCAAATTGGTTCATTTTACTTCTCATTGCATTTAAACCCCAACCAAAATAAATAAAATAAAAACAATGAAGCCCTAATTACAAATAATGGTATAACGATTGAAGTTCTCTCTCAATTAGAAAAAGAGTTTTTTTATTAGTAGGTATATTATATTATAAAAAAAAAAAAACACCAAAGTGAGTGCAACGCCTGTACACAGATGAATCTAAGATTGGGTGTCATAAAATCAACCAAGAGAACAATCATATTATAAAATAAAAAATTGAAAAGTAAAAAAGACCATTTTCCTCCTCAATCTGTAAATTGGGATCTCTTGATCCTAAGAGGGTGTTTGGGGAAGCAGTTGCTCTCCTCAAAACCATGGTTTGGATCTCAAATTAAGTTTTGATGGTGTTCGAAGAGTTTTTCAAAATCAAGTTTTGCAGGCTCACTAAATCTTGATTGCAAAACAAAATTTTGGAGAAACTTAGAAAAAATTACTCTTAAAAATAAGTTTGAAAAATGGACTTGATCCATTCGATAGATCAACAATAGGCATATATGTGGAAGATTGTGGCCACACCGACTTAGGTTCGCCAAGGACACTTCACATCCATTATGGGAAGGCATTGATCTAGACTGATGTCCGTCTAAACTTTAAGAACTCTTATCCCTTGACCCAACAGATACACATTACTCTATATACAATATAAAAGGTCTTTTTTCAAAAAAAAAAAAAATATTAGAATAACTTCTACATAATTTTTATCAAACATTCAAATAGAAAATTGATTATATTTTTCAAGATTCATTCCCCAATAATCAAGTCACCAAAATCTGAAACTCCATAATCAATCCATTCAAAAAGTATGCCTATTCTACTCCATCCAAATGCACAACATTAAACACGGGGGCCCGTAAAACACCCCGAGCAACCAAATAAAATAAAAAAAAACCACTCAGAAGGAACATTAACCTTCCAAATACCAGTCCAAGGAACACCCTATAATAGAAACACAGCCCAAACCTCCTATAGGAATCCAGACTCCGTTTGTGTGGTATCCTCCCTATCCGCAAAAACAAAAGAACTGAATAACATCTTCAAGATAATATTTATCCACTCTAACTCCCAATCCAGGAATGCACTCGAGGAAGTTTCCTATAGGAGCAATTCTAAAGAGGTCTGCAAACTTAAACTCCCATCCTCTATCAAACATAATTTGCCACCATAATCCTCTATCCATGACAATTCTAAAGAGGTCTGCAAACCTAGTCTTCAAGGAGTATCATTACACCAAATATAAATATCATGCCAAATGCAAAATCTACATCCATTTCCCATCACAAACACAATATATTTGGAAAAATGCCTCTACTCTTTTCTAATAATCTTCCATAAGCTTATTACATTAATGGCAAGACAAATGGAATTGTTTCAAATGCAAAGTCGAATGGACCTTCTCATGCTCTATCAAATACTAAACTTAGAAGGGAAAGGCCTCTCTTTATAGTCTATTTGGTTACATACATAACCTATTTAACTTGTGTCTAATTCTTAAGGTGGCCTCGCATACTGCCAAAAATGCTGAGCAAAATAGACCTTCCTAATTTTTAAAATTACTACACTCAAAAAAAAAAAAAAGGAACCAACTTGCAACAACGGAGGTAGTTTACAGGGCCAATTCTATTGGCTGGCTTAATCAAGAGAATGTTCTTTTTCCAATTTTATAGCAGAAGACATACTTCAATCACACAATCAGCAAACCTCATTAAGCGTGTAAGTGTAAAGAAAATCATTTAAAATCAAAGCAGCTTGAATAACGTCAATCCAGTGACATTCAAACAGCAAACTAGAATGAAATCAACAGCAATATGACTGGTAATTGTCACAACCCCTAAAAATAGTTAGAACCAGTGGCCTTCGCATGAAAATCAGCAAACCACAAAGACTTTGGATTACAAGGTACAAAGGGTGCATAGTGGTCAAATCCTAAGCATCATTTTGGAATTTAGAGAAAAATCTTCTCAATATGAAGGTCGGCTTGTGTGTGCACGCTCATGTGAACACACCCAACAACAACTACTAGCCCCTAATCTGTTTTGAGTACGAAAAGAAATTGCTTCTTTCTAATAAGATTCTCTATGCATGCCATAAAATCCTATGGTGTCTAAGCATCGCTAGTCATTTTCTTGGAAATGTAATAGATTGCATCAAGAACAACTATCTAAAACTCAACTTGTTAAAGACTAAGTAATCCCAAAATATATATATATATATATATATTGTCTTCATCTATCTAACCATTAAATATGAAAACCATAACTCATTGTTCTCTGGTAATCTATCTGGGTTTCACAAATTTGTTTACTTTATGTGAAAAAGGATACTAAGATAAAATGAAAGTGGTAGTATATTCAAGCTTTCTTACATTCTGCAATCACTGAAAATTTTCTTTGACAAGAAGTAGTAACTTGAAGGTAAGGAAGTATGAGCATTACAAAATGGCAATTCTCAAAGCTGTAATGACATAAAATTTTGAAGTATGCGTAAAGGTTAGAGATTAGACTCCTGAAAGTTGCTCCAAAAACAAGCTTCCTAAAGTTCAATGACTATGATTTATCAAGTAACTCACGGAAAATAATTTCCACAAAGTACTTATCAAAAAAAAAAAAAACTCCTCGAGAGGTTAGTCAGGCATTACACTATCAAGAGATAGAAATATATATATATATATATATAGAGAGAGAGAGAGAGAGAGAGAGAAAACATTAGTCTAGTCAAGGCAGAGCCAACAACAAAAATGTGGGATCAACTAAAGAAAACTTACTAAGCTATGCACATATTTAGATTGTGAATTTCATTCACCAGATGCAGATAATAAGTTTAATTGGATCCAACATTGACCAAACAAGGAGGAAAATAAGAAGGGTTGGGGGGAAGGCTAAATCTCTTCCTATCACTTGTCCATGCTTGATACATGAGTGCGATACTGCGATGTGAGCCTTTTTCACATGGGTGTAAAATTCTCCCCAATAAATTCCTCTGTTTATTTACAAAGACACTGGAAAGATCAATTCATTTATGATTCTTACCTAGATGATCTTCATGGAGGCAACTTTAATGACTCATGGGAATATAGGCGTAAGAGGTGAAGTAGTTAAAATCAATCATCTTAATTTATTTTACAAATTGTACTTGTCAAAAAATCATTAATGTTATGAATGCAAACAGGTGGGAAGTGTGATGACTTTAAATAAAATTGCAAAGATCAAGGTATTAGAAGAGATTGAAGAACAAATATTAGACGAGATCAAGTATTAAAATGCACGTAGCTCCATTCATCACTTTTTTTATCAAATGTTTGTTCCACATAAATTAGATCAAAGAAACAACTTTAACATCTTTTTTTTTTTTTCTCCCCTTTAAACAATTTAAAATCTATATAACTGAATAATCAAAGAGCAAGTAGATTGAGGACCAACTTCAGGTCAACAGAAGTGAACAAACAAAAGGATATGCCAAAGCAAGTAAATAATACAATTACCACACTTGAGATGGACCCATCCTATCTAAGCAATCCATCCTTCACATTATTAGTAGCACGTGACAAGAATTTCACCAGGAAAATTAATCTCTAATATAGCTCAATGCTGCTAAATGAAATGTAAATTATATAGCATTCTCAATAACATATATCATAAACAAATAAAAATTTTGTCACATGAAAAACTTAAACAAAGTAATACCTACTTTGTATATTCAAAACCTATACTAGAAAAAGGTTAAATCATCTCTACTATTGATTCTGCAAACTCGTATACAAAATTCAGTGTACTGACACAGCAATGCTAGTTTGATGTATACATTACAAATCAATCATCGCTACCCCAGGACAACACACGAAAAGCCAAGTCAAAGAAAGAGAAACTGCCAAACAAACACCATAATCCAGCCATTGGAGACCAAGTTTCTTGAGTTCAATGAACCAATTATAACACAACACAGAAAGCCCCAAACTACCCACTTTGAACCGATATCGAGAAGGCCAAAAATTACCACCAAGTTCAAGAGCACAAAACCAATTCGATCAGAAAAGGCCTATTGATTGATTCAACCCCGAGTATAAGTTGGCCGCATCTGCTCGCCACCAACAACCGAAAGCAACCCTCCTTCAGCCGCCTCCTGTTCATCCAGATAAAAGTTCTCCGTAACCCTAAACGCAGCGTGTAATCCAACAACCACAACCCCAATAATCAACGACACCAAGACATTCAACCCCACATGAGTAAACACCAAAGTGATAATGGTGAGCAAAGTCAGTACCACGAGAACGACCCGGTCATCGAACGTGCGATTGAAAAACACAATAGGGTCATCGCGGAAGAAGTAAAGAAAAAACCAGGCCACAAATACGATCAAGAACACAATCATCGATACGGGATGGTATATAAGGCTGAGAAACAGTATGAGCAACATCACCATTGCATAGTTGACTCGGAAGTAGTTGAGGTTTCTCCTGATGCGAGCCATCACGTCGGCATAGTTCAAGGGTAGAGAGAAGGATGAGAATTCGAAGAATTCACGCCACGGGCGGCGCGTGGCGATTAGAGTTCGGGCCTGGGCTCTGGCGCTTGAGAAAAATGTCGATGTTGACGGCGGTTGTCTCGTGGTGGTCGGGACTGTGCCGTAACCGGAGGGTGATTTTATCGACATTTTACGGATCTGTGAACCAGCCCTAAATCAATGAGAGAGAAACTCCAAGCGCAGATCAGTCAGTTTCAAGTAATTGATAAGGAATAAAAAACGAAAAAAGAGCTTGAGAGAGAGTTTGGGAGAGAGAAACCCTAACCCTAAGGTTATGGGTTTCTGCTTTCCAGCGAAGGAGAAGCTTGAATTGATTGAAAAGTTGTGTCCATGTCACTGAGTTCACGATCTGAACTTTCTTAAGGACTAATTTACTAAAACAATCCTGGATAATCTATGTAATTACTAGCGTACCGCATGGGTCCGCGACTCGACGAGATTGGCTTTGCATCTCGTGATGGCTGTCTGTACGTTAGCAGTGAGATCTATTTCTCTCACCCCTTTTATGGGCTCTTACAATTAGTCCCAAAAAGTCCAGAAGGACAATTGCAGGAGTCCAAAATATGAAATGAAATTCGTCATTTAATTATAAATTAATATATTTTGTAATATTTAAAAAAATTTAAATTAATGTTAAAGAATTGAGTAAAGTATCATAGGATAAAAAAATCTAACATAGTTTTAGAGCACTTCAAAATAATGGAGATTAATATATCAAGTTCTAGCATGACCTTATAGGCCTCAACATAGATTAAGAATATATCAGAAGTTCAGTTCTAGATCATGATCAAAACTAGGTGCGTGACAAAAATCATAGCTGGTGCTGATTGGTAAAAAATATTCGTTGCCAAAAAGAAGGACCAAAAAATAAAATAAAAAAGAGATATAAGATCAATAATACAACTATATATTTTTAAAAGAAAATAAACTCTCAATCAATTGATATAGGAGCTCTGCATAGCTTATAGTTGTACATCTCTAAACACATGTTAGTAGCCCCCAAGATCAAGTGTAAAACCCCATAAAGACAAATGTAAAATTCCTAGAAAATACAGTGGTATCAAAGCATAAAAAATTCAACATGATATTTGTTACGACCTGAAACCCATCCTATGCGAATCTCGTATTGTGGGGCCGACCTTGTGGCCGTCCTTACTTTTTTCTTTCTTGTATCAATGATAATAATGTATAATATAAACTTAAATAGTAAATCAGCGGAAATCTTAAATACATAATTTGGTTTTACAAAGCTAAGACAGGAACCAACATAACCTCACCCTTAGGTGGTGAATACGTGATAAAACTATATCACTTCTAACGTATTCCTCAAATTGTCCCCCTATGCTCTTGGACTCCTACTGCGGTCCTGCAGCATCCCTACCTGAAAAATAAGTAAGTCAAGGTGAGCTAACGAAGCTCAATAAGTAAATTCTCATCTCCGACACGGATTAGGATTAACATAGAAAGAACACGATTTCATAAGTGTGAACATGATAGCCAATCATGGGATAAAATGCGGTAATAGCCAATAATGATAAAATGCCACAATGGCCAATAAACAGTAGAGGTTCCAACAATCAATCATGAACATGGAAAAGCTTAATAGAAATCAGTTAACATAAAAGTACTGCAACAATGAATCGTTAACAATCAATTACAATCAATAAGTGAACTCTCAACATAAGATTATTCATAGGGAATGACAACAACCTATGAATCCAATAAACGTAAACATGTCAGTCAACTATCAGTGATGCATTTACTCTGTTCAAGGCTTGGTAGACCCTCGGTCTTTTGGGGCCCGACATACCCCCCTTAACCTTAATGCATATAAAATGCCATCATAACTCAATGCGTAAAAATGCCATCATTGTCATATGTCCGTTCACGGACTTGACCAGTAGGTCCTGTCCACTCAGAAAGCATCGGATGGATATTGTGACTGAGCACAAATCCGGCATTCATAATAAATCACGATTATTCGTGATTCCATAAGGTGTGTAAAAAATGAAATATTATTCATGCAGTAAAACATAACAGTAGACCCTTCAAAGCATAGTACCAAATAACAATCAATGATATAGCAGTCATAAACGTCCACATCATAGAACAATCTCACATTGTGAAAACAATAAATATGTGGTGCATACAAGAGTACAAAATTTGTAGTAATAAGAAGACCACATGTAAGAGATTGGGTTTACTTACCTTATTAGTGTGTCCTAGTATTTCGTGACTTTTGCTTTTCTCTTTGAGTTTTTAGTTTGCCTACATATACCATACTGGTTATGTGTAACGACTTCTCTTAAGTCCATCTCGTTCCTAAGTCTGATGACCTAGGACGACCCCTTCTCCGTAGAAGGGCGGGATTACGGCATACTCTTGGACCAGATGGTGTTTCCCAATAATCCTCATGGTGGAGTGGATAAAATTGTGATTGCCATGTCTTTTCGTACGCGCCAATGCTGTAACATTCATCCACAAATTCATGAAAAGACACTCTCAAGTATGCCATAACAGCGATTGCATGGGAACAAGGAATCCTGTAAATACTCCACTTCCCACAACTGCAAGTGCACGCATTAAGATTAACCACTTGAGCATTACCCTTGGCTGTTAAAACCCTCATAATTCCAATACTGGAGTTATATGGTGTTAACTTGTGACGTCCAACTTTTTCCTAATTCCGAGTAATCCTCTTAAATGCGTAAGGAGTTTACGTACAGTTATTACGTACACCGTCCAAAGCTAATAGCCGTCTTACATTGAAGTAGTAAAGTAGGTGTTCAAATATAAGCTCGACACATGCAGTGATAGGCAAGTTTCTTGCTCCTTTCAAGACACCATTGAAGACCTCGGATATATTAGTCGTCCGCATCCCATAGCGACGACCATCATCATGAGCAATACTCCACTGATCTGCCGGAATATTCATCAAATATTCTCTCGCATCTTTATTCAGCTTGCCAATTTCTTCCATGATTTGATCGAATTTTTGAATTTGATGAGTACTTCCGGCAATCCACACCAGTTTCTTTAAGTGTGCATTCTTAAACCTACTGTTAAAATTGCTTTGAACATGTCGAAGGCAAAAACGATGATATGCGTGGGGCGGTTTACATCTAGAATTAGGGGCATTAACAGCTGCAAGGATCCCGTTGTGTCTATCAGAAATCAAACAAATACCTTCCCTATCTCGAATGACAATCCTTCAAATACTCGAGGAACCAACTCCAACTACTATAAGTCTTCTCATCAACGACAGCAAAAGCAAGGGGAAAGATCTGATTGTTTTCATCTGCTCCCATTGCAATTAGCAACTTCCCCTTATATCTCCTATATAAGAACGTAGCATATATACTAACAACCTGCCTACAGTGGCTAAACCCTTCGATTGATGGTTTGAATGCCTAAAAAACCTTATGTAATATCACATCATCAGCTGAGGAAGTATGGAAAGTCTACCACTTCACGATTGTTCCATCATTGTATTTTTCCAATGCGCCCATAAGTTTTGGCAAGAAATTGTATAAGGACTCCCAATCTCCAAAAACCCTTGCCACGGTTTTTTGCTTCGCCATCCAAGCCTTCTTATAAGAGACTTGGTAGTTAAATTTTTGCTGCACATAGTCTCTAACAACAGCTATTTTGAGAGATGGATCCGCTTTTACAAGTCCTTGAATTTCAGCCCCAATCAATATGGAATTCAACTGCCTGTGATCCTAGTTTAAACCCGGATATAAGCAAGTGTGAGGTCCTTCAAACTTTATTATTTCAAACCACCCATGCTTCTTCCTCTTACAGGCATGCATTCTCCACTGGTAACCACACTCATCATGCATTTTACATCGTAGAGACCATATTCTTGAGTTTGTTTCCACAACCTCATATTGCTAGTGTGTTCTGATGGAATACATTTGTATAGCATTTCTCAACTGATCCTTGTCAGCGAATAGTAGACCCTTTGATAATTCATCCCTCATCAGGTCCCATACATGGCCATGAAGTGAAGAGCTACTATCCAAGGTTTGCTTAGGCAACTCTACAGTAGTGAAAAATGATGACATAGGCTCATACATTCGGGATTCCGCATGCATTCCATCAGAAGCTTGCCCTAGTACGGCTTCTTCATCTTCCTCATCATCTTCACCCAACACATCTATCATCCTTTCTTCTTCCTCCTTCACCTCCTTAACTGAGTTGTATAGACTGGGGTTTACATCAACCCCTCTGTAAACCCAGGACAAATCATCCGTCATAGCCACTTCTTGAACAACAGTTTCACGATTCGGCATTGAATGCAACTGTTGTGTTCCATCATTATATGGTGAGTTTGACATATTTGACTGATGGGGCGGAAACTCCTCTATCATCGGTATATCATGTGATTCATTCCCATAGTCTTGTGTTAGAAATCTAGTGAATGGTCCTGGCACCTGACTGGTTCCTCAACCTTGGTTCTAATTCTCTATTTCCACGTACAAGTCGATACTACATATTTGTTCATTCTCAAATATAGCACCAACCATTGCTTCAACAGTGTTATTGTCAACAATTTCCAATAGCATATATTTTGTCGTGTGTGGTCCCACTACTGATGGAAATCTGTAGGTCATTTTCAAGTGACATGAATTTCGATCCAACTGCAATGCATTACAGACGCAATCCACCATTTCACTGTAAGTAACGTCATGATTTAATCTTACACATGTTCTCGGAGTACGCACATCGTAAGAAAACCCTTCTTCCCTATAAAATGTATTGCCCCCCAAGAATAGACATACAGTTGCGCGTCTCTGTGCCATTTATAACCTCCAATCTAGATTGAAAAGTTTAGTAAATTTCAAATGTTCAGCAATACATACAAACCATAAATATGTAAGTAATTGACAAAAAAAATAAATAGCTTCTGAATACACCTAACATGATTAAATCTCAATTTTCTCTCATAAAAAATTTGCATATACATTTTTTTATAGGTAAATCACACACGCACACACTTTGTCCCTAAAGGGACTTGAACCATCTACCTCCCACACGGAGAGGTGGATGAGGTACCAACCAAGCTAGAGCTTGTTGGTATACTTTTCTCCCCCTCTTGTACCTCATTCAAAATCTAAATCCCCCTCATGGAAAGAATATGCATTTGACAAGTGAAAAATGTTAGGACCAAAGATATAGGAAACATCATTCGTAATGAGTTCTAATTCATTTCCTTACCAACTAAAAAGACATTGTTCTATATTATGTTTAAAACACGTGGTATCATCAACCACTTCTTTTGCAAGGACTTTGTAACAACTCCATTCGGAAGATAAATTGGTACCTCTGAAAAGCTGTTGGATCAATATTATTTAGAACAATTTGGAACTTCCAATAAATGCAATCAAGACTCTCCAACTCAGCCTCTTCCTCTCTATTAATTGATCCAAGATTTCCATAGTCTTTTTTTTTTTATCAGTCAAGATTTCCATAGTTCATACCTATCCTTTTTTGTTCGAAGAATTCGCTCATAATTTTGGTGACATCCTCTAGGTAAAAAGGCTGCCTACAAACACCTAACCATTGTTTTAAAGAGTGAAGTAAGGAGAGGCGTTCTATCCGTTGCAAGATGCGGAATAAGATTTTTGAGTTTTGAATTTTATGTTAAACAATATATAAAATATATTTAAGAATAATTAACGTGAATGAAAAGATAAGATTTTTTTTTTATCAGTATGAATAAAAAGATAACATATAACAAATAAGTTTAAGTAAAAAACAAATAAAAATATTTAATTTTACTACACAAGTAAAGGCAATAGACCACTACACCTGAAAGCATGAGTTGTGAAGGGAAAAAAAAAAAGGAAAGTATGTTAGAAATGGAAGGGGGGGGGGGGATAAATAGAAAGAAGAAAAAAAGAAAGAAGGAACATAAAATGTTTGAAATAAAGGAAATGAAGAGTACTGAAAACAGAAGAGAAGAAAGAAGCATTGAAATAAAAAATAATAATAATAATATTTTTAAATGTGAAGCATGTTTTTCGCCCCTTAGGTGCAAAAAAAACCATGCCTTCTGCGCCTTAGGTGCTATCCAAGACCCATAAAGTGTATGCTTCCCTGAAAGCTTTTTGCACCTCAAAGGTTTTTCGCTGTGCTTGCTTTGAGGCTCACTTTAAAAAACACTTTCTAAAACACTGCAACCTCACTCATCTAAATATACTATATATCATATTACATTAGTATTGTATGCATAATAAAACATGCCTCATCTTGGCCTTTTTGGAGTTCATTGGGTTATGCTTCAATCTACTTAGGAGGTAGTGTCTTCGGAGGCTTTCTTTTGAGGAATAGCTATACACACTCCTCATTTTCCATTTGAGCTGTAAAAAAAATTATTTTAATGGTTAAAATTGTACCTTTTGGAGGGTGTTGTAGTGTCGAGTGGGAATAGAGGTATCCTTCTTTTATATTATAGCGGATCCAGAAATTAGAGGTTTTTTTGATAGGTAGATCCAGAAATTAAAGTTATGGGCAAAAGTATAAGTATTAAAATTTATGAAGGATTCTAATGAATATAAAAAATAAATAAATATTTGGGGGCCAAGTCATAATTTTTTTATAATACAATTCTTACAAACTTAGTGTAAAAAATACAATTTTAGATTTTTTATGGGGGCATGGCCCCCCTAGACCCTCCCTCTGCCGCTGATATTATATATGCATGAGCAATGCTACACTTCCTAAAATTGTATCTCAGATTAGGGCTGTAAATGGATCGGATTCGGACCGGAGCGGAGCCGATCTGAATCCGATCCGTTTAATAAGAAATCCTATCCGATCCGTTAATCCGACAAATCATGCGAATGTTAATCCATATCCGAATCCGTTAATAACTGAATATCCGATCCGATCCATTTAAAATTATAATATATATATATATATATATTTTAAAATTAATATATTATATATAAAATATATTAATTTTAATATATATATATATATAAACAGTTCAGATCGGATTGTAAACGGATCGGATCAGCCTATATCATATTCGGTGCGTTTATATTTGGGATAATCGGACTCGGATCGGATCGGGTCACGGATCACTGTTTTTAAAAATCATATCCGGACTTAATGGATCGGATTTCAGATCGGATCAGATCGCAATCCGATCCATTGACAGCCCTATCTCAAATGATGTGGCATTAGATTACTGACAATACATTAAATCATGTAATTAATGTGTTTTTGCTACATCTGTGCCACATAATTTGGGATAAGAATCTGGAATCTAAATTTGGGAAGCACAAGCATTTTCCTATATATATATATATATATATAGAGAGAGAGAGAGAGAGACACACACACACACACACACACAAACAACTTTCACTGTTATGAAGGTTTTGTGGAGCAAAGTAACTATTAATATTCTCAAACGTTGCCATTGTAATCCACACTAACTTATAAAGTTTGTACTGCATTCCATTTCACCCTGTTTTGTATATATTATTATTATAGTACTATGTTTCTCTTTACATAATAGGATTTGAATCCAGAAAACTGCTCTGTGGGAGCCGCAAATCACAACTAGTTAGCAACTTTGGTAGTTGACCGAAAAGAAAAAAAAAATTGTATTTGGTATAATGTGTACAATTAGTTTTAATAGTAAATTCGATGGTTCTATTTGTTGGTCCTTCACTTTAGCTTTATAGTATTTGGATATTTGCGTTGAACTGTACTGGCTGCTTGTGATATTTTGCAAATAAAAATAGTGAGTTTCTACTTCATATCTGTAATATTTTGACTAGTGTTGGAATGGAGGTGGGGATGGTATCGCCACAGCAACAATCATGCTACTTGGGGATACTTGCACGCGTGGCTGCAGATTTTGTGCTGTGAAAACCAGCAGGAACCCTGCACCACCAGATCCAATGGAACCAGAGAACACGGCTAAAGCTATTGCTCACTGGGGGTATGTCTTAGCAACTTCTCATTTTGCTTTGATTTTTGATAGCAAAAAAGTGTACATGCTTTGAACATGAGTATGTTTAGCAATTCATAGAAAAATACGACAATGAAACCTCATTTTGAAATGATGACCAGAGTTTAGTGAAATAATTGCCAAATAAGAACTTGGGGGTATGGAATCAAAAAGGAAAATCAAAGTGGAAGATATCCTATAGAGCTTTAGTGACAGGCATTATAACAAAAAAAAAATTGCAATTCCATTAATGAGAGACTGTAGAAAGCTCAAATAGTGATGTCTGTCCAAGACTCCAAGTGAAGTTAAATCTGTCACTTGAATAGAAACATCTTGACTGACTTTACATAGAGCTTTCATTTCTATTCCGATATAATGGGTAACTTTTTATTTTTTATTGTTGGTTTAAGCCTAAGCAGGGCTTTAAATTTTTTCTTTTTTCAATACTATGTTCTTAAAAATTTACATGACTAATTTCCGGTATGACATTTTTATATAAAATCCTCTAGGCAAGATTTGAAAAAAATTTGTATATTATCACACTAGCAATAAAAGGATTTTAAGCTTAGAAACTATTGTATACCTTTGAATTTTTTTTTTTTTGGTTTTCTTGGTGAGGGATTTTTCAATTAATAAGTAATGGAGTATTGGGAGGCTGGAGGCAAACATAGTACTTTAGATTAGGAGTATAGTACCACATCTTGTGTTAGCCCAGTTGGGACTAAGGAGTTTTGGAAAAGAAGAGAAAATCTCTAAGAATGGCCTGATAATTTGAGCGCTATGCATTTAGTGGATTGTTTGGAGAGAAGGGAACTAGAGATTATTTGAAGGAGTGCAATCTCATATTGGGATGTAAAGGTTGTGGTGTTGAGCACCCTTTATTTTTGGTTAACAAGGGGCTCAACCTTATCTATAGATAATTTTGCATCATTTTTGAACTCTGAGATTATAGGTGTATATTGTTGGATGCAAATGGGTGCATCCCTTGGTGCCTTCTTTTATAAAATTTTGTTAATTATCAGGAAAAGATACGCAAACGCAATGCATGGTGATGAATTAATATTTTTTTGATCAATTAGTGTAAATATATAATAATAGGAGCCCGAGGGGGCTAACCCATGTACAAAAGAAAGGGACTACAAAAATTAAGGTCTCAACTCTCCCAAAAATGTTTAAAAAGAATATACATTATTCAAGCATTCCTCTTTACGCAAAAAAAAATCATAACCTCAAAAAAGAATCCTTGAAAGACCACTGTGAAAGACCACCTTCCAAACCATGGAATCACCCCCCTCCTCACCAGCTACCTACCTAGGATAGCCACTAGCTCCTCCATTTCCCAATCAAAGTCACTACGTTGTAATCGGGAACTCCACACCAACTCTTCCAACAAACTCCACATAATCTACCACCTAGGTCTCCTTATTTACTACAATAACAAATAAGGTTGGAAATTTGTCGCTCAAGATCCCTTCCTTACACTGCTGATCAAGTCAAAACTGAACCATGCCTTCACCCACCACCTCTCTAAAGGCCCACATCCCATTTTGAATTGCTTTCCACACCCCACACCCATACACCTCCCTTACTTCATTAGAAAACCATCCCCCCCTCCCCTCCCCATACCTATTAACAATGACTCTTCTCCACATAGCTTGATCCTCAATTGCATATATCCACTTCCCAAGCAACGCTTTGTTAAAACATCACATGTCTTGATTCCCGAACCCCCCTCAGCCAGCAGCCTTTCATTTTGTCCCAACTCATAAGACGAATTTTCCCTTCCCCTTCCTTCCTCTCCCATAAAAAATCTTGTTGAAACTTCTCTAATTTCTTCTCCACTGAAGCTGGCATTGGAAAAAGGGACATAACATAGGTAGGTAAATTGGCCAATGCACTTTTGATAAGAGGAACATGACCCCCCTTTGATAAGTGCCGTCTCTTCCACTTTGCTAACTTCTTTTGAAACCTCTCAACCACCACACCCCAAATAGCTGCAAAACGGGATGAAGCACCCAATGGCAACCCCAAATACGCCGTTGGAAGAACTCCCACTTTGCACCCCAACTCCACCAATGAATTATTGATTTCTTAATGTTTCATCTTTGGATCTTCCTTTTGAGGCAAGTTCTATTCTCTGTTTGTTTCATACTTGGATATTTACTAGTTCAAATATCAAACATCCTCTGATTTTTTTTTTTGGTTTAAAAACATCTATTTATGGACTCATCTAAAATTGGAGTCTTTTTATTGCATTTTCTTGTCTACCAATTTTTTTGGCCTTGTTAGCCATGCAAAGAAAGTTGAAATATGGAACTGAAATACTGAATTTCAATATTGCAGATCACGGACTTAGTTCAACAAAGTAGCTTTATGTTGCTTCTACTTGCTATGCTGAGAAAATTGAAATAATAGAAAAACAGTTATTTCAAAAAAGGAAAATCATAATTATGTAACTCTCAGCAGTTAGCATTTATGAATAAAAGCAAAGAAAATCAAATCTAGAGCATCTGAAAAATCCAAACAATAAAATTTAAGACAAAAAAAACAAAAACCTATCTCAGATTCATCCTGCATTATAATTGGTGCAAGAAATAGGGTACCCTTGTTGATTTATAGAGAGTTATGGTTTTGAGAAGAAGTAGATAATCACAGAATTGTTTGTAAATTGATTATAGTGCAACAAAAGACAAATTATAGCAAAAGGAATCTCGCGTTGTGTTTGAGATTTTGATCTGTCCACTTGTACTCAAATGCATTGCAAAAGGAAGAAAGACAGACTATTACTAGGATTGAGATGGGAATATGTAGGTGGTGTCACAGGGTCCAAATTTACGCCCAAATTTTTCCCCCCGTGCGGCGTCAAGACCGCTGCCTTGACCAGCCAACCACGCAAACCCCAAAGGAAACAGAATCTCTAGAATAGGATTCCACCACCGTTGAGTCCACACAATTCAATTCCGAACACCAATGGAGACACACGCAAAGAACATAGCCGTTACAAGAAACTCATTCCCAACCTTTTATTCACTATACACTCATATGAATACAAAGGACACGACCAAGGTTACAAAAATAGACTACTCCCTCTCACAGATTCGTCTTCCCCACTGTGTATACCTCTCACTGTATACAAATCTGTTCTTAATCTCTCAACCCCAAGCATGAATATAAAGACAGCCATGCACAACTGCCTGGCAATTGACACCCTCAACTGCCAAAGGGCTTGCTGGCACCCACCAGCCACTGCCACATAATCTGCCATACATACACACGCCCATACATATTGACAGAGTAATATAAAACCGCCATGGTGTGGACACGCCCATGACCATGCAGTTGACACCCCTCAACTGCTAGGGTTTGTCAGGAACAAGCCACCTGTCCCTTGCAATTGCGCCCCAACTGCTAGGGCTATCTGAAGCTTTGGATGTGCGCCACCTGTGAGGATCCGTGTCTCCATTGCCGCACACAATGTGAGCCCTTGGATCTGTGCACCAACACAGCAGCAGTTGCCTTGCGCCTTCTGTCAGCCCCGCAACTGCCTTGCACAACTGCCCTGCGCCGCAACTGCCTTGCTCCCAGCAACCGCCCCGCGTAACTGCCTTGCACCCGGCAACTGCCCCGCGCAACTGCTCTACAACTGCCTTTTGCAACTGCCTTGCGCAACTGCCTTGCCCCGAGCCCTCACTCAAGGACACGACCATATGCAGTCAGCCTTGAACCCACGAACCTTTTGACCCAACCAATTGCTTCCGTGTTAGCCCTCGTTGCCAAGCCATGCCCCCACATGCCTTGGTCTTCCTTAGCCGCATAGGACACTCGCCCATGGGCGCCTCGAGGAGGTACTCCCCCCTATATATGTCAAATGACAATTTGTCCACTTGACATGAGTGGATACAACCACTTGCAAAACTAGTTCTTCCCCTTGAGTGCATCTGCCTTGCCAAAGGCAGCCATGCACCAAACTGTTCACAAGCCATCGGCTGCACCAACTCTAAGTATCCCTCCAATACTTAGAATATTTTTGACATGTCCTTCAAGACATCCCATCTCTGGAATGACATTCCAACACTGAATGCCATTCTACTCACGAATCCCATTCCATCCTTGAACGTTATTCCGATGACTTAGCATTCCTTCCCTCATGTCAAGTCATCAAGGCATGGCATGCCTCCCCATGCCCATGCCACCGTGTCAAGTGTAAAAGGGTCTAACAGGTGGCCTGTTGATGACTTAACCGAATAGCATCCTATAAGTAAAGTGGGATGGCTAATTCCTTACAGAGAAAATGAAGATGCTAAAAGGATGGCTTCAAGTATTTTTTTGGTATACTAGTATGGAGGAAGATGTCAGGTCGGGGAGCACCATGTTAACTGGTTCGTCTGAGGGTGTGTCTGGAAGAGTGGAATGTGTTGGCAGAAGCAACTGGGAACCTGGAGGGGCTACAAGTGGAGGATCGGTTTAAATGTTGACATTTATTCCATGCATTAAACTATAAGGCCATATTTGGTAGGCCGGAATGAGGGTAGGAATGGAATGCGCATTCCTGAAGCAATTTTATTCTTGTGTTCGTTTAAACTTTTTAGGCCGGAATGGTCATTCCAAATGGAATAACTATTCCCAAAGAAGCCGGATTTGCCATTCCTTACCAAAAGTCACGGAATGCTCATTCCATTCCTTACCAAAATTTTTAATTTTTTTTTTTACCAATAAAAAAAATGCAAGTTGAATTTTTTTTTCATTAAACGTACATAAAAGCTTTAAAATTTATACAAGTACTTTGAATATCTAACTTAATATTAATTTCATTCTAACAATTTGATGGTTCAAACCAAACACAGGAATATAATTGTCATTCCATTATTAGGTATTCAGCCAAACAAAAGAATGGAATAATTATTTCCATTCCATTCCATTCTTGTTTCATTCTAATCCTGATACTATTCCATTCCTTTCTTATTCCATTCCAACATACCAAACATGCCCTAAGAATATTATATATCCTCCCTCCCCCTCTCTTCGAGTTTTGAATTATTATTTGTCCTTGACATTTTATGGATGAAAATACTCTTACTATGTGGAATTTTTGCATTTTGAGATCCAAAAGGGCACTGTATGGCTTATTAGTTTTGTATTAGGGATTTTGTAATCTCGTCTATCACATTTCTTTTGATGTTCGTTAAAAAAATAAATTGGCTAGCAGATTGTGCTAAGTGCATTCCTCTTAGATGTTGATTGCGCACATCTTGGTGATCTACCAGGTGTGCCTGGTGGGCTGGCTCTAGCTGGTCAACCCTTATCGGTGGTACTACTATGCAAGTCCTAGCTTAACCTTGCTCCTCTAGAGTCTTGAATACACACATTAGATTGGGGAAAGTCTTAAATGCCCGAGTCTATGGTGATGTATTAGAAGCTGTTTTAGTAGTAGTATAAGTTCTCATAGGTCATGTTTGGTCAGAATCAAGTATGAAGTGATTAACACACAATTAACTCTCTCCATGAGGGTTCCTGTGAGATTTGCGCAATGGGCTTCGAAAACATATGAGATCAAAGAAGTGGAGGAGAGGACGGAAAGAGCTATCCAGTTCACAGAACGAGAGAAATAGAATGGTGTAGTTAGGAGGTTGCAAGTGGATAACGAAGGATTTTGATGGCTCTGTGCTTAGTTAGAGCAGATGGGAGGAAGAAGAGATGAAAGAAGTTCTGAATGGGGTTTTCATGGTCAAAATAGGAGTATGAGAGTTTTCAGAAGAATGAAAATAACAGGAAGCTTTGTAAGGGTGGACGAATCAAATGGCAACAGGAGATACAACATCTATGTGCTTGAGTTTGATAAAGGAGGGGGATGGAGGCGTGTGGCTAAGACATTCAAAGAATTAGAAGAGTCTTTGGAAGTTAAAGGGGCCTTTCCATCTTTGACATTGCAACGGTGGAACAGTGGTCGGAGGGATGTAGTGGTGGAGTTTAAATCTTGTGTTGAATGTTGATAAGATTCAATTTTGTCTGTGTTATCTAGGGGGGAGAGTAAGGCCAGTGGGTCATCCAAAGCTAGAGATTGGAAACTTACAAAGATGGGTTGATGGGAATGTGTAGGAGTTTGGTGATTTGAAGGTGCGGAAGAAGATTCAGCTCATTGATCAAAAGGAACAAGTAGAGCAGTTGGAAGAAAGAGACAGGGCGTGAAGAGTCATATGCTTGCTATATTGAACTTTACCTAAAAACTAGCAATCACTAAGATTATTTTTGGTTGGATTTTTAAAAATAAAACTAATTTGATTATTATGTAAATAATTGATTAATATTTAAATAATTTGATAAATAATCATGTTTGGTTATGACATATAAGTAAAGTAGTTTTATTGAAATTTCAAGCTCTATCTACAAGCATGAATTTGTTATAAATAAAATTAGATTGAAAGCTCTAAATAAATAACATGTATGAATTAAATTTAGAGGGTACAAATTTAAAAATATTTATTTGGTTGGGGGCAAACATTAAAATTTTAAAAAAATTTATAATATCAAACAAACCACACAATTCTTCAAAACTTGAGTGGGGGCACCTGCCCCCAATGCAGATCTGCCACTGAATGCAGGCCTAGTTTAAGAGGTTTGGAGCTTGATGCTATTGCGAATGTTGAGAGGCATTACTTAAGAGTGACTTTTCACGGAATAGGAGATAGTGGAGGCTTTGAGTTCTTGTGATAGAGATAAGGCTCTTGGTCCAGAGGGACTCACTATGACATTCTTCAAATGCTGTTGGAGAGTAGTGGGGAGGGATGTTGGGGCAGTTTGCTCTTATTTCCATGAGCATGATTTCTTTGTGAAGAGTTTGAATGCCTCTTTTATTGCATTGATTCCCAAGAAGGAGGGGGCTGAGAATATTGAGGATTTTAGACCAATAAGCTTGGTGTCGAGTGTGTACAAGGTTTTGGCCAAATTCCTTTCGTTAGGATTGAGAGGGCAATGGAACAGATTATCTCTTGCAGCCAGAATGCATTTGTCGGCAATAGATAGATCATGGATGCATGCTTAATTGCTAATGAATGTATTGGTGCTAGGAGGAAAAGCGACGGGCCCAAGTTGATTTGCAAGTTGGATATAGACAAGGTCTATGACTATTTTGATTGGGGATGTCTTTTGTTTGTCATACACAAGATGGGTTTTGGCGAAAGGTGAAGAAGATGGTTTGAATTTTGCATTTCAACTATTTATTTTTCCGTTTTGGTGAAAGGATCTTTTGTAGGGTATTTTCAATCATTGCGTGGATTGCGGCAAGGAGATCCCTTACCTCATTTCCTTTTTTGTGATTGTGATGGATGCCTTTAGCGGGATGGTGGATCGAGCTATTCATGTGGGGGGGGGGGGGGGTTTGTTGAATTTAGTGTGGAAAATAAAAAGGGTAATAGGGTGAACTTCTCTCATCTTTTATTCGCAGATGATACTCTGATTTTTTGTGATGCTAGCAGAAGACATCTCAGATTCCTTAGATGTGTGTTGGAGTGCTTCGAAGCAGTTTCAAGGTCGAAAGTTATTTTACGCAAAAGTGAGATTATCCCAGTAGATAGAGTAAAGGACATGGATAGATTGGCTATGGAGTTGGGTTGTGCGGGTGGAGGTCCTTTCTACGATATACTTGGGATTACCTCTGGGTGCTTCTTTTAGATATGCGACGGTATGAGATGTGGTAGTTGAGAGCTTTTAGATAAGGCTAGCAAGGTGGCAATGGCAATACTTGTCTAAAGGAGGTCGGGTCACTCTTATAAAAGCACATCGGCAAATATTCCAACGTACTACATATTTCCTTTTCCCATGCTGGCATAAGTGGGGCAGAGACTGGAGAAGATTTAGCGGGATTTCCTTTGGGAAAGGAAAGAAGGTGGGAGGAAAATTTGTCTTGTGGGTTGGGATAAAATGAAGCATATGGTAGATGGAGGAGGTTTGGGGTTTAAAGACTGTGTGATTATTCAAGAAAGCACTTTTGGGTAAATGGATGTGGAGATTTGGGGTGGAAAGTCAAGCCATGTGGAGGAATGTGATTACTATAAAGTATGGGGAGGAAAAAGAGGGGTGGTTTTCCAAGGAAGTTAGGGGGGCATATGGGTGTGGTGTGTAGAAAGCTATTCGAAAGAGGAAGTTGGCATCAAGTGCTCAAGTTCTTTTGATTATTAAAAAGTAAATATAAAAAATTAAAGCTGTCAACAATGTACCTAAGAAGGTAAATTAGTCTTGAAAATCCAAACTTTCCAACCTAAATCTTATCCCTAAATTTTTCATTTTGCAATTGTTCTTGCGCAAGATATTGGAAATAATATCTTTTAACTCCGCCCCCTTCCAATATAATAAAGGGCTTGATTTTAGTCTTTGGTCTCCAGTTATGAGATGTCCAAACTAACACACTTTTTTCAATTTACCTTAAATGTGAAATAACAATTTTAGGCAATTCAACACGTTCCTCTTTCAAATGGAAAGATAATGTAAACACTAAACCTTAAATTATACATGCACATTAGAGACCTTGGATCAACTCTCGGCTTCATATGGGTTGTGGAGACTACAGCTACCCCCCCAACACCTTCTTATTGTGTACTCGACCATTGGACCAAACAATTTTAATGTATACATATTCGCATGCACGTTCTCTTATTGGTACTACACTATGATAGTTTACAGGTAAATCGTAGGATCACCTTTATTGAAGTAATCTCTTAGACTAGGCATAGTAATGACTAAAAAAGTGCATTTTGGCCTGAACTTCCTTGACCTGAACTCATGTAGTCTAATGTTTTGGACCCAAACTGTAAGTAAGCGTTTCAGCCTAAACTAAGCCATTATAAGGAGAATTGAGCCAATGAGGGACTCTTGATTCTGTTGGCTTGAACTTAAAAGATATTCAAAGGTTTTCTTCTATTGGATGCAACTAAAGGTGTAAGGTCCACTAGAGAGTAACTTAAGATTCACTCTAGTCCTTACAGAACATGAGGGAATCTACCATTTGTTTTTTACAGCTATTACTGTCTTCTATTTGTACATGTAGAACTCTTGAGTGCAATCATTGTGAAACCTTAAATAGGGTTTTGCGTGAGAATGGTTCATGGTTAACTCCTATATACTTGGGAGATTCTCCAAATTTGTAAATCTTCGACAAGGCTTCCTTCCCTACGTTCCCTCTAATTTTAGATTGCTTGATATTCTTTCTAGGATATATATCACCTTGAGATCTCATTTGCTGTTCTCTCCCGTACAACCATCTTTCTCCAATACCCAGAAATCTATGTATTTCATGTTTGCATTAGTCATATGGTCGTTGGGCAGGTTGAGTTCTGAATACTTGGAAATCATCCAAGGGCTGGGGTCGAGTCCTGAATATAGATGTGGAAACCTCTCTGGGGAAGTTTCTTGGGTATTCAAAGCTATTTGTTGACTGTTGTAATTGTAATATACATCCGATGGCAATGAATTCAAAGGAAAAAGGTTCTTTCTAACAAAAATAAAAAGAAATTCATACTACGGCCTGAATTCTACTTTTTCATCGCTGTCTTGTGACTATTAAGTAATATTATAATTGCTAAAATTTTCTATCCCAAATGATGTATTATTGGAAAGTGTAGTAAAGCAGTATCACATGATTTGAGATAAATTTTTTGGAAAGTGTAGTAGCATTACTTGAGAAGCACTTATTAATTCATTTCTGTGGTTAGCCACCCTTGGTACCCACCTCTGTAATAGTATTATTCTATTCTATATGTGTGGGAACAGGTGGACCATATAACCCAGCGTAACAATGCATAGATACGGACAATTACATTGAATAAGAAAATCATTTTTTGTTTCTTATTTCTTTCCTCATCCAAGATAAGAATTACACTTTTCACCCATGTAGTTTACCTTTAATTTTATTTTAGTACCTGTAGTCTCAATTTATATATATATATATATATTTGATTTATAATTGTTACTATATTACTTCAACTTTTGTCTGTATGGTATGGATTGCATTTTCGGAAAACACTAGCAGGTTGTCCATAAGACAAAATATGCTCTGAATAAATTGCAACAATTTCTTACATTGTCCATAAGCAATCTTACAATAAACAGAACACTTGGATTGATTCAGACAAATAAAGACCAAAACAAACAACCACAATCACAACCACCATCATCCTTCATTTCCAATAAGAACCACCAACTCCAACTGCAGCATTATTTTTAGGAATAAGTTCAATATTATTGCTTATTGATTGATAACACTCTCAATTCACCCCTGGACGTCTTGATCAGTTGCTGCTACATTCCATGAAAGTCGAAGTCATTGAACAATTCCAAAAATTATTGTTCCAAGCTGACAAACAATATTACAACTTATCCATGTTCTCTCAGACTCCATATTTCTAACAGCTTTCCTACCACATTTACAACTATATATGAATGCCTCAACAAAAATACAATCACTTCCTCCGGTGCTTGAACAATAAGAAACCTTTTTTTTTTTTTGTATATTAGAGAGTTTTAAACACAGATCGGAGAGGAAGGAGTTCTTTAGAGGGAGAAAGAATATTACTTGTGTTTGAGAGATGTATCTATAGACTCCAACAGCAAGAGAGAGAGAGAGAGAAAGAATAAGAAAATGGCCCAAAATGACTCTTGTGAGACACAGCTATATAAAACTTGTGCACAGTTTTTCAAAAAAAAAAAACATAAAATTATTTGTTGTAGATCAGTCTAATAGAGTGCAATTATTAATGGAAATGCTGTTTTGATAGAATTTGTTTGTACATGGTGAGACCTGCTGCTGACATCAAGTGACTGAACAAGTGAAATTAAACAAAAAAAAGATTCATCTCTGTATTTCTTATTCTTAAGCAAGCCCTGGAGAAGGCTTAGTTGATCCATGATTTATGTTTCATTTGATCCCTCCTAAATTTTATTACTTAGAATTTGGCTCCCTAACTAAAATTTCTATATCCGCCAATGCATTTATGACTGATATCTAATTTACAAAAATATCATTTGTGTCATTCAGGAAATAGATTAATTCTTTATTTTATCTAATTTACCCTTTTGCAGGCAATTTTCAAAAGGGTAAAACACTGCAATTTCTTTCTGCGACGAAACACCATGCACCTGTGCATGTGAATCACTGGGCAGTGGATGAGCCATCAGTGCAATCTTCTGAATCTGAACCATCAACCATCTTCTCCAGTGAATCCATGTCCCCTACTTCTTAGTGCGTGTGTATCCGAAGCTTCTCAGCATCTTCACTGAGATAATTAGGAAAATTAGAAACCATCATTGAAATTATGAAGCATGCAGAAACTGACTGAAATTTCAAAGAAAAAGGCTTACTCTGCAACCCCAAATATTTCTTTCACAATTAAGGAGCTATCCCTTGAACAGAACTCTGGCAGCTGGTCCACAAATTAAAATAAAAGCCAGTCAATTTGACAAACTAAAATTTAAGAGCTACTAAAGTATAAGTTGGTTTCACCAGCCCCCAGTAACATACTCACAATTAGCAACTCAGATCTATATTTAAAAAAACAAACAAATTAATGATATATTAACTTCTGAAAGTACGAAGACCATATGCACTTAGATGGTTGAATGAAAGGGACCACCACAAGATAAGTAATAACCGCAAAAAATTATATTTAGCGACTGGTTTGCCCCCATCAAGTAATAGGATCCCATAGGGCTAAGTAATAAAACTGCTGACAACTTTTTGATCTTTCAAGAAATGTTGACTCCCAGGAGTCGTTTTCAATATATGAAATATTACAGAAATTCTTTGTTGGAAAGAATAGTCAGCGTACTAGAGTAAAATGCATGTAAAAATAATAATAATAATAAGTATTACAGCAGTTGGGAAAAGCTCACCATACCGACTGTTCACCCACTTTACCTCAGAGAAATAATAAACCTTTCCAAAAAGAGCTTGCACTGCAAGTTTTCTCTTGAAACCTTTTTCAGAATAGCCTGACATCTCCATGACAACCGGACCTAAAATGCACAGACTGGCTGTCAGCATGTAATTTTATTACATCAATTCTCTTTCTAATTTTTTAATAGCAATGCATTAATACTGAAAGTATACTTTTGAGTTTAATTTACCTTTTAACATGTTCTTTCAATAGTATTCAGTAGGAAAAATTCAGTAAAATCCTAAGCATGCAAGGGTTATAACTTATAATAGCCATCAGAAGGTAAACAAACCAAATTCACTACTCACTCACCAACCCCAGCACATGCACACATGGGCAGACAAATCTCGAGTGCAAACCACAACTAGGACCTTTTTTTTTTTTAATTTTATATTTCTTGCAACCAAGTTGCTTGCCCCTTGAAACCTCTCTCGATTTAGTTTCTGCTTCAGACATCAAGAGGCCCGAGGAACTTCAAGGAAGAAAGAGAGATTAAAAAACGGTTCTATTGGAAGGCACATCCACTTGAGAGCAAAACTAGCTCTAATGTCTTTTGGTTTCTTTATAGTTTTTGATATGATAGAATATAGTATTGTTACCATAGCTATCAAAAAATGTCAATACCCTAACAATTTTCATTTTGGTATGCACGTTCCAAAACAGTGAACATTTATGCTCTAGAACACTGAATTTAGGTGATCCAAGAAATTTATTCATAGTTCTTTTGTCAATTTTCCTTTTAATTAAAAATTAACTAGAAAATACCAACACTAATCAAGATATCAACATAAATTGGTGTACTTAAATCAACACTTTCTCCATGTCTTATTTTAATATAATAAATTTCTTATAACTATATGGAGAACTTGTATTCTTAAATGATATTAATTCTCATTACTTATCCTTGGGTGAAAAGAACATGCTCCTATAGTTAGACCTACCCCATTGTATTCCAGCTATGTCATCTACGTAAACTTACTCTCTATCATACCATATTTAAAATATGTAACGTATTGCGTTCCTATTCCGCTAACATAATGATTCATGCTCTGAGTAACATTGATTGTTACTAAATGAAGGTAACAACAATCTCTTAATCTTTAATTTTAGAACTACTACAATCGTTCTAGTTCAAGGCTTGTCGTGTAGTTAGTTGGGCAAAGCCACCTTAAGGGTAATGTTTCGTGGATTAATTGCATTACTAAGCTTAGGTTTGGCTCGCGTTGATCCCACAATAGGCCTTGATCCTTCTAAGGAAAGAAAAATCATTCTAGTGTCTTCTTGGACGTGTGGCATCACCACTATGATTGTTGCTCTACCCAAGTGCACCTATCATGTGTTGTTTGAGCTAATTATGTACACCAGTTGCTATAAATAGAGGAGGTCCACTCCTCTGGCACAAGGTTTACTATTCGGTACACCTTTACAAACTTTATCAGTTGCACTTGCATCGATCTCAACTCATTTGTCCACTTATAGCTTTTTTTCTCTAAATTGTATCGACTTTCATCTTTCACATCAAATTAGGAATCCTATTTATAAATTCTGCACCACCTAGACGTGACTAAATCATCTACTCTGCTTTTCATCAACACACGTCCTAAAAAATACAAGAATGGCATGCAAGGTAGCATGCCCATATGCATGAAGTTAGATGGCACAACAAACACTGCTTGTAAGAACAATTGTACCTTGGATGCCACAATTGCAAGGTAGGGGGCAAAAATATGCATTTGCTTAGAATGGATAACAACCATCGTTAGCAATGCTTGAGCTTCAATTTACCATTCCAACGACACTTATTGTAAGAAATTGTGTTATATTAAAATTATCTTTTCTCATTCAAAATTTAATTTGGTTGTATATATAAATATCAAAAATCTATTATAATAGCTCACTGACATTTGCAATAATAAATGCAACAAAGAATACTCATACTGGTAATTGAACTTTAACTTTCTCCATTTCTTCCTTAATTTATGTGGTGAAGATGGGCTGGCCGAAGGGCTTGGGCCACTTAGCTTAATCCCGGCCAACTTGATCCCTTACCAATGGTAGGGTGTTTGCAAATTAACAATTTCATCAAAAAGAGTCGAAATTTTTTAGTACATTGTTTCATCCCGCAGTTGCGTTAGACTTTCTACCCACCCAATGAAGATTATAAAATGTTTGTTTTGTGGATTAAAATGGATTACGTAAGTCTTGTAAGTTTAAATAGGTTTATGTTTTATTTTGTCTTCCGAATCTATTTCTCTGAATTACAACGAGCCATCCATCATTGGTGTGCAAAGCATCATCTTAGACGTGATCACCTAGGTTCCTCTAGCTCAAGCTTTTCCTGTTCTAGCAGGTGTGATGCTTCAAAATATATTTCTTCTATTCTTTCAACCATTATGAGTTGAGTCAAACTTCAACATAAAAGGGCTGTCTTCAACTTTGTATAAACTACAGGCATTGTTACACACACCTACCTGCTTGTCACTTTGCATAGTTATTGCCTCTCCCTTTTAAAATATTTTTAGTTAGTCACTATGACAGTTTAAATTACCCATTTGATACAAGAAATGGAAGAAGGAAGATAAGGTAGAAGGAACAGACGAGGTATCTCTAGGAAAAGGAAAGAGCCTTGTTTGTTGAGTATGAAGAAAACGAGGAAAGGAAAGAAAGGAAATTGCATTAAATTACCATTATACACTAACACATTAAAATGATACTTTTTTAAGGTCAAAATGGAAAGGGGAAAAAAAGAAAGAGCTTTTTTCAGTCTTTTTCTCCCACTTTTGGGGAGAGAGAATATGGTGGGCCTCTCTTCCATTCCTTCCTTTTCCTCCTACCAAACCAAGAAAACTGAACACTTCTATCCCCTCTTCCTTCCCCGCGCACCTCCAACACTCTTCCGTCGTACCAAACAAGCCATAAAAGGGTAGTGGAAATTCTTTAGTGAGAGGAATAAGTTGGAAAAGACCAAATTGTTTAAGAATTACTATCTACCCTTTCCTCTCCAACAAAGAGAATAAGAAAATGTGGGATGGGTAATATAATAATCCAAATCATGCATCTATTTGGAGAGTTCCCTTAATATAATAGCAAAGATTTTACGCCTACAATCAAACTCAAAAAATCCTAGATATATTACACTAACCTCCCCAATCTTTAGGCCTAGTCACAAGAGCCTCCCCTCCATTTCCAAAATATACACAAACCTCTCAACCGAAAAAACTTCTAAGACCAAAAACCAACCACTTAACATCACCACCTCTACCACCTGACTGCACCAGCATCTCCATTGCCTCTTTCCCACCATCGACTGAGCCACCATCTTTCATTATTTTTCATTCTCTTTCTCTCCCTATCTCGTTTTCTCTCTCTAACCCACAATACAGAACTAAGAAGTAACCCACCATTTTATCTATTTGGCCTTCAGCATTGGGGAATGGCTGATTGATAAATCCCTCTAAAACATCAAGCTTTATATGACCCCCATCTTGTCAAGAAGAATAGAGCACTTGTCCTTGTTCTCAGAACAAATTCACCATAAACATGGTAAAATATAAAATGGATCTTTTGAAGATTGATAGTAACCATATTTGAAACAAATCCACTAATTTAAACATCCACAGTTCACAGAAAAGCGTAGTTTTCAATTAGTTTATATCAATTTGAAAGAAGCCCACACAAGAAGTATGAACTAAGTTTACATCAATTTGAAAGAAGCCCACACAGAAAACCATGTTTTGTGAGCAAGAAGTATGCATGACTCACCTTGAAGGTGGCATTCAGCATGTTGAGGTAACTCGTGGTTAAGCATCTCCACAAAATTGTCTTTTTAAATCCTCAAATATATCTGATTTCACATGATGCTCATTTACTATTGCTTATTTTCCTTTTTTTACCCCTTCTAATGACTTATTGCTTTCTGGTTTTATACATATGATCTAGGATATCATGATTGCAGATCTGTTTTGTTTCGGATGATTACTCTTGCATCTAGGTTGCAGATGGACTCATCTAAGAGAAGACATCATCCCCCTTAGGTGTTCTCCTGGTTATTTTTGAGTCTCGACCTGATGCTTTAGTTCAGGTAAATAGGATTGAAAAGCTTCTGGCCTATATTGCCATGAGTTGATTGGACTTCGTTATAGATGTGATAGACTGTTAATTGTTTTCATACTAAAATGAACTATGGGTGGAACTATCTTCCATAACTGATTTCTGCAAGATACTTTGAGGAATATTTGCATTATATTTTGTGATTGAATTTTTGAAAGCATGGGTTGGGTGGTGTTTTTATCCCATAGTTGCCATCTTCACAGGCTGCTGACATAGCCTACTCACAGCCACTTATTTGTTATTTATCTCAATATTTTGCATAATGGTTAGGTTGGTTGTAGCTGATTATTTTTATACTGCTCTGTCCAATGTGACTCAAAGATGCTGGATCAATTACTTGGAATATTCAATTGGAGTGACCACTTTCCTCTGCTGTATTTGTTGGATTTACGAGTGAGAAATAGATGTAGAATTGTGGCTTCACATGTGAATATATTTGTTGGAAAGACAATAGAAGAGCACAAAATTAAAAGGGTTGGTGGAGTTGTAGCTGAAGACAGAAATGAAGATTTTGTTGATGTACTGCTAAATTTGGAGAAAGAAGACAAACTCAGCAACTCTGATGTGATAGCTGTTCTCTGGGTATGTTTCAGTTTCAATCTTACCTTCTTTTTTTTTTTTTTAAGTTATAAACTAACAATCTGATGAAAAAATATTTTAGTGTAAAGGTTTTACAGTGATAGAGAAATTCATATTTAAGTATTCATGACTCACGTGAATTCTGTAAAATACTCAGATATGATATCATCAGATGAAAGTTCAGTAAAAAGGTCTCCCGGTGGAGTTCAGATTTGAGTATACTCGTACATTTGATTTCTGGAAACTTTCACTGAGGTGAAAAACATTTGATTATACTCGTACATTCTTTGTTAATTTCAGTTACTAAATTCTGCTACAAAATTTCCTATGCTTCATGCTCCTAATTGTGTTTAGGATGTTGCAAAAGAAATTACTGGAGAGTTGCAGGCCAAGCCAAATTTGATCATTGGAAACTATAGTGACAGGTAAACTTGTTGCCTCCTTGCTAGCTCACAAATTAGTGGTAACTCAGGTATCATTTTCTGCCTCTCAGGATTCTAACTGCATTTGATGATGATGATGATGATGAATGTTTGTTCTGTTGTGGTTTAACCTTCAGGCTGAATCAGTTCCACTTGCTACCGAGTAGACTGGGGTAGAAGAGTTGGACCTGGGAAGTAGAGGTTTCTTGACTTTGTTGAATAACTCTCAACATTTGAGATTTCCAGGAAAAGATGCCTCTGTTTTTGCTTATTTTGGAAATGTTTGCGGATGGATTTAGTCCTTGTCAATTCTAAGTAGATTAGTGACTTTTGTTTGTTTATCTGGGTTTTTGCAATTTCCTTTTTTGCCTTGCACGAGATTGAAGGTTGGATATTTGACTTTCTGATAAGTGATTTCTGAATAAAGATCAAAATTCAATCTTCCTGTTGTACAATACAATTTTTTTTCTTTCCCTCTGTTCCTCTTATGAAAGTTGATTCAATCCTCAATCGTCAAGGGACGTCAATCATCAGATGCCAAGAGATTCAAATTTGATGTAAACGACGTTGATGACTGAGGATTTGCAAAATTGGGTAATGACATTCATCTTGCTAAGATGTGTCTGGATGCATGGCGTGACAGAAAGAAAAAAAAAATGCAGTGAAGAAAATCTAGTATATAGATACGATCACTTCAATAATTGGGTCCTGTTTACGACCCAAGTTGTGAAAACTAGTCGGATTATAAGCAGCAGCAGCTCTTGGCTACTTTAAAATTGAATAAAGGCTTATCAAGGGTTCTTCGTGTCAGGTTACATGAGCTCATCCATCCTTCAATGCCATGCTTTCTGATATGCATACGAGTAAAAGTCCCACTTTGAAAATTTTAAATGTCAAAATTAGGAAGGGAGCTCTACATGGAATATGCATAGGCTTAATTTCACTCTACTTCTTCATGCTAAACTGATAATAAAGAAAATGAAGAACAAAAGCAGACTGGTCTGGTCACAGACTGCGAGACAGCTTTGTTCAATTTTCAGATTGGACTGCGTTGAATTCTGAAGGTGCAGCGGGAGGCATTTTGCTGTTCTGGGAAAAAAGACTTGTGGAGAAAACTGCTGCGAGGGTTGGTGTCCATTTAGTTTCTTGCCTATTCTCTTATTATCTCTTATTTTTTCGAGGTTTATGGGCCAGTCAATGATTCAAGAAGAATGGAGCTGTGGGAGGAGTTGGGGACAGGTAGAGATTTGTGGAACAAGCATTGGTGCATTGGGGGAGATTTTAACATCATCCGTCTCTCTAACGAGAAAATAAATTGAACCAAATCTTAATTTCAACATACAATACAACAGCACCTAACGCATCAAATGGGATAAACAACTAGCTCATCATGGAAAATTTTCCTACTTGGGATAATTAGAATTATTTTTTTCCATAAGTAACCTACTTAGGATAATTAGTGATTGGATGTTAAGATTAAATAAACACAAAGCAGAGTTCACTCAATCAAAAGCCATTTTGAAATTTGAAAAACTAAAAAAATAAAGTCACAAAAAATACCAGACTATCATAGTGGCAATTGAGAACAATGGCTCCCTATTGTAGCAAACAGGCTTTTAACAAGGGTGAGGCTTTGAAAATAAAAAAAATGTTGGCTTTGTGTTTTTCCTTTTGATCTGTTCCATTCCACCAGGTGAGTTTGTTTTGTCTGAGATTATATATATATGAATTGATGATTTCAGAAGTCCGAGGCAAATTGAATCAGTTCTTGTGTTCTGAATATTCATTTTCAAAAGCCATTTTCTAGTCCTTGTGTTCTGAATATTCATCAAATGGGATAAAAAAAATATTGGTTGGTCCCCAACATCAGAATCTATCAAGTCAAAAGATTTGGAGCTGGTGTCTATATGAAGAAACTAATGTTAGATTACATACATTATTCTTGCTCAACAAATCTTATTATTTTTTGATAAGTAGGACACACATGCAGTTTGTCCCATTTGGGACCCAAAACACTCAATCTCTTCTTTGGGAGCTTGAGATACCACTCCAGCTAATGCTTGGTGGTCTCAAGAAATCTTCCTGTTGCCCTTTCTTCTCATTTTCCAACCACATGTTCCCCTTTACACTAGCAACCACAACTACCATAAACAAGGAATACTTTTTATTATTTCCTGAAACATCTGACTATGATTTGCCTGACATCTAATTTAGTTTTTATCTGGAATTCTTTTAAATTTTATTATTTATCTGTAATATAATTATATGCTTATGCACTGCAGGATGGAGAAGCTTATGCTCACCTGCTCAATGTTCTTGCACCAGAACATTGCAGTCCAGCCATCTTGAATGCCAAGGATCCCACTGAAAGGGCTAATTTGGTACTTGAGCATGCAGAGAGAATGGACTGCAAAAGATACTTAACTCCAAAAGACATTGTTGAAGGCTCAACAAACTTGAGTCTTGCAAGAATGAAAAATCACATCAGTAGGAAGAAACAGATAAGAACAAAAGTGGATGATGGTGGGATCAAAGACTAGAGTTTATGATGGTGAAGATGAAGAGAGCTCAAGTGACCCAGAATTCTGTCCACATTTTATTCATGTATTTTTTTTTTCCATCGTTACGCTTAATTAGAATACGAAACAGTGTAACAAATCTTACTGGTTTGTATTATTTTTTCCAATCATAATTATAATTCAATCTATTTGGAGATTTTTCATAACAATGTGTAAATATAATTGCTTGTGTGGATCTTGTAACAAGAAGAAAGCATTATGCCTAGTTAACAGAGTTTTCATGAAAAGGAGAATATAGATTTTGATAGACTTCTCCGCTTGCCAAGAGATGTTCAAAAAGATCGTACCTTGAATATTAATACAAATTGCACAGGATATAAAGTCACTTGCTACCCAATGTATCAACAAGTCCTCTGCATCTTTCCTCGTTTGTATATCCCATGCTGTGAGTTGTGCCTGAGGATTTGTTCCATTACAATTAAATATTTCATATGCTGTTAGTCTCCTCTATGGTATATAGTTTTTTTTTCCTTTGGCACTAAATTTCTCTCACGAATGTTTACAGCTGCTTTTGATTATGGGCAACAAAAAGAAGTGTCTAAACAATTTGTAAGGTCTGTCAAAGAAAAACCTCCAGGCTTGCTGATTTTGATTATCAACAGATCAAGCATTCATATCAGATTTGGAATAAACTGCAATTGTGTTGCAATGCCCATTCATATCAGATTTTGATTATCAACAGATCAAGCATTCATATCAAATCTGGTTATGATATGGTCCCTTCAAGCTCAAATGATCTTGAGCTTGAATTTGTTCATGGCCTACTAGTCTAAGTCTGCTAGGAGCCCAAAAATGGGGCAAGGTCTGGGATATACACGGGATCTCCTCATAACATCTTGCATAAACACTCATATTTGAATATTTTTGTTGACCCAAGAAAACATGGGGTGTTAAGGGTCCAAATTTCGTTGTTGATGGATACAGAAGATTCTGTCTTGCTCCATTATCTAACCATGATAGGACCTCTTCTTGTTTTAAGAATCTGGATTAATTTTTAACTAAAACTTTTGATCCTATCATCCATTCTGAAAAAGATTTTTTTTAAAAACTTTAGAGGTGATCTTCCTTTACAGAATAAGAATGATGTTTAATAATATGATTACCACAATTGAACTCAAAATATCACCCAAACTACTGTAGTTCACCTGCTCAATCTGTGGGTAATGATTTCCATTGAAAGAACTTCATCTGCCGTGTGTATATAAGCACACACAAACACACAATTTTGAAAGTGGAATAGAAGAGGCATCACAAGGGCCTTTCCTGTAGAAGGTAAAAGATAACAGCATTCTTTGAAGATTGGGATTTGTCCCAACGTATCGATACTATATGGTTAATTAATTTGATAATAATTCAGCTTAATAGGTATAAACTATATAACTCAGAATTTCTTGAAACTGTATGTTGCATTAAATATCTTAAGAATATTTTTTTCTAAGGAATGCAATGGCTTAACATGTAAGCCTACTTGACAATATGTTGTAAAGAAGTTAATTACATGCTCTGCCACATTGATCCATCATCCTAATTAAGTATATCATCCTTTATAAGATCAGGAAGCTCTATCATCAAAACTAAATTGTGTTAATCTAGGTAACAAAGCAAACTGATAGTCAAAAGCTCAAAGCAAACTGATTCATACATGCTAGCTAGGTAACAAAGTTGTTCTCAAAGCTACAAAACAGCTTTGATGCAAAAAGATGCGCCCAGAAAGTACTAACAAAATTCAGCATAATTTTGCTATGCCAACATATTTTCCTTAGGTTAAACTTTCACTTCTTTTTAATTCTTTTAGTGAGCCTCTTTCTCTTAGAGGCAGCCTTGGGTTCAACAACAGCAGCAACAGTAGCTTTAGCCAGATTTGAAATCAGAATCACATCCTTCAACTTCTCAATCACCTTGGAACGAACACGAGTTCCATTTTCATACTGCAACCAAGTATAAGAAAATGAAAAACAAAATCCGGCTTAACATGACATGAAAAATGTACACAGTGAACATGAACAAGTCATGTGAGAGCTTCATGTTTCAAACTCTTCGCAAGAAATGATACAGTAAACTAACAAAGAGGGTCATGCGACGAAATATGAACCAAATTAAACAATAAGAACTTCTGGCCACCGAGTTGTGAGTTTCATTATTGCCCATATCAACAATAAACATAGAATGCAGCTTTTAATACGACACCCTCAACACAAAGTTAAGCGCCTAAGAATTTTAAGAAACATGTACAAGCCTTGATGGTATTATTTTGACACATCACCTTTTATGCAAACACAAAAGATGCTCTCAAATACAAAACACCAAGCAATAAAATTCAAAATGTGAGACATATCCGGGTAATGGAACGAATAACGAGTATCTGAGTGATATCAAAGTAGTCTCTGCCCTGTCAGCTGTTTAATGATCCCGGCAGAATCTCATGGTCTTGGTCCACAATCACTCAGAACAAATGCAATAAAATCTCATAATCAAAATTCAATTGACAAGAGATTGAGGAAGACAAGGGAATTTATATGTTAGGACTGAATGGATATGAAAATCATAAAAACCACCAACACACACTGATGTCCGTGGCATCAGACACAAGGAAAGATGAATGCAAGTTTTTTTTGGAAAAGGGACAAATTTCGCAAACGCCTGTCACGCTTTCCTGAATGGGGAACTTTTTTCATAAATTGCTTTTCCTATGATCTTGCAAGGCTATCAATTATAAATTAAATTTAGTATGGATCAATGTAAAAACAGTATGCAAAAAATGGATGAACCATGGAGCATTCAAGCAAGTTATCTCAGGAAAAATATAGTACTAACACTAAAATTTTTACCAATGTGCTCTTAACCATGTCCACTTGCAAGTCGGATGATTATTTGAACCAATCAATCCATGAAACCCATAGTAGGTTCTCCAAACCCACCATCGGATAAAACATTCTATTTAGTTAGTAAATTTTTATGACAGTAATCATATCTACCAGTTAATTCTATATCAATGCAATTATGGAAAATAACAGCCAAAATGTCCCTATTAATACAGAAGAAACATCATATCTGACTTCTGAAATATAGGACGTAAAGGAAACATACAGCTTCGAGTTTCCCAACAGTAAACTCCAACTTCTTAGCGAGCTGACAGTTTTAGTTCTTTAAGACTTGAATCTATAAATAACAAACCAACATTAAACTAACTCCAGAAGACCAGCAGTGAACAACAAAAACACACTGACAAAGGGCCAAAGAAACACTACCTTCTTCTGTGAGTCAATATAAAGGCTTCTGTATTTGAGGTCAGCATCTGGACTTTCAACAGGACAGTTCCTTTTGGGGGCCTGTTTCAATTTAAAAACATTTGTTTCAATATCAGAAGGACCACAATGAAAGAACTAACAAAGTCAGAGTTAAATTAATTAGATACCTTAGACTTCAATTCTTCAACAATTTGAAGAAGATGGTCAATTTTCTCTTCCATTTGCATGTTCTTCTTTCTGAACATTCTTTTGGGTTCACAAATAAAGGGGTAAAAATAAAATGAAACAATCAATAAAAAAAACTATTGAAGCCTATCTGGTTTCAAACTAGACAATCCATTTATCTTATGGCTAAAAAGAGTGAAGTTAGGAGAAATCCATATTTCCTGAAACAGCAGAATTTTATTTGTATAATGAATCATTTTATTCTTGATGCTTTGAATATTTGACCATCTGTGAGCAAAGTTCCAATATTTCAGGGAAAAATTCAATGATTGTACAATAATTTCAGTATTTCTTTTCATCTTATTAGATAAAACTGAATTTAAATAGAGTTAAACTTTGAACAACATATTATTACCTTTTCGTGTGTATTGCAACAAGTCACCTATACACGGAAGCTCTTGTTCTTCAATTTCACCATGGAAACTAGTAGACCAATGACCTTCTAAAACAACCTTGTTCTAGGGACTTATAGCAGCACTCTTCCTTGGTTCTTTTGGCAATCTTTATTTTAGAGCTGCTTCTCCTCGCAAACATGGCTGATGGATCCTAGCACCCTTCCTGTTATTGAAGTGAACTTCATGAAAGATCATTAATCTGAAGGACCAATGGCTTCTTCAGGATGGTTCTTATTAGGACAAGAGTGCCGATCATGACCAGTTTGCCTACATATACCACAGTGGTTATGTGTAGCGACTTCTCTTAAGTCCATCTCGTTCCTAAGTCATGATGACCTAGGACGACCCCTTCTCCGTAGAAGGGCGGGATTATGACATACTCTTGGACCAGACGGTGTTTCCCAATAATCCTCGTGGTGGAGTGGATAAAATTGTGATTGCCATGTCTTCTCGTACGCGCCAATGCTGTAACATTCATCCACAAATTCATGAAAAGACACTCTCAAGTATGCCATAACAACGATTGCATGGGAACAAGGAATCCTGTAAATACTCCACTTCCCACAACTGCAAGTGCACGCATTAAGATTAACCACTTGAGCATTACCCTTGGCTGTTAAAACCCTCATAATTCCAAGACTGGAGTTATATGGTGTTAACTTGTGACGTCCAGCCTTTTCCTAATTCCGAGTAATCCTCTGAAATGCGTAAGGAGTTTACGTACAGTTATTACGTACACCGTCTAAAGCTAATAGCCGTCTTACATTGAAGTAGTAAAGCAGGCGCTCAAATATAAGCTCGACACATGCAATGATAGGCAAGTTTCTTGCTCCCTTCAAGACACCATTAAAGACCTCGGATATATTAGTCGTTCGCATCCCATAGCGACGACCATCATCATGAGCAATACTCCACTAATCTGCCGGAATATTCATCAAATATTCTCTCGCATTTTTATTCAGCTTGCCAATTTCTTCCATGATTCGATCGAATTTTTGAATTTGATGAGTACTTCCGGCAATCCACACCAGTTTCTTCAAGTGTGCATTCTTAAACCTGCTGTTAAAATTGCTCCGAACATGTTGAAGGCAAAAACGATGATATGCATGGGGCGGTTTACATCTAGAATTAGGGGCAATAATAGCTACAAGGATCCCATTGTGTCTATCAGAAATCAAACAAATACCTTCCCTATCTCGGATGACAATCCTTCAAATGCTCGAGGAACCAACTCCAACTACCATAAGTCTTCTCATCAACGACAGCAAATGCAAGGCGAAAGATCTGATTGTTTTCATCTGCTCCCATTGCAATTAGCAACTTCCCCTTATATCTCCCATATAAGAATGTAGCATCTATACTAACAACCGGCCTACAGTGGCTAAACCCTTCGATTGATGGTTTGAATGCCCAAAAAACCTTATGTAATATCACATCATCAGATGAGGAAGTATAGAAATTCTGCTACTTCACGATTGTTCCATCATTGTATTTTTTCAATGCGCCCATAAATTTTGGCAAGAAATTGTATGAGGACTCCCAATCTCCAAAAAACCCTTGCCACGGTTTTTTGCTTCGCCATCCAAGCCTTCTTATAAGAGACTTGGTAGTTAAATTTTTGCTGCACATAGTCTCTAATAACAGCTATTTTGAGAGATGGATCCGCTTTTACAAGCCCTTGAATTTCAGCCCCAATAAATATGGAATTCAACTGCCTGTGATCCCTGTTTAGACCCGGATATAAGCAAGTGTGAGGTCCTTCAAACTTTGTTATTTCAAACCACCCATGCTTCTTCCTTTTACAGGCACGCATTCTCCACTGGCAACCACACTTATCGTGCATTTTACATCATAGAGACCATGTTCTTGAGTTTGTTTCCACAACCTCATATTGCTGGCGTGTTCTGATGGAATACATTTGTATAGCATTTCTCAACTAATCCTTGTCAGCGAATAGTAGACCCTTTGATAACTCATCCCTCATCAGGTCCCATACATGGCCATGAAGTGAAGAGTTACTATCCAAGGTTTGCTTAGGCAACTCTACAGTAGTGAAAAATGGTGACATAGGCTCATACATTCGGGATTCCGCATGCATTCCATCAGAAGCTTGCCCTAGTACGGCTTATTCATCTTCCTCATCATCTTCACCCAACTCATCTATCATCCTTTCTTCTTCCTCCTCCGCCTCCTTAACTGAATTGTATGGATTGGGGTTTACATCAACCCTTCTGTAAGCCCAGGACAAATCATCCGTCATAGCCACTTCTTGAACAACAGTTTCACGATTCGGCATTGAATGCAACTGTTGTGTTCCATCATTATATGGTGAGTTTGACATATTTGACTGATGGGGCGGAAGCTCCTTTATCATCGGTATATCATGTGATTCATTCCCATAGTCTTGTGTTAGCAATCTAGTGAATGGTCCTGGCACCTAACTGGTTCCTCAACCTTGGTTCTAATTCTCTATTTCCACGTACAAGTCGATACTACATATTTGTTCATTCTCAAATATAGCACCAACCATTGCTTCAACAGTGTTATTGTCAACAATTTCCAATGGCATATATTTTGTCATGTGTGGTCCCACTACTGATGGAAATCTGTAGGTCATTTTCAAGTGACATGAATTTCAATCCAACTGCAATGCATTACAGACGCAATCCACTATTTGACTGTAAGTAACGTCATGATTTAATCTTACACATGTTCTCGGAGTACGCACATCGTAAGAAAACCCTTCTTTCCCATAAAATGTATTGCCCCCCAAGAATAGACATACAATTACGCGTCTCTGTGCCATTTATAACCTCCAATCTAGATTGAAAAGTTTAGTAAATTTCAAATGTTCAGCAATACATACAAACCATAAATATGTAAGTAATTGACAAAAAAATTAAATAGCTTCTGAATACACCTAACATGATTAAATCTCAATTTTCTCTCTTAACAAATTTGCATATACACTTTTTTATAGGTAAATCACACACGCACACACTTTGTTCCTAAAGGGACTTGAACCATCTACCTCCCACATGGAGAGGTGGAGGAGGTACCAACCAAGCTAGAGCTTGTTGGTATACTTTTCTCCCCCTCTTGTACCTCATTCAAAATCTAAATCCCCCTCGTGGAAAGAATATGTATTTGACAAGTGAAAAATGTTAGGACCAAAGATATAGGAAACATCATTCGTAATGAGTTCTAATTCATTTCCTTACCAACTAAAAAGACATTGTTCTATATTATGTTTAAAACACGTGGTATCATCAACCGCTTCTTTTGCAAGGATTTTGTAACAATTCCATTCGGAAGATAAATTGGTACCTCTGAAAAGCTGTTGGATCAATATTATTTAGAACAATTTGGAACTTCCAATAAATGCAATCAAGACTCTCCAACTCAGCCTCTTCCTCTCTATTAATTGATCCAAGATTTCCATAGTCTTTTTTTTTTTATCAGTCAAGATTTCCATAGTTCATACCTATCCTTTTTTGTTCAAAGAATTTGCTCATAATTTTGGTGACATCTTCTAGGTAAAAAGGCTGCCTACAAACACCTAACCATTGTTTTAAAGAGTGAAGTAAGGAAAGGCATTCTATCCGTTGCAAGATGCGGTATAAGATTTTTGAGTTTTGAATTTTATGTTAAACAATATATAAAATATATTTAAGAATAATTAATGTGAATAAAAAGATAAGATTTTTTTTTTTTATCAGTATGGATAAAAAGATAACATATAACAAATAAGTATAAGTAAAAAACAAATAAAAATATTTAATTTTACTGCACAAGTAAAGGCAATAGACCACTACACCTGAAAGCATGAGTTGTGAAGGGAAAAAAAAGAAAAGAAAGTATGTTAGAAATGGAGGGGGGGGGGGCATAAATAGAAAGAAGACAAAAAGAAAGATTGAACATAAGATGTTTGAAATAAAAGAAATGAAGAGTACTGAAAACAAAAGAGAAGAAAGAAGCATTGAAATAAAAATAATAATAATAATATTTTTAACTGTGAAGCATGTTTTTCGCCCCTTAGGTGCAAAAAAACCCATGCCTTCTGCGCCTTAGGTGCTATCCAAGACCCATAAAGTGTATGCTTCCCTGAAAGCTTTTTGCACCTCAAAGGTTTTTCGCTGCGCTGGCTTTGAGGCTCACTCTAAAAAACACTTTCTAAAACACTGCAACCTCACTCATCTAAATATACTATATATCAGATTACATTAGTACTGTATGCATAATCAAACATGCCTCATCTTGGCCTTTTTGGTGTTCATTGGGTTATGCTTCAATCTACTTAGGAGGTAGTGTCTCCGGAGGTAGTGTTTACTGGGAGAGGAAGCTTGTCCAGTAGAAAGGCGAGAGGGGTGATGATCGACTCCTCTATGCTTATAGTGGATTATTTGGAAGGAAAAAAACCGTAAATGGTCCAAAAAATAGCAGCAATATTAGCATTCCTTTCAAATCATTTTTCTATTCAGATCCATTGTTCAAACAAACCTAAACTTAGACTACTTTATGTTCCTGGGTTTGAAAGGCGGCGAGCGACAGTGGCAGCGACGGGGGCGAGCGAGCCTAAGGCTTCTCACAGTTTCTCTATGTGTGATTTTGAGAAAATCCCAATCGTAAAAATGACAATGGTAAAATCGAATGCCAATAAATAGTAAAAAAATAAAAGCGTAACTCTTTGTTATACGCCTTTGAAAAGCGCATAAATCTCATACGCCTTTGAGAGGCGTATGAGATTTATGCACTTTTCAAACAAAAAAATTTCATAAGCGTATAAGATTTATACGCTTTTAAAAACCACCTGGGTCCGGGAAATAAGTTAAAAATGACTTTGGTCGGGTAATAAATTTTAAACTACCCGAGTTGGGTCAAAAATTCAAAAATAGCTGGAGAGTACGGAGAGGGGACTTAATAGGATATGTACTGCGAATCATTCAAATGGGGATTTGGTTTAAAATATTTTTAATTGATTCATAAAAAAGAGTTAAATGTAAATTTAATTATTTTAAAAAATACTTCATCTGTCCTAAAATAAAAGATCCATTTAAAAATTTCAACTTTTTAAGAAGTATTATTTTATTATTTTGAAACTATTTAAATTTCTCATATTGTCCTCATTTAATTGTAAATTATGTTCATATTTGGTGTAATAAAGGGTATTTTTAAAAATTTATAAGTTAAAAGTACGTTGACTTTTCAAATGAGACACTTAAAATGAGACAGTTTAAAATAGAATAAAGGACTCTTAAAATGGAACGAAAGGAGTAATTAATTATAATAAGTGTTTTCAAGTTTGGTTCTGACACAAAACATTATAATCTCAAAAAAATCTCAACTTCTTAAATTATCCAAAACTTTAGTCCAAAATAATTGATATGCCACTAACTTTTATTTTTAAAAATGATTTTGTCGTTAAAATAATTATTACCATTGTTAAATTTTAAAATTAATATCGAATGAATGTTTACTCAAGTTAATTACAAATGGCCTTCAAATAATTTATTTATTTTTAAATATAATATTAAATTATTTTTAATTTAACGTGTGAATACCGCATCTGTCTGATAAATTTTCTAGGTCTCAAAATATACTCTCTGACTTGTTCATTCAGGGAATGGCCGAGTGCAAGGTTAAAGCTGACCGACGCAGCACAGGTCGGGACTCGGGTAGGTTCCGAACGGAGGCTTTTTGTGGTTGAAACAGGCAACCAACCAACCAACAAAACAAAACATCATTGTATAGCCCCACAGACCTGCTTGGGACGGAGATTGCGATGAGCACCTTATTATTGTTGTTAACACCGAGCAGCTCTTTTTCTGTGTCGATTAAAGAAGAGGAAGGGGGAGGAACGGTCGAGTGATAGAAAGCGGTGAAAATGATTCATCAGTCCCTTTCCAAGCCTGCAATCTCTCCTTCTCCTTCTTTTTCAAATTCAAGTCCAATTTCCAAACTCATTTATTATCCTAATGGTTGCTGCTATTCTTCCTCTTCTACTTTGCCCGCAAGAAGTGTTATTCTTAGATGTGAATCCGTTGATTCAAAAAATAAGGTTGAATCGAAACAATTCCCCAATAAGAGTGACTCTCCATCGTCATTTGCTGCGAATGATAGAGCGTCGAAGACAAAGCCGCCGTACCCTGGTGGGATGGGGCCTTACACGGGCAGAGATCCCAACGTGAAGAAGCCAGAGTGGTTGCGACAAAGAGCTCCCCAAGGAGAGAGGTTTCAGGAGGTTAAGAACTCTTTGTCGCTCTTGAATCTCAATACTGTCTGCGAGGAAGCACAATGCCCCAATATAGGAGAAGTACTTTCTTTTCTCTCTACTGTTCTCCCATTTCCCCTTATTTCTCTCCATCACATACACACAGTCCCAGTCAAACACTTCTGCCTTTAATCTTTCAAGTTGCTTTGGATTTATAATGGCTACTGTAGATTATTGCAATTATTTTAGACGTGCAAATATTGGACCTTGGGACTTCATCTCCTCATGGAAGGAGTATTTTTTTTTGTTTGGTAATGCAGTGGAACTACCTGTTTCGCGTAGGAGATATAGGCATAAACCACTACAGCTCCTTCCATAGCTATTTTCGCAAGCTTACGCTCCCCCCCCCCCCCCCCCCCAACACCAACTCGGTACCTCTTGAGGAGTACCCCAAGACTTACCCGGCTGAGCTACTTGATGGGGTTTTATGGAAGGAGTTGATTTAAATAAAATTTTTCTATTTCTTTTTCCAACCACTTGAGGCTTTCTTTTGAGGAATAGCTATACAGACTCCTCATTTTCCATTTGAGCTGTAAAAAAATTATTTTAATGGTTAAAATTGTACCTTTTGGAGAGTGTTGTAGTGTCAAGTGGGAATAGAGGTATCCTTCTTTTATATTATATCGGATCCAGAAATTAGAGGTTTTTTTGATAGGTAGATCCAGAAATTACAGTTATGGGCAAAAGTATAAGTATTAAAATTTATAAAGGATTCTAATGAATATAAAAAAAAAAAAAAAAAATTTGGGGGCCAAGTCCTAATTTTTTTATAAAAAAATTCTTACAAACTTAGTGTAAAAATACAATTTCAGATTTTTTATGGGGGCATGGCCCCCCTAGACCCTCCCTCCGCCGCTGATATTATATATGTATGAGTAATGTTACACTTCCTAAAATTGTATCTCAAATTAGGGCTATAAACAGATCGAATTCGGACCGGCTCAGAGCAGATCCGAATCCGATCCATTTAATAAGAAATCCGATCCGATCCAATCCGTTAATCCAACGAATCATGCGAATGTTAATCTGTATCCGAATCCGTTAATAACTGGATATACGATCTGTTTAAAATTATAATATATTAATATATTATATGTAAAATATATTAATTTTAATATATATATATATATAAATAAACGGATCGGATCAGATTGTAAACGAATCGGATCAGCCTATATCATATCCGGTCCGTTTATATTTGGGATAATCGGATTCGGATCGGATCGGGTCACGGATCACTGTTTTTAAAAATCATATATGGACTTAACGGATCAGATCTCGGATCGGATCGCGATCCGATCCATTGACAGCCCTATCTCAAATGACGTGGCATTGGATTACTGACAATACATTAAATCATGTAATTAATGTGTTTTTGCTACATCTGTGCCACATAATTTGGGATAAGAATCTGGAATCTAAATTTGGGAAGCATAGCATTTTCCTATATATATATATATATATATATATATATATATAGACACACACACATACAACTTTCACTGTTATGAAGGTTTTGTGGAGCAAAGTAACTATTAATATTCTCAAACGTTGCCATTGTAATCCACACTAACTTATAAAGTTTGTACTGCATTCCATTTCACCATGTTTTTTATATTTTATTATTATAGTACTATGTTTCTCTTTACACAATAGGATTTGAATCCAGAAAACTGCTCTCTGGGAGCCGCAAATCACAACTAGTTAGCATATTTGGTAGTTGACCTGAAAAGAAAAAAAAAATTGTATTTGGTATAATGTGTACAATTAGTTTTAATAGTAAATTCGATGGTTCTATTTGTTGGTCCTTCACTTTAGCTTTATAGTATTTGGCTATTTGCGTTGAACTGTACTGGCTGCTTGTGATATTTTGCAAATAAAAATAGTGAGCTTCTACTTCATATCTGTAATATTTTGACTAGTGTTGGAATGGAGGTGGGGATGGTATCGCCACAGCAACAATCATGCTACTTGGGGATACTTGCACGCGTGGTTGTAGATTTTGTGCCGTGAAAACCAGCAGGAACCCTGCACCACCAGATCCAATGGAACCAGAGAACACGGCTAAAGCTATTGCTCACTGGGGGTATGTCTTAGCAACTTCTCATTTTGCTTTGATTTTTGATAGCAAAAAAGTGTACATGCTTTGAACATGAGTATGTTTAGCAATTCATAGAAAAATACGACAATGAAACCTCATTTTGAAATGATGACCAGAGTTTAGTGAAATAATTGCCAAATAAGAACTTGGGGGTATGGAATCAAAAAGGAAAATCAAAGTGGAGGATATCCTATAGAGCTTTAGTGACAGGCATTATAACAAAAAAAAATTGCAATTCCATTAATGAGAGACTGTAGAAAGCTCAGATAGTGATGTCTGTCCAAGACTCCAAGTAAAGTTAAATCTGTCACTTGAATAGAAACATCTTGACTGACTTTACATAGAGCTTTCATATTTATTCCGATATAATGCGTAATTTTTTATTTTTTATTGTTGGTTTAAGCCTAAGCAGGGCTTTAAATTTTTTCTTTTTTCAATACTATATTCTTAAAAATTTACATGACTAATTTCCGGTATGACATTTTTATATAAAATCCTCTAGGCAAGATTTGACAAAATTTTGTATATTAGCACACTAGTAATAAAAGATTTTAAGCTTAGAAACTATTGTATACCTTTGATTTTTTTTTTTTTTGGTTTTCTTGGTGAGGGATTTTTCAATTAATAAGTAATGGAGTATTGGGAGGCTGGAGGCAAAGATAGTACTTTAGATTAGGAGTATAGTACCACATCTTGTGTTAGCCCAGTTGGGACTAAGGAGTTTTGGAAAAGAAGAGAAAATCTCTAAGAATGGCCTGATAATTTGAGCGCTATGCATTTAGTGGATTGTTGTTTGGAGAGAAGGGAACTAGAGATTATTTGAAGGAGTGCAATCTCGTATTGGGATGTAAAGGTTATGGTGTTGAGCACCCTTTATTTTTGGTTAACACGGGGCTCAACCTTATCTATAGATAATTTTGCATCATTTTTGAACTCTGAGATTATAGGTGTATATTGTTGGATGCAAATGGGTGCATCCCTTGGTGCCTTCTTTTATAAAATTTTGTTAATTATCAGGAAAAAGATACGCAAACGCAATGCATGGTGATGAATTAATATTTTTTTGATCAATTAGTGTAAATATATATTAATTGGAGCCCGAGGGGGCTAACCCATGTACAAAAGAAAGGGACTACAAAAATTAAGGTCTCAACTCTCCCAAAAATGTTAAAAAAGAATATACATTATTCAGGCATTCCTCTTTACGCAAAAAAAAATCATAACCTCAAAAAAGAATCCTTGAAAGACCACTGTGAAAGACCACCTTCCAAACCATGGAATCACCCCCCTCCTCACCAGCTACCTACCAAGGATAGCCACTAGCTCCTCCATTTCCCAATCAAAGTCACTACATTGTAATCGGGAACTCCACACCAACTCTTCCGACAAACTCCACATAATCCACCACCTAGGTCTCCTTATTTACTACAATAACAAATAAGGTTGGAAATTTGTCGCTCAAGATCCCTTCCTTACACTGCTGATCAAGTCAAAACTGAACCGTGCCTTCACCCACCACCTCTCTAAAGGCCGTCATCCCATTTTGAATTGCTTTCCACATCCCACACCCATACACCTCCCTTACTTCATTAGAAAACCATCCCCCCCTCCCCTCCCCTCCCCTCCCCTCCCCTCCCCATACCTATTAACAATGACTCTTCTCCACATAGCTTGATCCTCAATTGCATATATCCACTTCCCAAGCAACGCTTTGTTAAAACATCACATGTTTTGATTCCCGAACCCCCCTCAGCCAGCAGCCTTTTCATTTTGTCCCAACTCATAAGACGAATTTTCCTTTCCCCTTCCTTCCTCTCCCGTAAAAAATCTTGTTGAAACTTCTCTAATTTCTTCTCCACTGAAGCTGGCATTGGAAAAAGGGACATAACATAGGTAGGTAAATTGGCCAATGCACTTTTGATAAGAGGAACATGACCCCCCTTTGATAAGTGCCGTCTCTTCCACTTTGCTAACTTCTTTTGAAACCTCTCAACCACCACAACCCAAATAGCTGCAAAACGGGATGAAGCACCCAATGGCAACCCCAAATACGCCGTTGGAAGAACTCCCACTTCGCACCCCAACTCCACCAATGAATTATTGATTTCTTAATGTTTCATCTTTGGATCTTCCTTTTGAGGCAAGTTCTATTCTGTTTATTTCATACTTGGATATTTACTAGTTCAAATATCAAACATCCTCTGATTTTTTTTTTTTTGGTTTAAAACATCTATTTATGGACTCATCTAAAATTGGAGTCTTTTTATTGCATTTTCTTGTCTACCAATTTTTTTGGCCTTGTTAGCCACGCAATGAAAGTTGCAATATGGAACTGAAATACTGAATTTCAATATTGCAGATCACGGACTTAGTTCAACAAAGTAACTTTATGTTGCTTCTACTTGCTATGCTGAGAAAATTGAAATAATAGAAAAACAGTAATTTCAAAAAAGGAAAATCGTAAATATGTAACTCTCAGCAGTTAGCATTTATGAATAAAAGCAAAGAAAATCAAATCTAGAGCATCTGAAAAATCCAAACAATAAAATTTAAGAATAAAAAACAAAAACCTATCTCAGATTCATCCTGCATTATAATTGGTGCAAGAAATAGGGTACCCTTGTTGATTTATAGAGAGTTATGGTTTTGAGAAGGAGTAGATAATCACAGAATTGTTTGTAAATTGATTATAGTGCAACAAAAGACAAATTATAGCAAAAGGAATCTCGCGTTGTGTTTGAGATTTTGATCTGTCCACTTGTACTCAAATGCATTGCAAAAGGAAGGAAGACAGACTATTACTAGGATTGAGATGGGAATATGCAAGTGGCCTGTTGATGACTTAACCGAATAGCATCCTATAAGTAAAGTGGGATGGCTAATTCCTTACAGAGAAAATGAAGATGTTAAAAGGATGGCTTCAAGTATTTTTTGGGTATACTAGTATGGAGGAAGATGTCAGGTCAGGGAGCACCATGTTAACTGGTTCGTCTGAGGGTGTGTCTGGAAGAGTGGAATGTGTTGGTAGAAGCAACCGGGAACCTGGAGGGGCTACAAGTGGAGGATCGGTTTAAATGTTGACATTTATTCCATGCATTAAACTATAAGGCCATATTTGGTAGGCCGGAATGAGGGTAGGAATGGAATGCGCATTCGTGAAGCAATTTTATTCCTGTGTTTGTTTAAACTTTTTAGGCCAGAATGGTCATTCCAAATGGAATGACTATTCCCAAAGAAGCCGGATTCGCCATTCCTTACCAATGGAATGACCATTCCCAAAGAAGCCGGATTTGCCATTCCTTACCAAAAGTCACGGAATGCTCAATCCATTCCTTACCAAAATTTTTATTTTTATTTTTTTACCAATAAAAAAAATGCAAGTTGAATTTTTTTTTCATTAAACGTACATGAAAGCTTTAAAATTTATACTAGTACTTTGAATATCCAATTTAATATTAACTTCATTCTAATAATTTGATGGTTCAAACCAAACACATGAATATAATTGTCTTTCCATTATTAGGTATTCAGCCAAACAAAAGAATGGAATAATTATTTCCATTCCATTCCATTCTTGTTTCATTCTATTCCTGATACTATTCCATTCCTGTTTTATTCCATTCCAGCATACCAAACATGCCCTAAGAATGTTATATATCCTCCCTTTCCCTCTCTTCGAGTTTTGAATTATTATTTGTGGGCTTTTACTATGTGGACTTTTTGCATTTTGAGATCCAAAAGGGCACTGCATGGCTTATTAGTTTTGTATTAGGGATTTCGTAATCTCGTCTATCACATTTCTTTTGATGTTCATTAAAAAAATAAATTGGCTGGTAGATTGTGCTAAGTGCATTACTTTTAGATGTTGATTTGCACATCTTGGTGATCTACGAGGTGTGCCTGGTGGGTTGGCTCTAGCTGGTCAACCCTTATCAGTGGTACTACTATGCAAGTCCTAGCTTAACCTTGCTCCTCTGGAGTCTTGAATACACACATTAGATTGGGGAAAGTCTTAAATGCCCGAGTCTATGGTGATGTATTAGAAACTGTTTTAATAGTAGTATAAACTGTCATAGGTCATGTTTGGTCAGAATCAGGTATGAAGTGATTAACACACAATTAACTCTCTCCATGAGGGTTCCTGTGAGATTTGCGCAATGGGCTTCGAAAACATATGAGATCAAAGAAGTGGGGGAGAGGACGAAAAGAGCTATCAAGTGCTCAAGTTCTTTTGATTATTAAAAAGTAAATATAAAAAATTAAAGCTGTCAACAATGTGCCTAAGAAGGTGAATTAGTCTTGAAAAACCAAACTTTCCAACCTAAATCTTATCACTAAATTTTTCATTTTGCAATTGTTCTTGCGCAAGATATTGGAAATAATATCTTTTAACTCCGCCCCCCTGCAATATAATAAAGGGCTTGATTTTAGTCTTTGGTCTCCAGTTATGAGATGTCCAAACTAACACACTTTTTTCGATTTACCTTAAATGTGAAATAACAATTTTAGGCAATTCAACACGTTCCTCTTTCAAATGGAAAGATAATGTAAACACTAAACCTTAAATTATACATGCACATTAGAGACCTTGGATCAACTCTCGGCTTCATATGGGTTGTGGAGACTATAGCTACCCCCCAACACCTTCTTATTGTGTACTCGACCATTGGACCCGACAAAAGAATATATACATATTCGCGTGCACGTTGCATGTGCCACCTCCTCTAGTTGGCTTTTATGTTTGCTTCACATCTTTGTACAGGTTGAGTTGTGCATATTTTTGACATTATATAGGCTTTTTTGGTATCTTTTTTTCAGTGTGGATTACATTGTTCTAACCAGTGTTGATCGTGATGATTTACCTGACGGTGGGAGTGGTCATTTTGCCTTAACTGTCAACGCTATGAAGGTTTGTAAATTTTTCTGGCCATGGAAACTTTTTATTTTTGAAACCCTTCATGAATGTCATCTTAGAAGATATTGAAGCACCAGTAACAAATCTGATTTGCATTTATTTACTCTTTGAGCAGAAACTCAAGCCCGATATTATGATTGAGTGTCTGACTTCTGATTTTAGAGGTGACTTAAATGCTGTAACAACTCTGGTACACTCAGGGTTAGACGTTTTCGCCCATAACATCGAGACTGTGAAACGACTCCAGCGAATAGTCAGAGATCCCCGTGCAGGGTGAGTTGTGGAGAAGTCATTTCTCTTTTGGTTCTGTTTAGCAGTTAGTTATACCTTTGGTTTGCCTATAACATTTTTAAATTTCATTCAAGCAATCTTTCACTAATTTTAATGGGCCATGATTAGATTTTAGGATGAATTCAAATCAATAATTTTTGGATTTATATGTATCAGGAATAAATCTTCAAATTCCCTTACCACTTATCAAACAACCCCCCCCCCCCCCCAAAAAAAAAAAAAAACCAATTTTGTAATGATACTTTAACTGGTAAAAAAAAATATTCTACTGATACTTATAAAAATAAACCATTAACTTTATTTTTAGTGCCTCTATAGTTCTTTGTAGATTTGAAGCACAAGATCTCCTTCTAGACAATAAGGTTCAACTGGCTGTGTCCTAGAGAACACATTCAAACTGAAAGATCTCTTTTAGCTTTGCGGCCCCCCCAAAAAAAAAAGGAAAAAAAAAGTGCAAACATATTCAAACGGAATGTGCCTCTTTGGCGCTTGTGAATGAAATTATTACTTATAAAAAAAATCATTTCTTTCTAACCTTTGGCTTCTAAACAAAGTATATTTAAACTGAAAATCGTTTTTTTTCTCCCACAATGATAGTCTTCCGTACAAAAATTCGGTGGTCATCTCCTAGTATAGAAAGTGAAGTCCATTATTGAGCATTATCAAAGTAAAGGTTCCATCTTCATGCTGCCACTGCTTTGCAAATTAGATTGGAACTCTACTCTCTCTCTCTCTCTCTCTCTCTCTCTATATATATATATATATATATATATAGGATAGGTTTGGGTCAGCATGATAATTCATAGCTAATTTGTCATTTGAGCATCATTGGGAGTAGGGTTTGCCTTGAGACCAAATTCTTTTGTATGGTAAGACTGCAATATGTAGACCTTTTCTTTTCCTTAGTGGTGGTGTTGTTGTTGTTGTTGTTCTTTTGTTGGGATCAGTTTCCTTAATGTTTAATTTTGTCCATCTGAGAGTTTGTTTTCACAATTGTTTAACCAAACTAGATGTTTCAGCTCTTGACTCTCATTATACTAACAAATGATGAAAGAAAAACAAAAATTGAAAGGAATTTGTGTCACAGTGAAGGATCTTTGTTACTTCAGGATCCAGCTGAGTAAGCTTCTTATTCTTGACATTGTAGGTAAACTGAACTATTACAAATGTAGGCAATGGCAGGGATATAGACTTATAACTTCAAATGCGAGGCCTAAATGTAGGTCCCTGTGTTTCAGGTAGTTTCGTCTTGGTAATGTGGCTGTAGCCATATGAATGAAGCAGTGAGATTGCTTATAGCAACCGTGCGGCCTTTCTTTTTTCCCCTTTCTAGTAAGTGATATTTTTTTTCCTATATGAAGAATATAGAATTAAAGTAAAAAGTCCAAGGAGCACAACATAACAATACATCTCACAACTTAAAAGGATAGGCAAGATAACTACACCATAAGACACACGATGAATTTCCTATAACAACTTAAGAGATTTGGCTACCAACAAAAGCTAAACTTAACCAGCCAAAGCCAGGGAAAGCACCCAAGCTTCCCCTCAGTTGATAACACTGGGAGGGATGCTTCTAGGATATCTTGAAAAGAAGAAGAATGAGAGATTTGCTGTTGAAAAATGGAGCTCATAGTTGAGGAAGATGCACCGCTTGAAGCAGTTGAGCTAGCATTTGATTTTGAGGATGCCACTTGGCAGCATCATTTTAGCTTGATAATCATTTTTCATTGCAACCACTGATGAATGGCTAAAAATATGTTTATATGCTTTCTTGGGTGTCCTCCCTGTCCCAAAGGAGCTTTCGCTTTGCCCTTAGAATCTTTCTACTGGGCTAGAAACCTTTTCATTGTTGTTACTTTATGTTCAAAAGAAGGCATTTAAGACATAGGTCTCTTGCCTTTCTACTTGCTAAGCACTTCCTTTCAATTGTCTTTAGCCTTCTTTTTAGAATTATCTTGCCCTTGTTCGATGGGCCCCTTCTTGCTTGTTTTTCTTACTACAAGAATCGGTATTGTGGACACCCTCGAGCACAACTCAATCAACTCTTTGACAGAGGTGACATCACCATCTTGGTGCTTTGTTTACAACTTCAATAATTGCTCAAAGCCTTATTCTTTCGTGTTTCAGCTAGATGTTCAAGGGTTTGTTAGAATTTTCTTTCCTTTTTTTTTTTTTTTTGTTTCTGTTTTTGTTTGTCTGTTTCTTTCAAATCTATCTTTTGCTCAGTAACCTTAAGGTCCAGAACATGACAACAATCAACTCTTCTTTGGCTGTCAAAAACACTATTGACAAGTCCTTTCTTCACATTTGCCACCAGAGCTGATCTGAGCTAGATTTTATTGAACTTTAGCAAGCTAAGTCTGAACAAGATTGCCTAGGCTTGTCCCAAGCCTGAGCTGAGCTTGAACACAATCTAAGGGTGACTGACTGGAACCAGAATGTGCAAATAATTTTTATGTACCTTTTAGTTGCCCTCATTTTTGGTACATCAGTTTAGAAGTGTTTTAAAGAAATGTTCATTATGTCTATTAAATAAAATGTAATTCTCCAAATTTCACAGCATAGCTTTTTTTATTCATAAAACAAATTTTTTCTCATTGGTAGCTAAGAACTTTATATGGATGACGCAGGTACGAACAGAGTTTATCAGTTCTAAAACATGCAAAGCTCAGTAAGGAGGGTATGATAACAAAATCTTCTATAATGTTGGGACTTGGAGAATCTGATGATGAACTGAAGGAAGCAATGGATGATTTGAGGGCCATAGATGTAGACATTTTGACCCTCGGACAATATTTACAGGTAAGCTAATATGCAAACTACTATCCATCACTAGCCTTATTTTGCTGTGGTATCTAGTCTTCTCCTGTTGAGGGAGTTTTAAGGGATTGACAAAGTTCCAGGAGTTTTTTTTTGTTTGTTTGGGGGGGTTACCAAGCCCATGAAATTTGCAGATCACTTCATGTGGTCTGGCTAATGTTCTATTTGTGTGATGCTTTAAATTCTTGACTCACTCAGCTGGTCCAGATCAAGGTCGGGCCCATTGTTTGGGCTGGATTCTATCCTTTTCTTTTAGGATAGTTCTGCTCAACCCATGCTAATTCTAAGAGTTCGCAAAGTTCTTGAAGTTTGTCTAGTGCCAGCTATCTTTGTCCTTATAAATATGAAGGCATTTTTATTAATCACTAAGTCTAATGTTTGTACAGCCAACTCCATTGCACCTGACTGTCAAAGAGTACGTTACCCCTGAGAAATTTGCCTTTTGGAAAGATTATGGAGAGACAATCGGTTTCCGTTATGTAGCCAGTGGACCTCTGGTATAATATTACACCTAATTTTCTTTTCTTTTTTTTTTTTTTCCTTTTCTCTTTCTACTGAAAATAATTTGCTTTCAAACGATGATTATATTTGATTCTCATTCTTACATTTTTTTTTTATATACATATGGGCTTGATTTAATTGGTGAGAAAAGGTGGATTTCACAAATTTTTTTGACAGTTTTGAAATTTATCTTGTTTATCAAAAAACTTCACTGATTTGTTCGTGGACCAGACTGAATTTGCCACAACTGCTCTGAAAAATAGAGCAGAATATGGCCCAGATTTTGTTCAGGAAAAATTAGAGTAAATAATTTGATTTCCATCCCTCTTAAAGCTTTTGAAGCTAACAAGATATTTACAAGACCTGACGTGTTGATTTTTCCAGGTTCGATCCTCTTACAGGGCTGGAGAGCTCTTTGTGAAGACCATGGTGAAAGAAAGGTCTAAAAACACCTTCTAACATGCAGCCTTTTCTATGACTGCTAATTGAGCTTAATATGTACTGTCTTTGGTACAATCATGCACTACAATATTGATATCTACAAGATATGACTAGGATTTGAGAGCAAAAACAGTTGAGGTCAGTGCAATTAGTTCTGAGGTGACCCTAAATCATTCCAAGGTGTAACAGCTGTGAGGCATTCAAATAGTTTGTTACCAAAAAGATTTGTTTTGTTCAGGATTTCTATTTGATTTTAATCTTTTTGAGTGTATTAGAATTACTGTTTTGAGTTATATTATTATCCAAACACTCTTTAGCATTCTAAATCCTAAATGGCAATAGGATTAACATATTAAGTTTAGCAGAGGCATGTTGAGGTAACTCATGGTTAAGCATCTCCACAAAATTGTCTTTTTAAATCCTCAAATATATCTGGTTGCACATGATGCTCATTAACTATTGCTTATTTTCCTTTTTTTACCCCTTCTAATGACTTATTGCTTTCTGGTTTTATACATATGATCTAGGATATCATGATTGCAGATCTGTTTTGTTTCGGACGATTACTCTTGCATCCAGGTTGCAGATGGACTCATCTTAGAGAAGACATCATCCCCCTTAGGTGTTCTCCTGGTTATTTTTGAGTCTCGACCTGATGCTTTAGTTCATGTAAATAGGATTGAAAAGCTTCTGGCCTATTTTGCCGTGAGTTGATTGGACTTCGTTATAGATGTGATAAACTGTTAATTTTTTTCATACTAAAATGAACTATGGGTGGAACTATCTTCCATAACTGATTTCTGCAAGATACTTTGAGGAATATTTGCATTATATTTTGTGATTGAATTTTTGAAAGCATGGGTTGGGTGGTGTTTTTATCCCATAGTTGCCATCTTCACAGGCTACTGACATAGCCTGCTCACATCCACTTATTTATTATTTATCTCAATATTTTGCATAATGGTTAGGTTAGTTGTAGCTGATTATTTTTATACTGCTCTGTCCAATGTGACTCAAAGATGCTGGACCAATTACTTAGAATTTTCAATTGGAGTGACCACTTTCCTCTGCTGTATTTGTTGGATTTACGAGTGAGAAAGAAATGTAGAATTTTGGCTTCACATGTGAATATATTTGTTGGAAAGACAATAGAAGAGCACAAAATTAGAAGGGTTGGTGGAGTTGTAGCTGAAGACAGAAATGAAGATTTTGTTGATGTACTGCTAAATTTGGAGAAAGAAGACAAACTCAGCAACTCTGATATGATAGCTGTTCTCTGGGTATGTTTCAGTTTCAATCTTACCTTCTTTTTTTTTTTTTTTTTAAGTTATAAACTAACAATCTGATGAAAAAATATTTTAGTGTAAAGGTTTTACAGTGATAGAGAAATTCGTATTTAAGTATTCATGACTCACGTGAATTCTGTAAAATACTCAGATATGATATCATCAGATGAAAGTTCAGTAAAAAGGTCTCCCGGTGTAGTTCTGATTTGAGTATACTCGTACGTTTGATTTCTGGAAACTTTCACTGAGGTGAAAAACATTTGATTATACTCGTACATTCTTTGTTTATTTCAGTTACTAAATTCTGCTACAAAATTTCCTATGCTTCATGCTCCTAATTGTGTTTAGGATGTTGCAAAAGAAATTACTGGAGAGTTGCAGGCCAAGCCAGATTTGATCATTGGAAACTATAGTGACGGTAACCTTGTTGCCTCCTTGCTAGCTCACAAATTAGAGGTAACTCAGGTATCATTTTCTGCCTCTCAGGATTCTAACTGCATTTGATGATGATGATGATGATGAATGTTTGTTCTGTTGTGGTTTAACCTTCAGGCTGAATCAGTTCCACTTGCTACCGAGTAGACTGGGGAAGAAGAGTTGGACCTGTGAAGTAGAGGTTTCTTGAATTTGTTGAATAACTCTCAACATTTGAGATTTCCAGGAAAAGATGCCTCTGTTTTTGCTTATTTTGGAAATGTTTGCGGATGGATTTAGTCCTTGTCAATTCTAAGTAGATTAGTGACTTCTGTTTGCTTATCTGGGTTTTTGCAATTTCCTTTTTTGCCTTGCACGAGATTGAAGGTTGGATATTTGACTTTCTGATTAGTGATTTCTGAATAAAGATCAAAATTCAATCTTCCTGTTGTACAACACAATTTTTTTTCTTTCCCTCTGTTCCTCTTATGAAAGTTGATTCAATCCTCAATCATCAAGGGACGTCAATCATCAAATGCCAAGAGATTCAAATTTGATGTAAACGACGTTGATGATGAGGATTTGCAAAATTGGGTAATGGCATTCATCTTGCTAAGATGTGTCTGGATGCATGGCGTGACAGAAAGGAAAAAAAAATTTTAGTGAAGAAAATCTAGTATACAGATACGATCACTTCAATAATTGGGTCCTGTTTACGACCCAAGTTGTGAAAACTAGTCGGATTATAAGCAGCAGCAGCTCTTGGCTACTTTAAAATTGAATAAAGGCTTATCAAGGGTTCTTCGTGTCAGGTTACGTGAGCTCATCCATCCTTCAATGCCATGCTTTCTGATATGCATACGAGTAAAAGTCCCACTCTGAAAATTTTAAATGTCAAAATTAGGAAGGGAGCTCTACATGGAATATGCATAGGCTTAATTTCACTCTACTTCTTCATGCTAAACTGATAATAAAGAAAATGAAGAACAAAAGCAGACTGGTCTGGTCACATACGGCGAGACAGCTTTGTTCAATTTTCAGATTGGACTGCGTTGGATTCTGAAGGTGCAGCGGGAGGCATTTTGCTGTTCTGGGATAAAAGACTTGTGGAGAAAACTGCTGAGAGGGTTGGTGTCCATTTAGTTTCTTGCCTATTCTCTTATTATCTCTTATTTTTTCAAGGTTTATGGGCGAGTCAATGATTCAAGAAGAATGGAGCTGTGGGAGGAGTTGGGGGCAGGTAGAGATTTGTGGAACAAGCATTGGTGCATTGGGGGAGATTTTAACATCATCCGTCTCTCTAACGAGAAAATAAATTGAACCAAATCTTAATTTCAACATACAATACAACAGCACCTAACGCATCAAATGGGATAAACAACTAGCTCATCATGGAAAATTTTCCTACTTGGGATAATTAGAATTATTTTTTTCCATAAGTAACCTACTTAGGATAATTAGTGATTGGATGTTAAGATTAAATAAACACAAAGCAGAGTTCACTCGATCAAAAGCCATTTTGAAATTTGAAAAACTGAAAAAATAAAGTCACAAAAAATACTAGACTATCATAGTGGCAATTGAGAACAATGGCTCCCTATTGTAGCAAACAGGCTTTTAACAAGGGTGAGGCTATGAAAATAAAAAAAATGTTGGCTTTGTGTTTTTCCTTTTGATCTGTTCCATTCCACCTGGTGAGTTTGTTTTATCTGAGATTATATATATATGAATTGATGATTTCAGAAGTCCGAGGCAAATTGAATCAGTCCTTGTGTTCTGAATATTCATCAAATGGGATAAACAAGTATTGGTTGGTCCCCAACATCAGAATCTATCAAGTCAAAAGATTTGGAGCTGGTGTCTATATGAAGAAACTAATGTTAGATTACATACATTATTCTTGCTCAACAAATCTTATTATTTTTTGATAAGTAGGACACACATGCAGTTTGTCCCATTTGGGACTCAAAACACTCAATCTCTTCTTTGGGAGCTTGAGATACCACTCTAGCTAATGCTTGGTGGTCTCAAGAAATCTTCCTGTTGCCCTTTCTTCTCATTTTCCAACCACATGTTCCCCTTTACACTAACAACCACAACTACCATAAACAAGGAATACTTTTTATTATTTCCTGAAACATCTGACTATGATTTGCCTGACATCTAATTTAGTTTTTATCTGGAATTCTTTTAAATTTTATTATTTATCTGTAATATAATTATATGCTTATGCACTGCAGGATGGAGAAGCTTATGCTCACCTGCTCAATGTTCTTGCACCAGAACATTGCAGTCCAGCCACCTTGAATGCCAAGGATCCCACTGAAAGGGCTAATTTGGTACTTGAGCATGTAGAGAGAATGGACTGCAAAAGATACTCAACTCCAAAAGACATTGTTGAAGGCTCAACAAATTTGAGTCTTGCAAGAATGAAAAATCACATCAGTAGGAAGAAACAGATAAGAACAAAAGTGGATGATGGTGGGATCAAAGACTAGAGTTTATGATGGTGAAGATGAAGAGAGCTCAAGTGACCCAGAATTCTGTCCATATTTTATTCATGTATTTTTTTTTTCTCCATCGTTACGCTAAATTAGAATACGAAACAGTGTAACAAATCTTACTGGTTTGTATTATTTTTTCCAATCATAATTATAATTCAATCTATTTGGAGATTTTTCATAACAATGTGTAAATATAATTGCTTGTGTGGATCTTGTAACAAGAAGAAAGCATTATGCCTAGTTAACAGAGTTTTCATGAAAAGGAGAATATAGATTTTGATAGACTTCTCCGCTTGCCAAGAGATGTTCAAAAAGATCGTACCTTGAATGTTAATACAAATTGCACAGGATATAAAGTCACTTGCTACCCAATGTATCAACAAGTCCTCTGCATCTTTCCTCGTTTGTATATCCCATGCTGTGAGTTGTGCCTGAGGATTTGTTCCATTACAATTAAATATTTCATATGCTGTTAGTCTCCTCTATGGTATATAGTTTTTTTTTTCTTTGGCACTAAATTTCTCTCACGAATGTTTACAGCTGCTTTTGATTATGGGCAACAAAAAGAAGTGTCTAAACAATTTGTAAGGTCTGTCAAAGAAAAACCGCCAGGCTTGCTGATTTTGATTATCAACAGATCAAGCATTCATATCAGATTTGGAATAAACTGCAATTGTGTTGCGATGCCCATTCATATCAGATTTTGATTACCAACAGATCAAGCATTCATATCAAATCTGGTTATGATATGGCCCTTCAAGCTCAAATGATCTTGAGCTTGAATTTGTTCATGGCCTACAAGTCTAAGTCTGCTAGGAGCCCAAAAATGGGGCAAGGTCTGGGATATTCCCAGGGGATCTCCTCATAACATCTTGCATAAACACTCATATTTGAATATTTTTGTTGACCCAAGAAAACATGGGGTGTTAAGGGTCCAAATTTCGTTGTTGATGGATACAGAAGATTCTGTCTTGCTCCATTATCTAACCATGATAGGACCTCTTCTTGTTTTAAGAATCTGGATTAATTTTTAACTAAAACTTTTGATCCTATCATCCATTCTGAAAAAGATTTTTTTTAAAAACTTTAGAGGTGATCTTCCTTTACAGAATAAGAATGATGTTTAATAATATGATTACCACAATTGAACTCAAAATATCACCCAAACTACTGTAGTTCACCTGCTCAATCTGTGGGTAATGATTTCCATTGAAAGAACTTCATCTGCCGTGTGTATATAAGCACACACAAACACACAATTTTGAAAGTGGAATAGAAGAGGCATCACAAGGGCCTTTCCTGTAGAAGGTAAAAGATAACAGCATTCTTTGAAGATTGGGATTTGTCCCAACGTATCGATACTATATGGTTAATTAATTTGATAATAATTCAGCTTAATAGGTATAAACTATATAACTCAGAATTTCTTGAAACTGTATGTTGCATTAAATATCTTAAGAATATTTTTTTCTAAGGAATGCAATGGCTTAACATGTAAGCCTACTTGACAATATGTTGTAAAGAAGTTAATTACATGCTCTGCCACATTGATCCATCATCCTAATTAAGTATATCATCCTTTATAAGATCAGGAAGCTCTATCATCAAAACTAAATTGTGTTAATCTAGGTAACAAAGCAAACTGATAGTCAAAAGCTCAAAGCAAACTGATTCATACATGCTAGCTAGGTAACAAAGTTGTTCTCAAAGCTACAAAACAGCTTTGATGCAAAAAGATGCGCCCAGAAAGTACTAACAAAATTCAGCATAATTTTGCTATGCCAACATATTTTCCTTAGGTTAAACTTTCACTTCTTTTTAATTCTTTTAGTGAGCCTCTTTCTCTTAGAGGCAGCCTTGGGTTCAACAACAGCAGCAACAGTAGCTTTAGCCAGATTTGAAATCAAAATCACATCCTTCAACTTCTCAATCACCTTGGAACGAACACGAGTTCCATTTTCATACTGCAACCAAATATAAGAAAATGAAAAACAAAATCCGGCTTAACATGACATGAAAAATGTACACAGTGAACATGAACAAGTCATGTGAGAGCTACATGTTTCAAAATCTTCGCAAGAAATGATACAGTAAACTAACAAAGAGGGCTATGTGACGAAATATGAACCAAATTAAACAATAAGAACTTCTGGTCACCGAGTTGTGAGTTTCATTATTGCCCATATCAACAGTAAACATAGAATGCAGCTTTTAATACGACACCCTCAACACAAAGTTAAGCGCCTAAGAATTTTAAGAAACATGTACAAGCCTTGATGGTATTATTTTGACACATCACCTTTTATGCAAACACAAAAGATGCATGCATATAGTTGCCGGGAAATCCATGGTCCTGAGAATGTCAATGACAAAGTTCCACCTCATAGTAGCATAAACTAAGCTTCCTTGAGTTCACATCTCGTTGGGGAATTATTCATATGATAGTTACTAAAGTTCACTTTTACAGCACGTCTCCTCGGACTAGAATTACTCATATCATGGTAGTTCCTAATCAACTATTGCATGATAAGAATGTTTTCAGTGATACTCTGCCCTTTATGAATGCTGATTAATTGTTTCTTAAAAGGGAATTCGATTAGCAATGATCTTAGCCACATTTGTATAAAATATATTACAATATGAGATAGGTCCATGGTTAGTCATTGATGAATGGATCAACAGTACTGTAACAACATATATAGCAACTGTACTGTAACACACGATATGTGCCTTATTACAACTTGTGTCAGTCTAATCTCTAGCCGAAGTCCAGAGAAGTAGCAAGGAACTTTATTATCATGCATATATTGGTATGGCATTGCATTGCCACCTCTAAAACCAGACTGCTCGGATATCACAGCGCAGGGGTCCCATGCGGCACAATCCGGGCAAGTTCTTCGCCGTCTCAAGCATCTCACGGCCTTGCAACTCTCCTTGTTGCTGCACTGCCCTTCTAATGCCATCGCACCGGCACTGCTCATCTATCTGATCCAGTTCCTAGCAGCATTTCTGAAACTCGCCATCCCCCTTGGTTGGAGGCCATCATGATGGTCGGGCTGCTCTGCACTAGGTACTGTCGGCAGGCATTGAGCCGCTGGCTCTGAATCTGTTGGCGGCATGCTGTGACTGACTTGGGTTCTCTTCATCGATCGTGATAGTGATGGAGGCCATGCCGGCGACAAAAAAGAGCAAATGTGGCTGGCTAGGTATTGAAAATTGGAGGCCAATTCTCAATTGACTCGATTCTTAAAACTCAGGTGATGTTAAAAGAGAGGGAGAGAGGGCCCTTATATATAATCTAGAGAGAGCTAGAGACGGGCGATGCGGGACACTCCAACACGCCTCCTGGATTACATCGCATGTCGCAGCGAAAGCCAGATGGGCGCCTCCCGACTCCTCTAGTCCAAAGTTAGAGCTCTGGCCTGACTCTGATACCATATTAAAAATTGGAGGCCCAACTCTAAATTGGCTCAATCCTTAAAACCCAGATGTTAAGGAGAGGGAGAGAGAACCCTTACATATAGACCAGAGGAGTTAGAGACGGGCGATGTGGGACAATCCAACACGCCTCCTGGATCACATTGCCCGCGGAGGGAAGGCAGGTGAACGGCTCCGTGCAGGCCAGAGCTCTAACTTTGGGTTGGAAGAGTCGGGACGCGCCCATGTAGCTTTCGCTGCGACATGCGATGTAATCTAGGAGGCGTGTTGGAGTGTCCCACATCGCCCGTATGTAGCTCCCTCTGGTCTATATATAAGGGCCCTCTCTCCCTCTCCTTGACACCTGGGTTTAGGATCGAGCTAATTTAGAGTTGGGCCTCCAATTTTCAATATGGTATCAGAGTCAGGTCAGAGCTCTAACTTTGGGCTAGAGGAGTCGGGGCACGCCCATCTGGCTTTCGCTGCAACATGTGATGTAATCCAGGAGGCGTGTTGGAGTGTCCCACATCGCCCGTCTCTAGCTCCCTCTAGTCTATATATAAGGGTCCTCTCTATCTCCTTAACACTTGTGTTTTAAGGATCGAGCTAATTTAGAATTGGCCTTCAATTTTCAATGCTAGGGTTGTGAGGTTTGCCATGATATTAGCTAGTCTAGTGGTCTGGACTCTGGATACTTGAAAAGGTAATTAAGCTTGATGAGAGAGAGATAGTTATGGATGGTAGTTATAGGAGATTACAGGGCTTGCATGTTGAGTACGTGGACGTGTTGAAAGCATGAGATGGTGAGACTAAGGTTTGGCAGGTGGATGTGTTGGGCTTGGGTGGTGAGATGGCCGCCTTTATGCTTCCACGTATGGTTTTTAATACAAACACTTGGACTTAAATCTTAAACTAGTTTTAAAAAAAAAAAAATTTAATTTTTACTATAAACTTGTTTGAATCTTATTTATCAAATTATGATTATTTTAAAAACATTTTTTTTTTAAATATTTTTTATAAAAAAATTATCTTTTCAAAAGATGATTTGAACTATTTAAAAAAATTAAATTTATATAAAAAGCATATTTTGAAAAGTTATTTTTAAAAGTTTCAGAGGACACTTTTAAACGAAAAAAAAAAACCTTTATTTATAGCTCTCACATGAACTCTTTTGGAAATGTTAACTGATGTAGGACAGATTTGGTATACTAAAATTAATGATATTTATTTTAGAATTGTATTAAGATTGTTTAATTTCTAATTTTAATTTATTCTTAATTTATTTAGTTTCTTTATTTTATTAGAATTAGTATAGAAAATATAGGAATTAGTAGTTTTCTATTCGAATTATTAGTCTCTATTGTAGTATGATTAATATAAAAATAAAAGTTTTGGTTTTCTAGTCAAAATATGAGTATTCTAACACTATAAATATGATGTAATAGGTCATTATCAAGATTTTTTTTATCAATATTAATTTAATTACGAATCTTGAAGAATTATTTTCTCTTGTTGGGTGAGGAGTCCCCATGTTACTTTATTACTAAGGAACTCGACGTGTTCGATTCGCTTTTCCATGTTTCCGTCCCATATCATTTGGTATCAGAGCGAAGATTTGTCTAACTCAATAGCAAATGACAGAGTCGAGAACCCAAACCTCATTGACGTTGTCATGGGATGGAGGCTGTATGGGCGACAATAGACAATCAAGGGCAACAATTAGCACATGTCACGACCCGAGACCCACCCTATGTGGATCTCGCGTCACGAATCCCGGCCCGACTCTGGGTGCCGAACCGAGACATCTCAACTCTTTACACAATCAGTGTTACTAACATGCAACAACTAAAATACGGAAGAAAATAAATAAAAGCTGCATGTGATATATATAATGTTTACAAAATACGGAATATAAAATTTCTTAATACAACTGTTCATCCCCAAGACGTGGATAACATGGGAGAGTTATAAGACTGTCTGTACTAAGTATTACACTGCAACTTCAAAAGCAAATGTCCACCTCCTAGCTATCAGACTCTATGGTCTGTCCTCGATATCTGTGCCTGCAAGTCAAATGTTGTGTAGTATCTGATGAGCTATGAAAATTCAGTAAGTAATACTCCTTTACTCTGCCATGTGTACAGGTGTATATAAAGATGCTATCCAGTCAATGAATATATAACTCAATATCAAATGATAAAAGTCAAATGATAAGGAAATGAAATCTGTTCTGTTGACAATATTATACTGCTACAATCATGAGCTGTCTAAAGCATAAATTGTATACTCTCAATAAAAAGCTGTGAAATCTCATGATCATTCATAATGAATTAATATGATCAAGCTATAAAAATCAATAATAGATACTAATAGCAACAAATGTGGATGCACTTTAACTTGGGACCCGACATACCCCTTAATTCATTTTATTCCCTTTTTCCTTGATCTCTCAGCCAAGTACTAACCCGTCGGTTCAGTACTTTCCTCGTAGATCCCATTTTAGCTGCCATTTTAATTGCCACTTTTGATTCCATTTTCTCAACCCGTAGGTCTAGTAAGCATCAGATGGAGTTTATGATTGAGCACAAATCCGACTACAATATAATATATCGAGATCGTGCTAAATCCCATAACAGTAAATGCAATAACACTATCTTAGCAGCGAAATGAAACTGTTGCCTTAATAGGCCAATGTAAGTTGGGCTGCTGAGAGCATAAGTCTTTCCCCTTGAGGCCTATGTACAGAGTGTACAGAAATCATGATCAAGATATATAACAGTCAATAAACACTTTCCACAAGATAGAGCAATATCAATGTGGACTCAATAAACATTCTGGCATGTGTAGAATACAATTGATAATATAAGAAAAACTGTTGACATGGCTAGGAATGTAACACATGCAGAGATCAGACATTTACTTACCTCTTAAACCGTTTCCGTTCTTTCACAATAAAACCAAGTCATTGTTCCTTCCTCTTTGAAATCCCTATTCATTAATAGATAGTATATCTCAGTTTACCTTTTCATAATTTATGATATTCATCAAATTTTATACCTCTTTACTATTCGTTTCTCTTTTACTAAATTAGACCCTACCATTAAGTCCCGGACGTCGAAGAAATTTGGTTTTAGCTTTCGCGGAATCAAATTTGGATATCTATACTAAAAAGGGCAAAATGGTCATTTTGCACTTTTACTGGTCTTTTATTTTTCGGGACCTCGTCTCGCAAAACGGACCTCACCATTGGTTTTAGAATGTCCGAGCTAGTTAAAATATACTATTCATATATTTAATTTGGACATCGTTATTATAAAGAGTAGAATGGTCATTTGCACTTTCACGGTTTCTCACTTTTCGAGACCTCTTTTCACAAATTGAATTCCACCGTTGAGTCCGGAATGCTCGAAATAATAAAATTCACTATTCTTTTATTTTAATCGGAATTCGTTTGACTACTTTTTGACTTATGGGCAATTTGGTAATTTTTCTTTTATTTTTATTTTAATTAATTAAATTAATGTTTAATTAATATTATATTCTGTGGGTCAAATCATAATAACTAAAAGTTGAGGGTCTAATTATAATTTCCATAACTTCTGGGTCAAATGTAATTTTAAAAAATCCTATCCTAACTAAGGATAGCCAAACAATGTATATCTATAGAATAGGGATAGGATATCCCTATTCCTATTTCAGCCTCAATTTTCATTTCTTGTCCGTGTCACCAAACACTCCCAATTTAATTTTAAAAACCTTTTAACTTAAGTAATACTATGCCGTTTTGATAGACCCGTTTCTGTTTCGGTCGGGTCCCGACCCGAATTCGACCCATGACCCGAACCCAAACCCTAAACAGTTTTCTTCTTCCCCAGTAATACGCCGGCAAGGTTTCGGTGGGTGCCGTCATCTTCTCTGGCGATGGTCACCGTTTTTCAATCGTTTTTCTTCCCTTTTTCAATGACGTTTTCTTCCAATTTTTACAAGGATTCCATATCTAGGGTTTGTTTTTTATTTAAACTACCATAGCTCCTCGAACAGTGAGTTTTAAGTGGAAAATCGATTTTCCGACGAGTTGGATTTGTGGTGTTTTCTTCACTGTTTCTCCCCATTTCTTTTTCTAATTGCTTTCTGCACCTTACAACAACCATTCCCCATTATCCATTTTAAGTTTAACACATAAAATGTTAGAATTCCAATTATTCTCTACAACCTGCAACTAGTGATTTTTAGCTCAATCCTTGATCATTTTTGTCGATTCAACTTGCGATTTCTACCATTTTTCATTCTCTATCAGACCCTAAAATTAAATCAAGCTTTCTTACTTTAAATTTAAATAACAGAACCTAAACTACTCACTTGGGTTTCTTGTTTTGCTCTCAGTAACCTTCTGAACCTCTCTGCTTTTGCTTCTGAATCAACTTCTATCTCTTCCAATTGCTCTCAGTTCCTCTTCTCTTTGTTTTCCTTCTATTTCTCTCAACTCACACATGTACATATATATATATATATATATATAAACATACGCAACCACCTCTTTCTCTCTCCTACTCTCTCTCTTGCAGTCAGTCTTAATTATTGTGAACCGCCCATTCAATGCACACCATACATGCATGATTTATACAATATATGTATATATATATATATATATATATATTCACCCCACTTGCACCAAGGTCGGCAGCCTTGGTGTTGTTCCCCAACACACTCAAACACACACACAGTGACACACACACTGGTCACTTGATATACATGCAGCCCCCCTCCCCTTTACTTTTTCTTTTATATATATTTAATTCATATATATATATATATATATACACACACACACACACTCATGTATATGTATTTTATGCTATCCTACATATATATACATACACAAAAAGTACACATTTTATACATGTAATTATATCCATATACGTGCATATAAATCCATTTCTAACAGTGCATGCATACACTGATTTTAGTTAAACTTTGCATGCATGCAAACGTTCATATGCATGGAAATGCATGCATGCATGCATTTCGATACTGTGTCCTGGGGTGCTCGGTGTTGCTCGGCACTGGGTATACTTAAACAACCCATTCACATTCCACAATTGCACCGTTCCATGAAATACCATGATATAGAGCTTGAAACAGCTCAGATTACACTATTCAGTCGACCTACCTCGGTATACTTGTCGTATCCCGAGTCGGGATATCATAGCACAGATCAACGATCATCTTGGTGTTATACAATAGACGTTCGTGCAACTCAATTTTAATTCCCTAGAAATCTTCTAGTTAACAGGAACCGCATCAAAGGATTTGCCTGAGGCCAACCTGAGGACAAATTAATCTATTCGCAATTACGAAAGACTTCCTGATTTTGATGGTAATTTTTATTTTGAAAACTTTCATGATTGGGTATATGATTTGGATGATTGTCTTATTGATTTAAGACTTTCAAAAGAAAAAAAATATTTTTTGGCTGAAGATAAGCTTATAGGCTTTGCAAAAAAATGGTGACTTGATTTACAGATATGTAGACAATTACAAGGAAAAAAGTGCATTCTTTCATGGCCAAAAATGATGAACATGTTGATGAATAAGTTTTTGCCCAAGAATTATTTACAGATTTTAGAAGATAAATATAGACCAACATGGGAAAGCACCAAGAAAAAAGTGCAAGAAAAATCTAAAATTATTGAGGCTACTTTGAGTGATAAGGTTGTAAATATTACACCATTAGAAGACATGCCCATCCTTATAGAAGACTCTCTTGGCATAGAACGCAAAGATCCAATTATTCCATGCCATGAAGACCATTACAAAGAGTTAAATGAAAATAAAGACAGAAAATAGTTTAGAACCAATTCATTAAAGTATGGATTTAGTGGAACCAATTGATTCAACAAATTCTTTTATGGAAAAGAAGGCAGAAATTCCCACGGAGATAGTGAACAATACAAATAAGAAGGAACCTGGATTTGCAAAGAGTGATGATGATGCTTACAAGAAGATTGAACTTGTAGTAGAATAAGAAGATTGAACTTGTAGTAGAATAAGAAGATAATTTTTGTTTTATTACAGAAACATTATTGACATCAAAACAAGAGCCAAAAATCACAGATTTCATAGAGGATGCGAAAAAAGAAATTTTTGAGTCTTTTATTGTCCTTGAAAAGATTCAACCATTGATACTGAGTTATGGACAAGTTCGAGGTTGTATACATCCAATCAACTTGAGGAAGAGTTTCTTTCAAGTGGGGGAGACTGATGTAGAACAGATTTGGTATCCTAAAATTAAAGATATTTATTTTAGAATTTTATTAGGATTGTTTACTTTCTAATTTTAATTTATTCCTAATTTATTTAGTTTTCTTATTTTATTAGGATTAGTATAAGGAATTAGTAATTTACTATTCAAATTACTAGTCTTTATTGTAGTACAATTAATATAAAAATAAGAGTTTTGGTTTCCTAGTCAAAATATGAGTATTCTAACACTTTAAATATGATGTTATGAGTCATTATCATGAACTTTTTTTTATCAATATTAATTTAATTACGAATTTTGTAGAATTATTTTTTCTTGTTGGGTGAAGAGTCTCTATGTTACTTTATTACTAAGGAATTCGACGTGTTCGATTCTCCTTTCTACATTTCCATCCCACATCATTCTGCTTCTACATGTTTGTTGTTTGGACAAAGCCTTTGTTATTTGAGCTCATTGTAGGGTGTGACCCCTTTCTTCTTTTTTTTTTTTTTATTTTTTAATAAATTTTATTTACCTACCAAAAAATAAGGCTCTTGAAGCTCTAACCTAGATTCATTTCACATGATGTTTGATGTAAATAAAATAGACTTGCAAAGACAATCCTACAAATTTGAAATAATTCACAGAACATGTTCTTTTTTTCATAAAACATATTCATTCACACTTTCATCTACAAACAAGTCACAAAAAATCACAATTTCTTGTTCATTTATTCCATGAGATTGTCAACTTGGAAAGAAGAGCAAGGTTCATTACAAAATGATTTCTGTCAATATAAACTTATAATTAGGTGAATACAACATGTACAAACTACTCATTACATTTTTCAAATACAAGCTATTATATTTTTTTTTTGTAAATACACAATCCATCAACTAAAAAAAATCATGACAGAATCTCAGCACTGAATTGATGCCCCTTTCTATCAAACTCTATTTGGTCAAGTCTTCATGTTGCCCCTTCAGTACCTTGTTCGTTATCCATATAGATGAAAATAATCCCAAGCTATGGTGTGATTCCAATCCAAGTTCCCTATAAATTGAAAGAACAATAGTTCTTTTTTAAGAATTCATCTTAGAATACATATCACATCATTATACCCCTTCAAACCCATTTCTCTATTCATTCCACAAAGTAATATTTTATTGTTTCTTGAAGTGTTGAAAAAAAGATTGCCCAACATGAACAATATATTATCAAAAAAGTTAAAAACAAAAAAAATAAAGTAAATTACATTTTTTATCCTCAAACTTTAACCCAAATTTCACTTTAGTCCTTATATTTTTAATTTTCTCAATTGCAACTTCATATTTGTAGACTCATTTCAATTTGGTCCCTCCGTCACAATTTACCGTCTGAAATGGACGAAAACCTATCACGAGCGTTGCACATGCCAGAGCTAAGGATATTGTAGTAAATTCACTATCTCTTCCTCCCTAAATCAAAAGCCATGCCTCTCATAGCTGTGTATAATACGTCTTATGCTCTATAACAGAGCTATTGACGAAGATAAAAGTAGAGGGAAAGAGAAAATCAAATAGGTAATCTTCATAAGTATTATATTTATTTGTGTTTTTCTTTTGATATTGTAGTTACTTTTTTTTTTGTGTTTGTGGTTGATTGTGTAGAGATGGATTTTAGGGTTTGCCATTGTGAAAAAAATTCTCGTTTGAAGACTTCATGTACTAAGGCAAATTTAAGAAGACGTTTTCTTGGTTGTGAGAAATATGGAGTATGAACTGAGTTTTACATATCTTGGTTATATGTTATTTGTGAGTGATGGATTATTAAGTTGTAAGAAATATGGAGTATGAACTAACTATATACTATTTTCTTGCAGCAACATGGTTCTTGTAGGTCCTTCAGTTGGTACGATCCACCAATGTGTGATCGATCTCGCCGAGTAATCCCTGGTCTGTTATGGAAATTAACAAGGCATGATAATCAATTGGCACTAAGTAGAGATAGAGAAAAAATAGTGGACAACAGTGATAATGTTAGGGTTGACCATTTGTTTACTAATTTGGTTTTGTTTAGCATATAAGGGTAAAGCCAACAAGAGAAAGGATGCATTGTATCTTGAGTAGTGGATTGGGTATGGATATAAAATGAAGTTGGTTTTTTGTGATTTTTTGTGAAAATCCCAGTAGCATGCAATGTAATGATGTAGCATGCACTAGATATGGATGTAAGGTTCTCTATAATGGAATGAAATTAAGCTTTGCCTTGTTTTTTTTTTTATGAAAAAAATGTGTATATGCAATGTATTACAAAGTTGAGTGACAAAGATGGAATGGACTTGTCCTACATGCCTCCCTTAATGCTGCAACATAGTTTAGTATTAGCTTATAAGATCATAAGTATGCTCTGTAATGGAATGGAATAGAGATGTAATGGAGCTAAGTCCATATGGTCTGTGATCATGAAAAGAGAATGAAATTGAATATTCAAATCATCACAAGTCAAAAAAGGAGAATTATACTTGATAATTTAGCTACTAGACAGTTTCATTACAAATTTGGTCCACTACACAAGTCAAAAAAGGAGAACTATCCTTAATAACCCCATTGTCCTCCCTAAAACACCACAACTATATGTCCATTATCATAACATCCATATGTCCAAAAAATAACTTTGGTTCAAAAAATTACTGAGAATATTGTCTTCATATACTTCATTACATTTGATTTGTCCAAAAAACTAAGAGCAAATTTACAGAAAACCCTACTATCTTCACACTTTTCTTCTATTCCTCCTTATCTTTAGTCCACTTTGCACTGTTACACCACTTTGTTGTGTATTATCTAAAACCTGCAATTTTATTTAAAAATAATAATCAGTTAATGAGTTAGAATAAAATATACAACTGAGAGCAAATATTAGAGGGAGAAGAGTACCTGGTGACTCCTTAGCTGCATATAGGTTGGTTGTTGTTGAGCATCCCCTTGCCTTGGTTGCTGCTGTGCATTCTCTTACCTTGGCTACTGTTGCTGAGCACTCATTTTCCTTGGTTGTTGTTGTTGTTGTTGTTGTTGCTGAGTATTCCCTTTCCTTCGCTGCCTTGGTTGCTTCTGAGCATTCCTTTTCTTACCACTTTTATTGTGACCAACCTTTCCACAACTACTACACTTTAGTGTACTTGAGTACCTTCTCAACTTATTTGGATTTTGTGATTCATCAGCTTCCTTTTTTCTTGTCTTTTTAGGTCTACTAGGTTGTTTGTGAAACACAAGGGGAAGAACTCTAAGGTGATCTGTTGTAGGCCCCATGTTTTGTCCATTGATGGGGTTAATGATGTAGTCATAAGATTTCAAGTAGGTTTCCTTCCTATAGTAGGCATTAACATAGTTTTCTGGTTGGTCCCCCTTATAATTAAAATATTGCTGACACACCATGAGCACGAGGAATGCCACTCAAATCCCACCTTGTACAAGTGCAACTATGCTCCTCTAGGTCCACCACATATTGATCTCCGCCTGAACATAAAATTTGAAATTTTGGTCCTCCTGACCATAATGGAATGCAATTCTCAGACAACTCCTTATTCAACTCTAATTTTTTTTTGTATCTTGGGAAAAATTGGAGCAGAATGCTTCCTCATAACATCCCTTTTGACTTGTATCCTTTTCATCAGTAAACACCTAATCCTCTCAAGCATTATGATTATAGGTTTGTCCCTAGCCTCTATTAAATAGCCATTAAAAGACTCATATAAATTATTCAATAGAATGTCACATTTAGGGAATGTGCTAAAGTGTGACTTAAACCAATTAACAGGTGGCTTCACAGCCAACCACCTAAAAGCCCCCTTATCTATCTTTTTTTATCTCTTCCACGTGGAATTGAAATTCATTAACTGCTGTAGCTTTACCAGCAACCCACAATGTATCTTTCAATGCTTTTCCTTTATGACTTTCTCTAAAGTTTGTATACATTTGCCTTACACAAAATCTAATCTCAAAACTCAAAAGCTGGAACTAATCCCTATTAAATAGAATATATTATAATTGTAAGAAACTAGAGTGATTAAATTATGAAAATAAACTAAAATGAAATTGGAACTAGTGATTATAATAAATACTTTCTGCTTGTCTGAAATGAAGGTCCATGCATTTTGATTTTCAATCCCAAGGTCTTCCTGCAACAATTCAAGAAACCAGAGTCATGAACTCTTAGTTTCACCTTCAACTACAGCATAAGCCAAAGGAAACATTGCATTGTTTCCATCAACACCCATAGCTGAAAGCAGTTGTCCACCATAAAGAAACTTTAGGTGACATCCATCCACCCCAATAATAAGCCTACAACCTACTAGAAAGCCCTTCTTACATGTACCCAGACAAACATATATTCTCTCAAACCTTGGTTGTCCACAGTCCAAGTCATCAACTAATTTCACCTTCATTGTCGTATCAAGATTAGTCCTTCTAACTTCTTCACAATAATCTCATAATTCTGCATACTGCTCAGCATGAGTACCCTCAATAATTTGAATAGCCTTTTTTTTTTCTCTATAGACTTGACTTTTAGAAATCCCAAGCGTATAATCCTCCCTTACTGTATCCCTAAAAGACTCTAAGGGCATTATTGGATTAGACCTAATCTTATCAACATACTTCTTAGACAACCACCTAGAATTCACATTTCTATTCTGGAAGGTTCTCCAACATGTACGGTCAGGGTTGTAGGTTTTGATATGTAAAGTGTTCTCCTACTGCATTTTGGAAGCAAAGATCATCCAACTGCACCCTTCCTTACACACACCCTCACTCTTGTTGTTTCATTTTTCACAAACCTTATATCCTTTCCTTTTTTGATTGCATACTCTCTAACTGCCTCTTTAAATTCTTTTGCTGACTTGAATAACATGCCCAATTTGAATTCAACATTGCCCATATAAGTTTTTGCCCTAAACTCAAGAAATTTGTGCTTTTTCTTATTTTCATCATATGAGCCATCAATACTATTTAGTTCATCTGATGATAAATCATCTGACCACTCAACTACCTTTGTATTCACACCCTCAATAACATCATCATCTATCTCCAACATTGACATCTTGTCCACAGCACATTCGTCAAAGTAGTTTATTTTACCACCTATATACACTTTGTGTGATCTGTAACAAAATTGGCCGCCCCCATGATGCCATTCAATACAAAGCAAATCAGGGTTACCTGCAATAATGAAGCATTCCAAATTAGACAAAAATTAGGCCCATGGGACCACATTCTGCATTTAAAAAAAATAACAATACAAACAAGAGTTTCTATCTAAGAAACATCAAATGTCAGAACTAAAAAAAGTATTCAAAAAAATTTCAAAACCATGTGTTTGTGGGTCCTTGAAAGGGGATTTCGATGAAAAGCAAAGCATTACAACCATAAAAAAAAAACCCCAAATCCCAAAAAAAGTTATTTACTAAACATATTATAAGAAAAGGTAAGATCACCCAACCCATAAAAAAACCCCAAATCCCAAAATAAACCAAATCAATATAAATAGAAGACATCATAATATGGCCTTGAACAATTCATATTTTGCTTCAAACTCATAGCATTATGTATCACTTCGAAACGAGATTGATTAATCGAGATTTATCCTTCTATAAGAAACAAACCCGAAGGTTCTACATAAGCCATAATCGATGATTTTTGCGCTTGGCTTCTGATTTAGAAGGGAAGGAATAGTGAATTTACAACAATATCCTTAGCTCTGGCATGTGCAACGCTCGTGACAAGTTTCCATCCATTTCAAACGGTAAATTGTGACGGATGGACCAAATTTGAATGGGTCTACAAATATGAGGTTGAATTGAGAAAATTAAGAACATAGGGACTAAAGTGTAATTTAAGATAAAATTCGAGGGTGAAAAGTGTAATTTACCCAAAAAAATAACATTAAAAATAATGAAAGCGAAATGAAAACAGTTGAAATAGGAACCTAACACTTTCCAATATCTTGTTTTTAAAGATACAATTGGTCAGGAGAAAAAGTCATTACATTCCATTATTCTAGAGACATATATAACAAAATTACTCCAATATATACAAACATCTTTTCATTGCTACCGATTTGCTTATAAATCAAATATATACATACATAATTACTCCAATATCACAAAAAATATCTTAATCTGATTAAACATCCAATGGATGCCAAAAGAAAAGAACCCAAGTTACATAATGTAAATTAACATTATATACAATAGAAGAGAATGAACAACTCCTGAAATAGATGAAATAATCATAGCCCAAATGATACAAGACTTAGAAAACATTCCAAAATTCTAACTGGCTGACAATTGTCTTGGAATGTAAAAAATAAAAAATAAATAGCCATTTCCAAAGCATTTTACAAAACATACCACATTATATAAAAAAAGAAGAAGAAAAGAAGCAAGGCGCGTATACCATAGGCCGGTATCTAGAGAGACAAAATATAGGCATTAGTTTGAATTACAAATATTATTGTGTTTATCATGTTTCTAACAACCAACTAACGAAACAATAAAATGCTTGGAGTAATGTTTGATTGTCCTTACACTCTGTTTGCTTTTGAAAAGTTGTTAAAAATTCGCAATCTGTTTGATTGTTCTTGTTTTACATTCCTCTATTAGATGACATTCTGTATAAATTACTATAGGACTAAGTTGGGTTTACCTTGGATCTACACGACCATATTTAAGTAAAAAACTCATGATACTTGATTCAAGTTAATTTTGGTCCAAACCCTCTCATTTTGCCATGACTAGTTTTAGACGTTAATTTTTTTTATTTTTTATTTTTGTGTTTTCCCCGTTATTGAAACTATTATTTTTTTACCAATTTTTTAAGACATACTTTTAAAAATATTATTATTTTGTAAAAATGATTTTTTTTTTGAATTTTTTTTTTTAGGTCAAATTGTTTTCTTTTTTGGAATTGAATTTGAGCTATAAAATAGGTCAAGTTTGAGAAATGGAGATCAAAATGTACAAGCAGGATTCAGAAATAAAATTAGTCGTGAAAGGTACAATATCAAAATTTTTGCCAGACGTGACCCACTTGTCCTTCCTTGTTCCGCCGATGTATACAAAGTCTTAAAGCATGTACAAGTGGATATTGCGTAGGACCAATCCACCCTCAGTCTTGAACCGGGGTTGCACGGAGCGGTCCATTCTCCATGGCTGATCGGCCCATCAAGTTCCAAACACTATTCACCCGCAGTGAACTAAGAAGGGTACAACACCTTAAACTTAAAGCACTGTTTTCAATTCTTTTTTACAAAATACGGTTTGAGTTGGGCTTTATTTTTACACAAGTGGGAAGGAAAGAGGGTTGGTAACGTTCTCCCAAAAATATGACAACATTTCATCAGCTACACATCAAACCATGAAAGCATGCACAACAAACATAGTCCATTTGATAGACAACTTTTGGTAAGCACACAATTTCCCCCCAGTAAATTCCTATTTAACAACTATCCTCACTTAAACAGTGTGTTATTCAAAAGGCAAAAAATAAATGTAAAAAACCCCTCTAATGTTCCCTTCTTTCCATCCTGTCTCCCACTTATTTTTTCGGCAGATTGGTTTTGACGGCCCGGGACTCATCTCCCTTCCACTTTCCCTTCCCCTTCCCCTTCCCTACCAAATGAAGATTTCTCCCTCCACTCCTTTTTCCCTCCCCCTCTCCCAGTTTTCTTTCCCCTCCCTATTAAAGCATTTCAAACCAATGTACATCAGTGAACTATCTGCGACTAGGGGAAGTTGGTGAGATTACTGATATTTAATCTTGAAAAGAAATGCTAGAATTGATTATGGAATCTCTACCAGAAGTACTCGGAAGGACCAAAAAATAAAATAAAATAAAATCAACTATCAGCCTCATCCTATAATTTATAGGTTCTATGCACATCCCTTCAAAATTTTGTGGCAGGGGGGGAAAAAGAAGAAAAATTAAGAAAAAGGAAAAGGAGATAAACAATCTCACAGTAAGTCACAACAATAACAAAATTGCAGTCTCTCCATCCAAGCAATGTTTCAGTCTCTCTCCCCTTTTGGTATATCTGCATGGCACCATTATGACTTTTGCTGTTCTGTACCATGAAACTTCCTCCCAGCTTCAACAGCTTCCCTGTAAGAATGTCAACTCAATAAGTTAGTAACCTAAAGCAAGGAAGAGAGAAATTTTTTTAATAAGTTGGCCTCAGTTTGTGTCCAAAAAAACTATATTGACATTTTATTCACAATGTTCATCTTTTAAATGCAGGATGACAAAATTCAGTAAAAAGCCCAGGCGAGTCTCAGTACATGTGTGCCTCTGCCAAAATAATGAAACATCCATGTTGTGATAGGAGAGATATGTTGGCTCACATCAATTTCATCCATAATTAATAAAATCTCATCTATATGAGGTATTCAAGGCATTCAATGCCCAGTGCTAGCGTGTGACCAAGAACAAAATGCATAAACTACTTGTATATGGGTTGAAACATTACAAGGAGATTCTCTGCAGTCTGAAATCTACAAAAAAAAAAAAAAAAAAAAATGGACAAGTAAATATCATTCAGAAGTGCCAAAGAGGCATATACAAAAAAATATGTAAGGGCCCCCTCTACACATTCCCCAAAAAATAAGCAAAGCAGCCAATATCTATTATAAAGATCCTATACACCAAAAATACAACTTACGGAGCACAATCTGCTTTTAAAAAAAAAACACTCTGCTTCTTTCCCTAAAAGAAGCCCCTGTTCATTTCCTTCCAAATACACCACATAAGACAGAGAGGCGTCACCTCCCATATTGGATGGATGTACTTGTTTCTCATCCCCTCGCTAAAACCTAAGCAACCCCAAAATTGATGCCAGCATGACCTAATTGATAACAACTGTAGCCCGAAGAGCTGCCCAGAAATCCCACACCACCGGATAAAAGAGAAGCAGGTGCACGGAAGATTCTTCCTCTGTAAAGCACACGCAACACCTATTCAGCATGCTGAAACTCTTCTTCAAATTATCCATCATAAGAATAGCATCCTAGGCAGCAGACAACACAAAATGCCACTTTAATCAAGCCTTAGCCTTCCAAATACTTCTCCAAGAAAAGAAGCCACGTGATGCTTAGCTAAAGCCCATAAAAGGACTTGACTGAAAAAGCTCCATCGCTTGAAATTCTCTATTGCATCCTCTTCTCCCCTCGCTCTGACTTCTCTATGTAGCACCACTAAAAACTCAACAACAGTAGTCATTTCCCAATCTTAGGAGGACCTTTTGAACATAGGGTTCCATTCCACCCCGTTCCTTCCTAAAGACAAAAATCAGCAACCAGTGCCTCGAAATGAGAGGAAATAAGACATAACCAAGGAAATATTTCCGCCACCACACCAAATGTTAATGATTCCAACCTTTCATTATATCTTTCCAAAGGCCCACCCTATAAGACATACCAACCCTCTCAAATGCCCAATCTCCCCTGGAGCTCCCATATTTGCATACAATAACTCTTCTCCAAAATGCATCCTTCTCAACCGCAAACCTTCACATCCATTTACCACAGAGTGCTTGACTGAACTCCTTGAACTTCTAAATACCCAAACCAGAATTATCTAGCAGCTCACATATCTCCTTCCAGCTAATTAAATGAAATTTCCTTCACTCCTCAATGTCCGCCCAAAAGAAGTCTCTTCATAACTCAGCCAATTTTCTCTCCACCTCTGCGAGAATAGTAAACAGGACATAAAATAGGTTGGCGGACTAGATAATGCACAACATTTTCATTGAGTGCATGTAAATTGAATTTGATATTTTCTGACTCGATAAAGAAATGTGTTGAAGGTTCAGGAAAAGGTGCTGCAAGGTTAACTTGTTTATACATAAAAACCTCTCAAACTCAAATGCTACTAACAGCAGTAAATACCAGACTAGAAGACTAAGAAACCTCAACCTGAAAGCATTTACAAGCTCCTTATTTTCAGGGTCAAGCTGCACACCCTCATAAAAAGAATTGGCTGCTTCATCAAATTTCTGCTATGAAAAGAGGGTGAGAATAAATGTCGGATAATTCGTATCAGGTTTTTGTATCAAATTTTAACTTGACAGAATAAAAAAAGGAAAATGCGAGCATGCCTGCAATAGACGTAAAGCTGCACCTTCCCTGTAGCAAGCCTTTGGCCAATCCGGTCTTAGTGCTCTGCAGGCCTTTGCATCAGCCAAGGCATGGTCAGCTTGCCCCAGACGAATCCAACAAAGACTTCTATTAGAGAGCAAAGTAGCATCAGTGGGGTCAAAATCAATTGCCTGCAAGTCCATCAGCATATAAAAAATTAATTACACTTCATAAAATTCAAAAATTATTATCAATACATATGGATTATTGGGAATAAATTCCTAAAGAATTTGTTAGTGCAGTATAACAATCAGGTCCACTAGGTACTGAGAAGAACCAGGAAAAAAAGTGGAAGTCGTAGGAAAGAGGCTGGTTTCTGGTGTTTGGAACTCTACTTTCATTACAATATTTCATCATGTATTTAAGAATATTAAGATGCACAAATATATAACCTCTTCTGACAACATTCCCCTAAACCAACATCCCCCCCCCCAAAAAAAAAAAAAACCATCGCCATGGTCCTAGAACCAGTAATCAAATACTACTTCCACTGCTCAGATGCCGGTGATGATTTCACCATCAAATCTGGCATTAACAATAATGAGTTCACCATCACCTGAACACTAGACCTATGATGATATCAATTGTTAGACTTCATTTTTATCCAAGAGGGCAGCAATTTGAAAACTGCAACACAGTCTATTCTGGTAACTAGAGGGACTTTACACCAATATCCCCAGCTTACAAGTGCAATAGGGGCTAGACAAACTGGTCAGTTAGAATTCTCATTTACTTGTTTAGCATAACAAGTGGAATAGCTATGAGCTTCTCATCATGAACACCATCAACTTAACTCTTAAACTTACAATAGAATCAAAAAATTTAAAATTTAAAAAAATGGAAAAGGCAAGATGATCAAACTAGGTACCTGGGTATAAGCATCTACAGCCATCAAATAGTCCTTTTGTTTGAAAGCATCATCCCCTCTTGATTTTGCTTCTGCAGCTTTCTTCTTCGCCTCAGGCGTCACCTGAAAAAGTTATCAAACATTTAATGATATAGTTAAATGCAAACTATAATACAACTTTTCAATATGGACTCGGATTTCCACATTAATAAACATATATGATTGTAGCCATGATGGTTTACTTTCTATGGGAGGCAGAACCATGATGAAAAATTAGTTGATACCTTCATTCATGGTGTAAGTTCAAAACTTGAACCAATATAAAATTTCAGGCCAATTTTGCTACTACATTAATAGTAGCTAGTGATCCCCGGCTATTAAGCACAGATACCCTATTTTGGCTCACGTGTCCGTGTCGGACACCAACACTCTCAGACACTTTTTGGACACGTGTCGGATATGCAATAAAGAGTGTAAGATTTTAGACATGATAGCATACGTTTGGACACATTTTCTTTTTATTTTGATTTTTCTTCCTTTTCTCCTCTTTTCCTATGTATGTATATACATACATACATACATACATACATACATACATACATACATACATACATACATACATATATATATGTTCTATGTAGTAGTTAGTTAATATATGTTCTAAGTAGTAATTAGTAAATTTGTTTTGGAACTTAAATCATAGATGTTATGATTAAATGAAGTTGTACTTAACTTTTTACTTAATGGCTTTGTTATTTTAATATCCAAATAATACTCTGTGATTTATGCACTTTTATACCAATTTTAATTAAAATCAATGTAGTTAAAGGTGAAAGGCGTCTTCAAGGCACTAAGGTCCTATATTACCCAAAAAAGCGAGACGACAAAAAACTGCTAGCCTGAATGAAAAAAGGCACTAACTTATAAAAATAATTAAAAATATATATTGTACATTAAAGGTTTTATTTCTTTTAAGTTAAATAATATCTTATGTAATAATTCTCTTTTAAGACTAAAAAATTAATCTAACGCATGACATAACATAATAACAAGACAAGAGCGCATTTAAGTAAAATAAGTTTCAATTAATGAGACTCTTGCCACAACGCCTTTCACCTTAGTCAAGGCGATCGCCTAGGAGGCGGCTTAGTCAAATCGCATTGCCTGAAGTGCGTTGAGGCACTACACCTCAACCTCGCCTCGCCTCGCCTTATCTCCTAAGCAAGCACCTCGTTCGCCTTTGACAACACTAATTGAAATAATGTTCGATTTTTTTATATGGTCATATAAAAAATATAAATATATAAATATATATTCAATGTGTCCCCAACATATCTGCGTCCTACTTTTTTAAGAAATGTCGTGTTCGCGTGTCCGTGTCATGTCTGTGCTTCTTAGATCCCCGGCAAACTAATTAGATACTTGGTCTATGGGACCAAATATGCATTATTTTTACCTCAAGCCTACATGTTCTTCCAATCAACTTAGCTCAACAAATCCTTTCACTAACTCAACAAGCTTACTGAATCCCTGGAAACCTAATCAGATACTTGGTCTATGGGTCCAAATATGTATTAACAAATTTTTTAATAATACCTCAGGTCCCCATTTTTACCTCAAGCCCACATGTTCTAAAAATCAACTCAGCTCAACAAATCCTTTCCCTAACTCACCAAGCTTACTGAATCCAAACTTAACTCACCAGTTAATGCAACAACTACTTCCAGAACTATTTTTCCTTTTGATCACTTAATTTTCGAAACTGGCTTATATAATGAATAATTCCTGATCTATTACAAAGGATTGAAATTATAAATCCCTTTGGTGTTAGTGTGCACTGCCTTTACACTGCTCAGATCATTCTTGAGTTTGCAAATTAATCCCAAATCACAGTATGTATTTCCCAAAATTAGCTTCTCAAATTTTTGTGGCAACCTTTTTTTTTTAAAAAAAATAACTTTTCATGAAAATTTTTCCCTTGGTTTTTTATTATAAACTATACTAGAAACCTAATAATTTTCAAATCCATAGTTGAGAATTTTACCAGAAGCTTAATTGATGTGAAAGCACGAATATAACAGAAGCTTTGTAGTGGCAGTATCTTACCAGAAGCTTTGTAGTGGCAGTATCTTCCAACACATTAACTTCCTTCAGATTTCTTGATTCATCCTGAAATTTCCACATTTCAAAGTTTAAAACATGAATAAAGAAAAACTTTGGAAAACAAAAACAAACAAAATAAAAACAACTCCGGAAGCAAGTATTAGATTGTACTTAATTAGGCTTGGTTTCAAGTAGAGAGTGAAATAGACAATGTGAAGGACTTCGAAGTAAATTTACTCCCAGCCAAAATTCGCCTCCTATGTATGGAGAAGAACCCAAAGATAGATCCATGCCTTTCACTCTTAGTTTTTTATTCAAAAGGAATTTGGAAAAAGTAAAGTCACCACTGTGATATGCATAGTCTATCTAAATATCCAAACTAATAGAAAGCAGAGCATCTATATCTGTCAATCTCGCAATTGTCAGAAGAATATCCTCCCCTGGAAAATGTTAGTTCATTAGGTAAAACTAGTACTTCTAGCATGCAAAAATGTTAGGAGAACTTATTTTGTACAACAAAGCTTCGAAAAAAGTAAAAGAAGACAAGAAAAACATCTGAGTACCTGTTCTTTTCCAGTTTCAGATTGCATATGCTCAAGAATTCCATCAACAGTCCACTCTGCAACAGTTTGAATTTGTGATGTTACGGGGAAAAGAATCTCAATGGCATTCCGATTACCTCTTGCTGCGCCAACCTGTATTGGCTTCATGCCATCCTGTAATGGTACGAGAATTCATGATTTTTTTTCTCTAATAAGTAAACATATATATAGATGGTGCCCAAGGGGGGAAAACTCGCGGAACAAGCTAAACTAAAATTTACACAGGTCTTAGCGACCCCAAAAACAACTAAAGTGAACTCCTCATTGGCCCAAAAAAAATAAGTGCAAGAAATTATCTTTAAGAGAAGTAATGGCTTGCTCCTCTCCATCAAAGACCCTTCTATTCATTTCCTTCCATAGGCTCCACATGAGACATATAGGCACTAGTCTCCAAATCTTCCTTGTCTCTTGCCACATTTTGCACCCAGGTCAAGCAAAAAGAAGATCTTTCACTGAGGCGGGCACAACCCAAGAAAACCCAAAAATAGCCAGAACCAAGCCCCAACAACTAACTGTAAGCCTGGAAATGAATAAGCACATGATCAACACTCTCTTCCTCTTGCCTACATAAAACACACCTACTTGACATGTGAAACCCTCTTTGTGTTTTTTTTAAAGTTTTCCATAGTGAGAATAGCCTTCCAAGATGCCTCCCAAACAAAAAAGAAGCTCAGGGAGGGGGCCCCAAAACGCCAAATAATACTCCAAGGAAACGGTAAAGCTTCTGACTTAATAATACTTTGTAGAAAGATTGAACTGTAAAGGTTCCTTTGTTTGGCTTCCAAATTAACTTGTCCTCTCCTCCCTCTCTAATCCAAAACCTTTGAAGGTGAGACAAGAACAGACCCACCTCCTCCCATTCCCAATCAAAAAAACCTCTCCTGAAACCCGGACTCCACACTACCTCGTTCCCTATAATCTCACAACACTCCCTCACCCAAGCCACCTTATTACTTGCTAAAGCAAACAAGGCGGGGAACTTGTCCCTCAAAGGCACATCCCCACACCAATCATCATCCAAGAACTTCACCCTCAACCCTGACCCCACTCCAAAACTTACAGAATCCCAGAACTCTCTCCCCGCTCCAAGGATGCCACCCCACAAGCCACAACCCTTCAGGACCTAATTTGAAAGTGCACAGATGAGACCAGTGACAGTACCAATAAGATGCTGAAACGTAATTGAAGGTAAGTGAGAGAGAGTGAGAGAGAGAGAGAGAGAGGAGAAGGAGGTTTCTTTTGAGAGACAATGTCTGAAAGAGTGAAATGGAATTCAACCAATCAGTTATGTAACACGTGAATTATTTTCTTCCAAGGAATGGAAATATGCAGATAATCTGCGACTCCATGAATAACAGGAAAGTGATCTCCACTCCCACTCACGATAAATGAAATGAAATCTACTTCACCGTAACTGATCACTACCAGCAGCAGTTTGACTGAGGGTCCCTGCTACATTAACACAGTGCATCAATTTTTAATGTTAAAGGGAACCCCTCCCATATTTTCTTTTTTTGAGATCATATAGAGAGAGAGAAGTAAAAAGAGGGGGGGGGATCAATTAGAGATTTCATTAAAGTCCAAAGAAAAAAAAAACCTTAAAACAAATCTTCACAAAAACACAGGTAGTAACTACATATATAGATAGGGTGATTACAGTAATAGTGAACATACATTAATGCAGAATACACAAAGCAACACTACTTTAACAGAATTTGGCAGCATTGAAGCAGGGAGAATGCCTAAAAATATTATACTCATCCTGAAGAAAGCTTCCAACAAGCAAATGCATATCGGACATACAACTATACAAGAAACAAAGTTTTAATGAGACATAAATTATTTTGCAAGCCTCACCTCGTCAGTAACATTGGGATCAGCTCCAGCTCTTAATAAGCAATTTATAATTTCTGGGCTCCCAATATCAGCAGCAATGTGCAAAGGGGTCGCTCCACCTGCAGTAACATTCACATTAGCACCTGCCTGTACAGAAAAGACATGAAGTTAGATCTCAAGCAGACTGATGGCATGAAATAGGACAATGTAAAAAAAAATTAATGAAATGTGTCTTGCATTAACGTAGACACACCAAACGGGCAAGCCTGAGCACTTGCGCTCCAGCACATCCATGCATTTTCATGCACAGAAGATGGATAGTAACACACAACATTAGAAATGTAAATGAACAAGTAAATAATCCCTTTGGCTACGCCAAAATCTTCAGTTAAATTTAATGACTACTATGTAATGATAAGCATCAATCAAAAAATATGCAATTTCATACCACATGGGAAGAACATGCTTTTATGAGTTTCTGTATTATTTTAAAAAAAAATATCAAAACTTTATCTGAACTTGAAAATTTTACAAAGGACAAACTTAAGTAATTGATGTTATTATTTGAAGGAAAAAGTAAACTCATAGTTACACACTATATAGAAGTAAGCAATATTGTGCAATATGAATCATTGTAGGCAATTATTCCAAATGACAATAAGAACAATGGATCTAGTAAGTCATCAACATAATCAGAAATGAAGCAACTATGTTCCCAAATGAAGATTTGATTATTTAGTGGCTAAAAAGAGAAATTGCACACTACAATATCAGTTTTCAGTTAAAGGTTTTTAAGGTACTTAATTAATAAAGAAAAAAAAGCAGAATTAACATTAAAAATATTCTTATCAACAAATTCCTTTCTAAACACTCCAAAAGGAACTAAGATCTTGAAAAGGGGGAAAGGGGGGGAAAGGGAGGGAAGGGAATTATGAAAATCTCTTTTCTAGTTTTATCAAGAAGAGATGAATTCCTCATCAGGAAAGTTGAATATATAAGGATTCTAACTGCCACTTGTATAAGACGGCCTTTTAGTTAAACAAGCCTATCTTACCAGTATTGGGTAAGGATGTCAATCAAAGGGTGTAGTTAGTGATGAGACAATCCAGGACCAGAAAACTAAGTTGGGTATTTCCGTATTTGGCTCAAGCAGCATTTCTCATGACTACCGATATTAAAAAGAAAAACAAAAAGTTCAAAAAGAAAACAAGAGAAAATGAGGAGAACAACTGTGCAATGATGCTGCGAATTTGCAACCATACAAGACACCCCTTTACATAAATGTATACATGTGTTTGTTGTATATGTAACATGTGTGTGAGCGCGAGCATCCATGCATGTTTATGTGTAGAAATGTAGGTATGCAAATAAACACCCTCCAAAATAGAAAACACAATAGTGTTTGGAATGCAGTTATTGAGTGGTACGAGAGAAGATCGGAAGGAAGGAAGAGATGATATTTTTCAAAAAGAGGAATGTTTAGTCTTATTAAAAGTACTTTGTCCAGCTTACCCACATAGTTTAAGTGTTTGTTTCCTTCCTATTATGATCAATATGTCTTAAGCGATTGGAGAAACTTTAGCAGAATTTCTTTTGGTGGGGGGAGGGAATGGAGGATGAATTCAAGTATCATTTTGTGAATTGGAAGATAATTTGTTCCCGGCTCAAGAGGATGAGCTGGGGGCGAAGAATCTAAGGGTAAACAATGAGGCCCTAAGAAGGAGGTGATCGTGGAGGTATAGGGTAAAGAGTGATAGTCTTTGGAACAGAATGGTGGAGGGAAAATATGGGATTGAGAAGGGAGATTGACATATGAGAGGAGTTCACCTTTCTTATGGGGTCAGGGTGTGGAAAAAATATTCGGAAGGGATGGGAAAAGTTCTCCAACTATGTTAGATGGAAGTTGGGGTATGGCCTATGACTCAGATTTTGGGTGGATCATTGGTGTGGGGATGGACCACTCTTTAGCTCTTTCCGATGTTGTTCCGAATAGTGGTGGACTGCCAGGCTATGGTAGCTGATTATTATAGAGAATCTGATAGTGGTGGTGTGTTGGATATTCAATTCCATAAACCATTGCAAGATTAGGAGTTAAAGGACGTTGGGATCTTTTTCCTTTTGTATAGCCAATTTTTGGTAGTTTGTAAGGATGATTTTTTGAGGTAGGCTGCTTCATTGAGGGATACCTCTGAGGTTAGATCCTTCTATAAGATTCCATGTAGGGGTCATCAGCACGGTTTTTCTTGGAGAGCTATTTGGCACACTGACCTTTGGTTGGACAAGGGCCTTAGGTGGGTAGGATATTGATTATCGGAAAACTTATTAAGAGGCCGCAGATTACAGTCAAGCTAGTGTTGTTGATGCACGAGGGGTGGAAAGTCTTGTCAACCATTTCTTGTACTGTTCGGTGGCTAAGGATGTGTGGGCAGCTTTGTTGTGTCTTTTTGGGATGCAATTGGTGATGCTGAGTTTGACAGAATATCTTCTATTGAGTTGGATCACTATATATATAATCCCATCTCTAGAAACTCAAATTACATGATTGAAAGAAAATTTTTACAACAAACTAAATAAGCACATGTGCAGAAATAATGCAATTCAATAGGGAGTTGCATAAAAAGATAAGGCAGTTGCATATTTAAGTAAATCTCTGAAGTAGAACTAATCAGCAAGCCAGTCAGCAAGCAAAAAAAAATTACTTAGCTGCAACAAAGAGAACAAAGCATGGCAGTGCACAGCTAAAGCACTAGAGAGCACAAAGGAAACAAATTTGACCTGAATCAGCAGCTCTAAGCATGCCAATGAACCTGCTGCTACAGATGACAGCAGTGGAGTGATATCATCATCAGTTTCGGTGTTGGGCTGCAAAACAAATAAGATAATAAATATATCACTATAATAAGACAACTATTTGAAAAATAATAAAAAAAGTTATTTTTCTGTCCTTGTTATCGGGAAAAAAAAAAACTCAAGGAGAAGATACCAGGGAAAAATGAAAATCAATAAGCAAAATATTGCAAAAAATCAACATAATAAATGAGATAAACAAATGACAATTATCCAAACATATTTAAAAAGCAAAAGGTATGAAGAACAGGGTTCTGATATTCATATAACAAAACCATGCTCAAATTTTGATGTAGTTACCAACATCATCAGCACCTTCTGTGTAATTGTGAGCTTTGGGTATTAGTTAACTTTTAAGCAGAAGTTGTCATCTATAAAAAAGCCTTCTTTTAGTATCCATCTGCCTCTAGCACATAATATGTTTTCTATTTTTTTTTTTTTGGACTCCTAACAGAGAGCCCTTAGCAGGCTTTAGTGTAATCAACTGATTAAGCAACCAAGTACAGCATGCAACATGAGCATTATAACAAATTGAAAGCACGATGTGAGGAGCATCATACTTACAAGTTACAAATACTAGATCAATGTACCAAATCCATATGATCTTTAAGATCGTAGGTCCCAACTCCCAAGGAATGCATCCTTTTTTTTACAAGTCTTCGAAAGTGATGTGTCTTATTGTTAAATATATTTGATGTATATACATTTGTGCATGCTTGCCATATGTTCTTATTTATTAATATGAACTTCTCAAGGACAAGAAAGCTTACCTTTTTTGTGACCTGTACGGAGTGTATTTATTCCAACGAGACAACCAAGATAGTAATTTGTACATAGTGCAAGGTGGAACCTGTTCCTATTTCCAGTATAATTACAGAATAGCTCTTAAATGTTTGAGAACCACCCCGCCCCCCCATTTTCTTTTTATCAGTATTAGCGAGTGCAGTTCCAAGGTTTCCCAACCTAAAACAGCTTCCAAGAATCCAAGAGTAGGGCTGGTTATCTTCTAAAGCACATGCAGTGCTCTATAGAAACGAATGACAATCTGTGAGGTGAAATGTACAATACTTGCCCGCCTATCTAAAAATCGCACACCCTTACCAAATCCACCACCTACTCTCAGCTCAAACCAAGAGAGCATTAAGAGATTTGTAACCCCTTGTTTAATACCTCAAACTTTTTGGAAAGCCCTTGCCCCCACCAGTAAACACAACAGGAAACAAATACTAGTAGATGTATGATGTATCAATAAATCCATTGCCTCTAGGGAAGTCAAAGCATATCATTCTCATCAAACGCATCAGAAGGTCCCAAGCACTGTATGCACCTTAAATATCTAATTTATAAATAACACCTAGAACATGACTTCTATGTCAAGAATTTAACTCATTCATTGCTATTGTAGAGAATGAGAATGATAATCTTGTATATTCAATTGTATATCATTTACATACTCGGTCCCTATTTAACATGTACAAAGAGAACCAAAAAATAGAAACAAAAAAGGTCAACCCAAATAATCAGCCTAAATATTGGCCTCAATCTTCTACCACAATCTCCTCCAAATCCCCTTCAAATCATTCGGGATTTCCACTCCCCCCCTCAAGTTGGATCATAGATGTTGATCATATCCAACTTACAGATAAACTCTTCAAAGCTAGACCTCTGTAATCCCTTAGTGAATATATCTACTAATTGTTCTCTTGTAGGGATATAGGTCATGCAGATTGTCCCTTTCTCAATTTTCTCCTTTATAAAATGCCTATCAACTTCTATGTGTTTAGCCCTGTCGTGTTGAACAGGATTATGGGAAATGCTGACAGCAGCTTTGTTGTCGCAGTAGAGTTTGATGGGGGGCTCTACTGTGATATGTAGTTCCTCCAAAAGCTTTTGTAACCATAGCCCTTCACACATCCCTTATGCAACAGCTCTGAATTTAGCTTCAGCACTACTTCTGGCTACCACACTCTGCTTCTTACTCCTCCATGTTACTAGATTTCCCCAAACATAGGTACAATACCCGGTAGTAGACCTTTTGTCTTCTGCTGATCATGCCCAATCTGCATCTGTATAAATCTCTATCTTCTTACTATCTCCTCTCTTAAAGAATAGACCTCGCCCTGGAGAGCCTTTCAGATATCTAAGAATTTTATATACTGCTTCTAGGTGACCCTCCTTTGGTGAATGCATGTACTGACTGACCACACTTACAACGAAAGCAATGTCAGGTCTCGTGTGAGATAGGTAGATCAATCTACCTACAAGTCTCTGATATCTTTCTCTATCCACAGGCTTTCCAACGTCTTCCGTTATTTTTCCTGCCTCGATCGGAGTATCGCTTGGCTTGCAACCGAGCATACCAGTCTCAGTCAAAAGGTCAAGAATATACTTTCTCTGAGAGACACTAATTCCCTTCCTTGATCTGACAACTTCCATTCCCAGAAAGTATCGCATTTGACCTAGGTTTTTTACCTCAAACTCTATGGCTAAGATCTTCTTCAATCTTTCCAACTCTCCTGTGTTGTCTCCAGTTAGAATAATGTCGTTGACGTACACGATCAAGATAGTCCTCCTTCCATCATCGGATTGTTTGAAGAACATCGTGTGATCTGACTGTCCCTGTTGATATCCTTGATTCTTCATCACCTTCGTAAATCTATCAAACCACGCCCTTGGTGATTGTTTGAGTCCATACAGGAGTTTCTTCAATTTACATACTCTGGTTTCTTCTCCTTCCTTGTAAAATCCTGGTGGTAGCGTCATGAATACTTCTTCCTCCAGCTCACCATTCAGAAAAGCATTCTTGATGTCAAATTGATGAAGTGGCTAGTCCAGATTTGCTGCCAAGGACAAGAGAACCCGTATAGTATTCAACTTTGCTACTGGTGCAAATGTCTCGGTGTAGTCAATACCGTATGTCTGAGTGAACCCCTTTGCAACTAGGCGGGCTTTGTACCGTTCTATTGTACCATCCGCCTTGTACTTCACCGTGAACACCCACTTACATCCCACTGGTTTCTTCCCCCTTGGCAAAGTCATCACCTCCCAAGTTCCATTTTTTTCCAATGCCCTTATTTCTTCCATCACTGCTTTTCTCCATTCTGGAATTTCCAAAGCTTCTTGAATATTCTTGGGAATCTGGGTTCTGTCAAGGTTAGACGTAAAAGCACGACACTTGACAGAAAGAGCAATGTAAGATACAAATTTTGAGATAGGATGGAAAGTACATGACTGAGGTTGTTTTCTAAGAACAATGGGTAAGTCATCAAGATTTTTTACCTGGTCAAGATTGGATTTTGACTCATGAGTAGTTGGAGCTATCACCAATTCTGACTCTTTTGGTGTTTTGGATGCGAGAGTCTCATCGGGCTTTGATTTAGGTCTCCTTGAGTAAACAAGTGTCTCCCTATCTATTTGTTTTCTCACATCTCCCCCTGAGTTCAAGATTCCTTCTGTGTTGGACAAAGAAGGGAAGGGTGTACTGTATGGGGTAGATTCAAAGATCGCAACATCGAAGTCTGTACCTGAGGGTCGAGCTTCTCTCAAGGACTCCCCCTGAAGCGAGTAGTAGGGGGTATGCTCAAAAAATGTGACATCCAGACTAACATATAACTTCTGTGAGAGTGGGTCATAGCATTTGTAACCCTTCTGAGTGGGAGAGTAGCCAATGAAGACACATTTGAGAGCTCTAGGATCCAACTTATTACGTTGGGGGGCGTGAACATGGACAAACACTGTGGACCCGAAAACACGAAGTGGGAGAGATGAACTGAGTCGAGAATCAGGGAAGATCTCCTAGAATTTTTGGAGAGGGGTTGCAAATGAAAGAACCTGACTAGGCATTCGATTGATGAGGAATGCAGCGGTCGGAATGGCATCACCCCAAAATCTATTTGTCATGTGAGAGGTGAATAGTGGGGCATGAGCTACCTCAAGAATATGTCGGTTTTTCCGTTCAGCAACCCCATTTTATTGGGGGGTGTGAACACAAGAATTCTGGTGAATAATACCTTTGTCTTGAAAATAGGGACTCAAAGAAGAGTTGAAGTACTCAGTGCCATTATCAGTACGAAGACTTTGGATTTTTGTACGAAATTGGGTGTAAATCATATTGTAGAAGTTCATGAATACCGAACTAACCTCAGATTTATCGTTTAGCAAAAATATCCAACAGAGACGAGAATGGTCATCAATGAATGTAATAAACCATTTTTTGTGCGTCCTATTGGGAACCCGTGAAGGCCCCCAAAGGTCACTGTGAATCAGGGTAAAGGGCAGTGATGGTTTATAAGGGGATTTAGAAAAAGTAGTGCGATTATGTTTTGCAAGTTCACAAACTTCACATTGTAAATCCAAGGGACTTTTATTCAAACAAAGCAACGGAAACACATGTTTTAACTATTGAAAACTAGGATGGCCCATTCATTTGTGCCATAACAAAAGATCACTATCCCTAGGACTAGATGCAGAATTACAAATAGGAGGATGACACTGTTTGCTCATGCGAGCGTCATCAAAGTAATAGAGCCCCTCGTACTCCTTAGCACTGCCAATCGTCTTACCCGATGATAGGTCCTGAAAAACACAATAGGAAGACAAAAAAATAGTTGAGCAATGAAATTGTTTGGTTAGCTAACTAACAGACAATAGATTGCAAGAGAGATTAAGAACATGAAGAACAGACTCCAGAGTAATAAATTCAGAGATACGAATACTCCCCTTGCCAGCTACTGGGGATAAAGTACCATCTGCAATTTTTACTTTCAAGTTACCAGCACAAGGTGAATATGTGGAAAATAAATGATGGGCACTAGTCATATGGTCGGATGCACCAGAGTCGATAATCCAAGAAGTAAGGCGCAAAGTAGTACTAAGAGCAGTCAAAAAAATATCTTTGTGGGCTAAGGAACCCAAAGGCAGTGGAGTAGAAGACAAACCCGAGGCTTGAAAGGTTGAAAAAAGAGCATATAGCTTCTCAAGTTGCTCGGGGTTAAAACCCCCAATAAAGGTCGACTGAGTGTGATGGACTGGAGTGCCTATTTCTATCTGCTGTTCAGTGGAGGCCTAGTACCCGTGGGATTTGTTAGGTTGTCTAGGCTTCCTGTCAGCAGGCTTGCCATGTAAGGCCCAACAGGTATCTTTTGAATGGCCCAATTTTTTGCAATGGTCACAAAATGGCCTTTTATTTTGTCTTGGGCCGGATCCAATGGAAGGCCCACGGGTTATAAGGGCTGAGGCTTCAATCCCAGGCGCAGAGTTTTGTTTTGGACCGGATCCTGTGAGAGACATCATCCCGCGACTTGCAAGAGCAGAAGCGTCGATCCCAGGCTCTGCTTTCTCCTCTGCTCTCTCCTTTAACATCACCTTCCTCCTCTGTTCTTCCCGTCGCACCTCAGCAAATACCTCTCGGATGGAAGGCAGCGGCCGTCGACCCAAAATCCTGCTTCGCACGTTGTCGAGCTCGCGATTGAGCCCGGCCAGAAATTCGAATACCCTCTCGACTTCCATCTTCTTCTTGAATCGAACATTGTCACCTGTGCACTCCCATTCTTCGCCACAACTGAGGTCGAGTTCTTGCCACAATCTCAACATCTCTGTGTAAAACTCTGTAACTTCCCGATCTCCTTGCTTCATCTGCCATAGCCTCATCTTCAGTTCGAAGATTTGAGATGCATTTTCAGTATCGGAGTATGTCTCTCGCACGGCGCCCCACACATCCTTTGCCGTCAGGGAGGAACATATAGGTTTTTTCGATGGTGGGCTTCATGGAGTTAATCAGACATGAGCTTATCAAGGAATTCTCGGACCGCAATTTCTGGGAGGCAACGGCATCAGAGGGAGGTGGTTAACGAGTTTCGCCAGTAAGAAAGTCGAGCTTTCCCTTACCGTCGATGATGAGTTTGATGGACTGCGCCCACTCCCGATAATTCTTACCATTGAGTTTTTCTACTGTAAGATGGAGTGAAGAAGTCTCGAACATACCAGCCGAGACCATGGAAGAGGTAAGCTCCGACTCTACTTCCTGGGTTGTCGACTGACTGGACTCATGACTGTCTCCCTTTTGGGCAGCCATGGATTGCTAGCATTTCAAAGTAACCCGAGCTCTGATACCATGTAGAGAATGAGAATGATAATCTTGTATATTCAATTGTATATCATTTACATACTCGGTCCCTATTTAACATGTACAAAGAGAACCAAAAAATGGAAACAAAAAAGGTCAACCCAAATAAGCAGCCTAAATATCGGCCTCAATCTTCTACCACAATCTCCTCCAAATCCCCTTCGAATCATTCGGGATTTCCACAGCTATAGATCAGAACCTTTCACTCTCCAACCATAAAAGCATTTTCTTCAGTCAAAGCAACAAAAGCAAAAATAGATTTCAATTTAATGGCAAAACCTCCAGTACAAAACACAAGTAGCCCAAACCCGATAAGCAGAATATCCATGATTGATAATTGCTCTCATCTAGAATTTGATGCTTTTCAATGACAAACTCTAGTTTAGTTGGTTTTACTGGTTGTTCCTCAAAAAGGAAAGCAACAGTTTGGTTTCCCTACATGTCACTTGACAAATGGATAACTAGCATTTCTTCAACACGTAATTGAGGCAATGAATTTTGGTCACAACGATATATTGGCCTGTAACGGTATCGGAGGGTCAAAAAAGCGATACGTAATAGCCGATACGTTATTTAATGGCCGTTATTTAAAACCTTGGTAGAAACACAAGTAGCCCAAACCGGATAAGCAGAATATGCACGAGTGATAATTGCTCTCATCTAGAACTTGATGCTTTTCAATGACAAACTCTAGTTTAGTTGGCTTTACTGGTTGTTCCTCAAAAGGAAACCAACAGTTTGGTTTCCCTACATGTCACTTGACAAATGGATAAGTAGCATCTCCTCAGCATGTAATTGAGGCCTAGAACAGAGTCCAAGGGATCATATGGTGACCCAAAAAACCAAAAGGGGAAAAAATGATTGCTTTGCCAGACATTATTTTACATGGAATTTTTCTATAAGCTGCCATAAGTCTGAATTTAACTATCACAAGAGATAGACTTCTCACCAACCAACTTGGGTGAAGTCTCTTCTTCTAGAAAAACGAGTCTCAAACCAATCAATTTGCTCTTTGCCAAAACACCAGCAATCTGCAATGGAAATATTTTATCATCTAAATATTGTTAATACTTCACCAATGTAGTCTCTTCTTCAGTAAAACGAGTCTCAAGCCAATCACTTTGCTGTTTGCCAAAACAAAAGCAATCTCCAACGGAAATATTTTTTCGTCTAAATATTGTTAATACTTCACCAATGTCTTCTGCAGGAGATCCTCATTCATAAAATAAAGCATGCTCCTCTTCCCAGACTCCAACCCTTCTAGGCTATCTGGTGGATATATTTTCTAATTGTATCTGTCTTTTGACCAAGTTGCCTTCAACTTGCCTCTAGTTGATTTCTTTGTGTCATTCAGCAGCTCTCTTCTAGCTTTATATTGCCTCCACTTTTTAACCCCAACAAAGGATACACCCTCTTAATGACTGAACTTGGAAGTCAAAACCCAACAAAATAACAATAATAATAATAATAATAAATAAGAAAGAAACTTCTTTCCAACAAGCAACCCCTAGAAATTTCTGAACTACAGTTAGTTCTTGCTTTCAAAGCTCTTCACTTTTTTTTTTTTTTTTTAATAAAAGCCAAGAATGGGCTTGCATGTAACCAAAAGGAAGCTCAAATTAACTTCATCCCTTGTCATGAAGTGTGCACCTCAAGGAACATATATCCAACAGATCATAGATACATATTTAAAAATATCCACAGTCCAAGATCATTAGAACATGGTCAAATAGGGGCCTTGACCATGGTTTTGATGCTTTAATTGATAAATACATCCTACTGGAGAGAGATGAGAAACCAACTGATTGAACAAAAATGGGTTTTGTTAAAGCAAAGGCAGAACTGGTGAACGGTTAGTGGAGTATCACAAAGTTTAGAAGACTCGTAACCCCCAACAAATTCTTCCTCTGCCCAGATTTTTTTCTATAAAGCAGTCGGTACATATTTTATAGTTACAGAAGCAGCATTGTGATATTTTTATATATTTAATGTAGAATACAACACTTCAAATTTGCAAACAAAATCTAAACCAAGTTGTCATTGTTTCTCATCGCTTTCCTTGACAGCAACATATGGCTTAGGCAATGACAATGGTCAAACTCTTCTCAACCACATTCTTGTAATGTTTTGATTAATTATTTCTGAAGTTTCTTCAACACCTATTCGGAATCTATAAATAATTCCCACCTCCTCAATGCATCCTACTTCTTTAGTGCAACATCATTTATCATATTTTGTAGAGGTGCAATACTTTCCATGATATGCATATTAAAGCCTGAACAACTAATATACAGGACCTCACATTGGTTCTGCTCTGTTAGCATACTTTGGATTTCTGAAAGAAATAGGCAAGTAGTGTTCAACAAAAATGTATATGGCCACTAACTAGGGAGTTCTATATTTTTCCCCCTCACATTACCTCATTAAGCTTGACTCTTCAAACAAACTTGCAATTATTTCCAATGTAGAAGATGGACTTTCTACACTCATGCCTTTCCGAAAGTATTTTTTTAATTAAATTTTTATCCATCCTAATAAAAATTCCATCAGACATCTTAACCAAGGAAAACCAGTAAGCAGGTATTTTTGATAGAAGTGATCACTTTCCTCCATTCTTTTCCTGATAACAAAAAGTATCACATGCGCAATGTGATCATGATCATGTAGAGAAGTATTAGGAGAAAACAAGAGAGTACAAAAAGGATGCGGAAGTAGTTGGAAGAAGTGGTTGATAACATGGAAAAACCTCAATTATTTGACCGTCCATCTCTTTTTATCTTAAAATAATTGGAATCTTAAAAAGTGACATTGGCACTATAAAAACTAACAAGAACGTAGATCTCATAACCATTCCCCAAAAGTAGGTGGGTGGCTTTGCTTTCTAGATAGTATAGATTATAACCAACTTTTTAACAACTCCTAACTGGTGAGTTACTGAAGTCTTCTGGGACAAAACCTATCTCTACCTGCGAATGAAATCGGAATGCTTATCAAACCTTTTAAGACAGTTTAGCTACACCTAAATCAACCTGTTATAGCTAATGCATTGAAAAGATTCATCGAATTGATAATATTACGAGGGTCAAAGATTAGTTATAAAAGCACGCCAAAATACAAACAAGAATAAAACCATGGTTGTCAAAATCCCGATCCTGATCCTACAATCTTATGATCCAGAAATCCCAAATCAATCTGGATCACATTAAGAATCCCTAAAGAATAGAATCCTTATTAAATTCCTATAGGATCACTAGGATCCCGAGTTGACTACTGATTCTACCAATTTTACCAATCATCTAATGTAGCTATATAATGTTATTCTCACATGTGCATTCGATAAGTTACAACCCGAGACCATAATAATAATGTAAAACAAATACCAAGATTTTTTTAAATACCCTAGTGAGAGAATTATGTCAAAACTTTCTTTACATTTTGACTCTTATAATTTGCTTCAGACTAGTGAAGTGTTATACTACTAAACTCAAGTCATTTAACTCCTTGTTATGACTAGTATCGGTTTAATATTGCCAATTAAAAAAAATTGTTTTAAAAATATTGCTTTAGGCTAATCAGCCTCTCCCCTCTCTCTCTCTCTCTCTCTCTCACACACACACACACACAAACTAAATAAGTTTGTTTTGAACCAATTAATCTCTTACCCCAAATAGATCATAGTGATAATTTTTCATACTATGTCTTAGGTTCTGCTATAGAACCTTTCATAGCCGAGTGGCCCAGATATTTTAAAATTAAAATTTTTTGCTTATATAAATTAAACATTTTAATATAATGATTGATCACTTATGAATGATGATTCTTGAACTTTTGTTCTTTTATAGTTTACAACTAATATTTTAATGTGCTATCTTAGTTAAATAATATATAAATAAAACATTTTTTTTGCTAATGTACTCAAAAAATATTAGGACTGGTGGAAGATTTTGCACTCTAAATGTTTGTTTCAGTTTTTTCATATTTTTCATGAGTTTTAAGCTTGTCCATTGAGTATTTTTAAGAATCCTTAAGATGCACAAATGTTAATTGGTATTAGTTTTCTCATTTTGTAAAATCTTATAATTCTCGACCTGATACCCAATCTTGAGGACCCTCCCATCAATCCATTTAAGGATCCCGATTTTAACAACCTTAATAAAATTGAAGTGGTCTGGCAAAGTTTGTCCTCAATGAAAGATGCATAGAGTATCATAAATTTATTATTCATGGATTTATTTAAATAAAAATAAAAAAAAAATTTAAAAAATAAAGAAAAGACAAGTTTACATCTGCATGGTGTTCTAGCAAAACTTTCACAGCATCTTGTTGGCCATGACCAGCAGCCCATATCAGAGGGGTACCAGCATCACTTTGTGAATTGACGTCTACACCTTTGGAAAGTAAGAACTCCAGCAACTCAATATCTCCTGAAAGCATGGAAGAATTATATTGAGAGTGGGATTTAAATATACATAATTAAAGAAAGTCCAAATATATGGAGGATAGGTTTGACACTTGTACTATGACTAAAAAAAAATTAATTACATTGTCACAGTGTGCAAGTCACTTCCATTGAGAAGTCATTCAGAATGATGATATTACATCCAGGTACACTGTATATCATGCAATTATGTAATCATTAATCCCATTAGGTTTAGCATAAACAAATCCAAGAAATTAAAATTCAGCAGCAAACACCAAGCAAGCTTTAAAATACTATAAACCACCTATTTATGTCAGAATTAGGTAAATATATATGCCATCATTCTTAAACTCATAGGGCGATTGAAGCCCAACAAGTATTGGAAATAGGGAGATACTGTTTCCACAAAATAATGTTATATTGGACAAATCAGTCAATGCAATTAGGTAGTGGCCAACATGGCCATGAAAAATATTTGGATGAAACATGACACCATCTTTCCTAAGTCATAAATATCCGGTCTAACTGATTGTTAGTTGAGAAGAATTTTGCAATCAACAAAAAAAAAATTAGTTACCACTAGAAGTATAATCTAGTCAAATGGAGACAAGAGTTGTGCAAATATCTATTAGCATACAACCATTTATTCATTCAACACGCAGATAACTTTTAGTACCTGTAGAATTTTAATCATATTAAGTTTGGGCAAGAAAAACAAAGAATAATTTTTCGTGACAAGTAAATAATATTATAGGTAATAACATTAAAAAGTAAGTGGGTATTTGTGGTAATAATATAAACTATAGGGACTTCTTAAAAGAAAAAAGAAGATTACAAACCTTAATACTTCTTATTAGTCTGACAAACATACATAATAGGAAAATATAGAAAGAAAGTGAAAGGAGGCTACGGTTAGAGTCCTAACTGCTAATAAATTTTCATTGAAATGGTTTGGTTTTGCAGCCTCTCTCAACTTTCAACTCCAAATCAAATCTGAGATGGATAGTCAGTGAATGTATCACAAGCTTCACAATCAGAGATGACGTCTCTTACTGGTCATCACATTTGACTCGCCAGTCTCAACCAACCTAAACTCATCCTCACCGGAGCTCCTGTACTCTGACCAACTTTGTAAAGTGGACTGGGAAATCGTTTGAAGTTGAAGAGATCAAAGAGAGAGAAAATGTGGTCCTGCAGATAACACAGAGAGGAAAAGGATCAGTTAGAAATTAAGGGTGGCATCGGAGGGATACTCATGGATCTGTCAGCAACTGGAGGAGATGAGGAACAGAGCTGATGGCCGGAGCTCTGAGAGCTCTTCAAGGGAGGAGAAGAAGTATCCAAGTGCTGAGAAGAACCAACAATCATGGTGTGTATGTGAGGGTTGAGGAGTCAACTGGAGAAGTTCGTTACTGCATCTACTTCCAGGAGGTAGACAGCGGATGGGGGTGGGATGCAGCAGCAAGGGCATTACAGAATCTGGCCTAGATGGTTTGCCAGAAGGAGCATAGGGATCAGAAGTAGCTCAAATAGCGTCTTGGTCAGGAAAACATCTGGAAGTTGAGAAAGGAGGAGAGAATGGGTGGGGAGATATCTCAGTGACCTTCGACTCCTGCTATGACCGACTAGAGTATTTTAAGAAATGTCTTGTGGGAAGATTTGAAGGTGAAGATCCAAAAATGCTGGGAAGGAAGAAGGTTCGGGTATGGGTGGATAGGCGTTGGGGGGTGAGAGTAGGGGTGGAAGTGAAGGAAATGTCCAACGAGTTGTTCCTCTTCATATTTCCTTCAGTCAAAGAAGCTACAAGGGTCTGGAAAGAAAAGAATTGGGTTTGTGAAGGCCACCAACTTTATCTGGACTGCGTGGCGATGGGTGGTTGTAACCAACAAGATTTTGAACAAAATACAGTATGGCTAAGGTTCATTGGTTTACCGGCATTCTTATGGGGAGATGAAGTGTTTGAAGCATTAGGAAACAGATGTGGGAAATGTGAAGGGGTTGATGAAGATACAAAGCTTAGAAGGAATTTCAAATGGGCAAGGGTGCTGGTGAAGGTGACAAGGGGGGAAATTCTGGCGATGATAAACTGGAGGTGGGTAGCTGGAGGTTCAAAGTATCAGTATGGGTGGAGAGAAAGCCATTTATCTCAGTGGCAAGAAACCAAACATGAGAAATCCTATTCACATTGCTGGAGAATATGGAGGAACTGGTGTGCAAGAATTTCATGCGCAGGAGGGACGTTGGAGGGGAGATCAGGCAGGACTGACAGTGCAATCACCAGGTCAAAAAGATTAGAGATGCACGACATTTGGAGATAATGTTGCAGACAATGTTTTCAATTTTTTTAATTTGAAACGCCCCCAGATGGGCTTCAACCTTGGCCGCAGGGAGGTGGTCAGGAGTGCAGGAACCTAAATAAGAGCCCAATGAGCGCAGGCAGCTGAGTATTCAAAACTTGGGCCCAGAAGGTAGGAGGCCCAATAGAATTAATGGAAACCGCTACAACAAGCCAGGGCTTCATCAAAGGGAAGCAGGCCACAATTGGTTTGCAAGCCTGGAAAATGGAGTCTGAGTGGGAATCTATTAGATACACAATGGAATTCTTTAGACATTGCTGGGATGATCTTAGAGGTTATGTAATAGCAGTCTTCAGGCAATAATTTGAGATTGGGAAGTCTGAGAACAACTTAAATGCTTCTTTCATAGCTTTAATCCCAAAAAGAGGAAGGGACGGAAGACTTGAAGGATTTTCGTCCTATTAGCTTGGTGAGTAGCATGTACAAGTTGATGCCTAAGGTGTTGTCCTTGAGATTGCGGGAGGTGAAGGAGAAAATCATTTCCAAAAGCCAAAATGTGTTTTTGGGGAGCATGAATATTTTGGATGCGGTGATAGTTTCTAATGAATGCATTGATTGAAGGCAAAAGAGGAAGGAAACGGGATTGTGTGTAAGTTAGACATTGAGAAAGCTTATGATCATGTGAATTGAAATTTTTAATGTTCCTATTGAAGAAGATGGGATTTGGTTATCCTTGGAGGAGCTGGATAAGGGAGTGCATCTCTACGGTGTCTTTCTCAATTTTGGTTAACAGATCGCCGGCGGGATTTTTTCTTTCATCTAAAGGGGTGAGACAAGGGGATCCCCTTTCCAATTTTCTCTTTGTGATGGTTGTGGAAGCTTTGAGCAGAAAGATGGACCCTGCAGTTTCAAGGGGCTTATTGAGAAGTTTCGGAGTGGAAGACGGAAAGGGGGAAAAGTGGAGATCTCTCATCATCTCTAACAAAAACTCCCAAACCACACTTCCCACAACCCCCCTCGACCTCATCAAAAGAACTTTAGCCAATAGCTTGTATACACTGAACACCAAAGTAATTGGCCTGAAATATTGAATATGCTCCACCCCTTCCTCGTTAGAAATAAAAGCCACAAAAGAGGCATTAAATCTCTTCTCAAATATACCACACCTATGAAAGTGTTCAAACACTGCCAGAACATCCTTCAGCACAACCACCCAACAGTGCTTGTAAACAGCCATAGTGAACTTGTCGGGTCCCGGTGCTTTATCCCCATCACAAAATCTCAAGGCTGCCACAATCTCTTCTTCCTCGAAAGGCTCCTCCAAGCCTACAGTTTCATCCCCATTTAATTTTAACACATTTAAATTCTCTATAACCGGCCTCCACTAAAGAGCTTTTTGAAACAAACCCTTATAGAATTCTATGATTCCTTCTTCAACTTCATGTTCACTGTTCAAAATTCCTCCTTCAATCTTAACGGAGGAAATTTGATTCCTCTTGCAGTGAGCACTAGCCACCTTGTGAAAAAACTTGGTGTTGCCGTCACCTTCCTTTTACCATAAGGCTCGCAACTTTTGACACCATTAAGTCTCTTCCACCTTAAGCCACACATCTAACTCCCCCTTCAATCCATCCCAGCGAACCTGCTCCTCCTCTGTAATAGCTGAACACTGTTCCTTCCCATTAATCTCCTGCAACTTTTTCCTCTATGAACCTGCACATTTCTGAATGTCTCCCTATTCCAATGTTTCAAATCAGATTTAAGAAGTTTCAATTTTCTAGCCAAAATAAAGCTTGGAGAACCATTGATTTCTTAACTCTGCCACAATGTTGCAACTAAGTCTCTGAACCCTTCCACATTCAGCCACATGTTCTCAAAGCGGAAAGGTGACTTCCCAGTGCTAAACCCTCCACACCTCAATAATAATGGGCTGTGATCTGAAATAGGCATGGGAGACTTGACTGATAAACACCCTGGAAAAAGTGCTCCCAAGTAGAAGAAATCAAAAATCTAGTTATCCTGGACATTGAAGGACTCCCCCCCTAAAAAAAAAAAGGAACCAAGTGAACCAATCTCCCTCCAGCGGCAAATCCACCAAACTGCAAGAGTTTATGAAGGAGGAGTACTCTCTAATACCCCTCGTTAGTCTGCCTCCCCCCATTTTCTCATCAAGAAATCTAATTACATTAAAGTTACCACCCACTTACCACAGCACTGCCCACTTATCTTGCGCATCCTTCACTTACCCTCCTCTCTGAATGTCTGAGGTCCATATACCCCTGAGAATGCCCACAACAGATTACTTTGCTGCATCAGGAATTTACATGAGACCAAATGCAACCCCACCCACTGGTCAATACATTTCTCTAGCATCCCACGAGCAAAACACCACCAGTACCCCCCCCCCCCCCCCCCCAAAAAAAAAAAAAAAGACCTCCTCACCAGACTAGAGGACATATCCTCTATCTTTGTTTCAGGAAAACAAATAACAGTGGGCTTCCAACCCTTCAAAAGCCCCATCACCACAGCCGTTTTATCTGAGTCGTTTAATCCCCCTGGCATTCCATGAAATAATCTTAAGATTCATGGGTTATGACTCGTAAATAAGCCCTCCCATCCATTGTCCCTTCCACAGCACCCCTTTTCCCTTCACAATTGATTGAGCTAGACAAATTGTGCAGCTCCCTCCCCAATCTCCTAGCCGATTGTTCCTTGGCTGCTTCATCCTCCAATTTTCTCTCTTTTAACCTCCCGTCTATTCCTCCTTTCAATTTCTCCAAATAAGGCCATCAGGTCACTCTTGTACCCATTACAAGACACACCCAAGAACTTGCTCGCACCCCTTATTTTGCTAAGAACCCACTCTGACACCTTGCACGGCCTTCTTTCCTGCCCAATCCCCACACTGGTCCAAATCCTTGTACTGTACCTCCCTTAGTACCACGACAGCCAGTTGACAGCACATCAGTGCATCCTCTGTATCAAATTCCACCCTGAGAACTCACTGACCACCCTCCATGGCAACATCATCCACCCATCAACTGATCCATTCCGCATGATCGACAACCATCTCAAATGTGTCCACCCCATTCACTGCGGGAATCAAACTTTCAATAGAACCTACCTCCGTCACCCCCTCTAAATGGCATCTTCCTAAGGTAGACTCATGCTCTCCAAAGACTCTTCTTCCATAAATGTCTCTCTCTCCCCCCCCCCCCCCCCCAAAAAAAAAAAAGGCTAGACTGATATCTTGACTTCCTTTCCACATCAAAATGCTCCTCTATCTCCTACTCCTCACTTAGCTCTTCCTCTTCAATTGCTAAGAATCTCCATGCAGCTTTTCTCTCCTCTACGCAACCTGGTTCTCCCCCCTTGACCTCTTCCAAAACTCCTTGCTCTCTGTCGATGAAGCCCGTTGCTGCCTCCCCTTCCCCAGAAAACTCATCCCTTTACATTTCCTGATCCAGCACCACAACTTGGGCCTCTTTCCCTGGGCCTGGGCCTGGGCCCTTCAACAAATATGATGCAATGCTGGTTGTATTCCCCAGGTCTGTTCCCTCTTTTAAACCCAACAACTGGCCTTGTAAACGAATTGGCCTTTTGGGCCTTTCCCAGCCAATCTCTACTCCGCTGCTCCCCGCATGGGCTTGACCATGTCTGTGTGCTTCATGGGCCGAAGCCCCATTTTTGGACCTCCCTTTATTGACCTGCTCACAACCCAAATAATTAGTTTTGAACTGGCCCCAATTCTTCGGCTCACAGTCCATCCAACAACTCTAGTCTCTCCCCCCCCTTCCACATGTCCTTCCACCCTCTAATCCCATTTTAAAATTCAAATTTCTCCCATATCCCACGAGATAGCATGCGAACCACTGCCACGATGCCTGTCTGCTGATTTTGTGTATATACCTACCTCGCACATTTCTCGCGTAGAAGCCACTCTTCCCCTTCCTCATTCTATCCACCATGATTGTAACTCATTTGTTCCACCAGACACCTCCATCGTTAAAAAAGATTTCATGTTTCCACATCCCAACTTTGATCTTCACCTTTGCTGCAATCGAATTCCTCAAAGCCATGACAAAAATCCTCGCACACCAGAGATGAGGATTACTAATTCTTAACTTTTCTTAGAATCCTTCATCAGTGGTTGTGAATGACTGATTTTTTCAATCTTTTCGACTCCATAGAAGCAAGTCAGAAAGATTGAGAAATAAAACCATCTGATTTGATTCGTTCTCAGTTCGACTTCTCACACAATTGTGTCCGATCCCTAACGTTCAAGTAGTGAACGGCCACAACTCAGCCTGGCCCGGTCGCCCTACGCGACTGGCGCTTCAAAAGGCGAAACTCTCGTCGTAGTTTGGCGACCTAAGGGGCGGACACTTTTTGTTATCTAAAGGCGAAGACTCTGAAGTGGGCGAACACTCGGCCCAGCGGGCGAACATGCCAGGCAGATGATTCATTGAGATCGATATGAGAGTCCAACTACATTAATCCATGTTATATATTTAAACAAGGTTAACCTCATTGCTTCTCTCAGCCGACCATTGCCTCATTCGCAATCAAAACCCTCTGCAACTATCGCCCAAAGCTCTAACACATCCATGCTCCATAGAAAAGCTAGAAGACCCGTGAACCTCACCCACTCCATGAGTTCCTATATCACGCAACAACCGGCGGCCATCCAATGATCCAAGAACACTAGTTCTCCCTCAAATTTCCACCTTTGAGACTGTAGAACTCGTTGAGCCTCTTCTCTAGATGGGAGCTCAAACATAAAATAAGCCCCGAGCATATCCAAAACTCAGACCGGTTGATACCCCATTGCCTCTCTACCCAATTCTGTACCTCACCTCTGTCAGACACCGGAAATTACAATGACCCTCCCACGGATGGCTTGGAAAGTTCTTGCTGCCTCTTCTCCTTCGAAGCCTCTTCTAGACCATTACACAACCACTCTAGCTCCAACCGAGTGAGCCACAATCTCCTTAGCACATTTACTCCGCACTCAATGATCTAATATTACTCTCTTCGATCATTTCCATCATCTGTAATCTCATATGTTTTCCCCCCAAACTGAGCAAGAGACGTGGTTTTTTCAGGATCGCTGGCAAAAGACTTTTAATGGAAGCCAATTTAGAAGCAACTTATTTTTCCAAAAAAGAGTTCCCTAATTACTCTCTACGCTTAACATTTACTTGTCAAAAATACACACGTGTTTATATATATAATCAGCAGGAAGCTATATATATGCCTTTACATATAAGTGGTGGAATTGTTTCCCAAATGCAATTAACGGCATTAGGTCCCATGCGCATGTGGCACACATGGAGGGAGACAAGAATTTTTATTCCTTCATATTAGCATCCAGAATAGCGAGTCCAAAAAAAAAAAATCTTTGCATTTATGACGAACAGAATGTGTGTGGGGCCTGTGGGCAACGTTGTGCTGTGTTTTGTGAGGGTATGAGTGGAACATGTTGTGGTGGTTGTATGTGTCAATATGTGATGTGTGCATGGTGTTGTGTTTGCAAGATGGCATGCATTTGAGATAGAAATTCAAGTGGAGAAAAGAAATGCAAATCGTCGTTCACAAGCAGAGTAGAAAGAATAACAACAACAACAATTAAGAAACAGGTGCTCTTGGAAAAAGAAAAAGGAAAAACAAAAGGCATACCTATTCCAGCAGAATGATGCAGTGCTGTGGCCCCCAGTTCACTGGGTACAGCAGGATTGGCACCACACTCAATAAGGTACTTGGCAGTTGCAGTATGTCTTTGTCGAGCAGCATGAATAAGAGGAGTCTCACCTATAAAGCAATGGAGATCACAAACATAAGGCAAAGCAGCATCATATTATGACCACAACACTTTAACCGAAGTACATATCATCTTAAGTTTTGGATGCTACTAAAGTTATGCAAACAAATATACTAACCATAGTTACCTGAAAATGCTAATACCTTATCGATCTTCATTTTGGTACGTGTGTTCCAAAAATAAGGAACACTTAAATTCCAAAATGCTAAATTTAGCAATATGAGAGATTTTATTCTTAGTCTTTATGAAATGACTAGCGAAATTAAGATATTCACATAAATAGATATGCTTGTAGTTGTTAATATCTTATGATACGCACAATACACTAGATACGGGCAATTAGGATAAACGACATCATTTTGACCTATTTCAAATTTGTTGTTTTGTTATATACATGGAAACGTTTTTCATTTGTTTGGTTTTTTATTGCCTCTTTGTAATGCCTAGAAATGTTTCATCAAACAAGAAAAAAGAAAGTAAGTATTTTGAGAATATGTGAATAAGCAATGTGTTGGGTGGTGTAGATCCTGAGTTCCTAATAAGTATTGAACACTAACCTCTTTTGTCACGGATCCAACTTTGCGATAAGTTGGATAAGGGGTTGTAAGGGGGCGGGAGCCCCCTTACCTGAAGGAGGGGTTCGGGCATGTCCCCGAGATGAATTTTTTGAGGGTATTTTTGGTATTTCACATTATTTTCCTATTGCCCTAATTCTATGTATTTATAGTTGAGGAGCCGCATCTCGTTGTAACTTGTAATGCTTCAAATTATAGTGAAATCGCAGCAACCATGAACGCAGCCCTATTCTGGGGTGAACCACGTAAATCTTTGTGTTATTGTGTGTGCGTGTGATTTTAGATTTATTTTCTTGTTTGCTTTCGTGTCTCACCGATCCTGGTTAGGTGATTATATTCCTAACGACTGGTATCAGAGCATTAGGTTTGAGTGGGAGCGATGGCCGCAGACGAAGGAAAAGTAAAAATTAATAGATTCAATGGCACAAATTTTGGGTTCTGAAAGATGCAGATTGAAGATTATTTGTATCAGAAAAAGTTGTATCAGCCTCTTGCAGAACAGAAACCAGAAGAGATGAAAGACGCAGAGTGGAAACTTCTTGACAGACAAGCACTAGGAGTTGTTTGTCTAACGTTGGCTCGTAACGTTGCGCGAAAGAGACGACAATAGCAGGTTTTATGAAAGCCCTAACGAACATGTATGAAAAATCATCGGCCTTGAATAAGGTAAATCTTATGCGTAGGCTATTTAATCTTAAGATGGCAAAAGGCGGGTCTATAGCGGATCATCTGAACGAGTTCAACACAATCACAACTCAATTGAGTTCTATAGAGATTGAGTTTGATGACGAGGTCAGAGCTTTGATTCTTCTATCCAGTTTGCCAAAAAGCTACAATGGTACTGTAACGGCAGTGAGAAACTCTCCAGGCAAATCGAAATTGAATTATAATGATGTTTGTGACCTAATTTTGAGTCAAGAAATTCGCAAAAGGGAATTAAGAGAAACGTCAAGGTCTGCTCTGAATACAAAAGCTAGAGAAAGATTAGTCAACAGAAATTCAAATCGTAACAGATCAGCTTCTAAGCATAGAAGCAAATCAAGATTAGGAGAAGGACGAAGTTGCAGGAACTGTGAACAGAAAGGACAACACTTGAAGGCAGATTGTTTGGCACTTGAAGGCAGAAAGATGCTTGAATGCATGCAAGGGCTGGAATCGTATGGGGATGGGTTTAGCACTGTTGAAGACTTAAGGAGGAGCATGAAAATGAAGAATAGGGTAACCACCATGAGAGGTAAGGTCAGCTTCCCACCTTGTTATTTTCCCTCTAGAAAGAATTATTTAAACTTACTGTTTAAGGTTGATTTATGGCTTGATCCCACATGCAATGAATAAACACATAGTACACACTGAGAAAACAATGCCTAGCTAATCAAAAACCAACAACTAAGCATACCTGCCATTGAAGCAAGCTTCAACTGGGTCGAAATTTTGACCTAACCAAAACGTATTTCTAATGCATGGAACCTAAACTACATATTATGAGGATTTCAAAACACAGAATTATTGGAAACGAATTAGGAAACAGAGAGAAATTCATGTTTACAATTGAGGGTCTAAAAATGGTCACACTTAAATCGGGCTTAAAGCTCGTGTTTTTTAACATGGAATGAAACCCCAGGGAATGATGATCATCATAGTTCAAATCCCGAGTAAAATGGCTTAGAAACAAAGCCAAACGAGGGAGTTGCAGGTTTGAATATTGAAGTTCAAACCGAATGATATAATGCAATTCAAAGCTTGAAAATAATCTTAATTTGTTCACTAGGCTTTTAGAAATCAATTAGGAATGAAAAGGTATTAAATTGGGGTCTGGAATCGCACGAAATAGAGAAAAGAATTTTAAGGTTTACTTTGAACCCTAGCGACGAGGGAGACGAGGAACAATATGGGTCGGGTCATTGAGTTCGTGTCAAGGCCCAGCCGAGCAAATGGATTATGAAACTTAAGTGATAAGACGTTGCTTTGGGAATTAGATATTGTCGATGTGGCGGACCGGACCAGACCGGTCGGTCTTCAGCCAAAGTATGCCGATTCACTTAAAATAGCCTTGGACCGGTCGACTTTTAAGGAGAATAGTTTGGTTCACCTATTGTATGACCAGACCGGTCGGTTCCCTTTGTAATTGGCCCGGTTCACTAACCTAATGGCCAAACCAATGGGGTTGGCTTCATTTTATGAACCATGACTTTTGCCATTTAAATTTTGACCCCGAATTTTTAAAAAAATTATATTCAGGCCCTGAAAAATAATTTAAAATTATTTTAATGCCCTTTGAGCTGGGGTAAAATAGTAATTTTACTCCTGGGCTTAAAAACAATACAACGAAGGCCAATTGAATTGCAAGAAGAGTCATTCCCAACGTTTTTGGACATTCCGAACTCAATAGTGGAGTCTGATTTGAGATATTGGACCCCAAAATATATGAATGAACAAACTGGACTAATTCCAAATAAGTCCTAATAAATTAATTAAGCTACCAAATGAACCCCAATGACCGCGAGGGTACCTACCCTAAGATTTTTTCAACGTTCCGGACTCAAAAGTAGGGTTCGTTCCGTCAAACGAGCTACCTAAAATACAAATGCGCAAAAATAGGTAATTCCCAAATTGCCTTTGAGATATAGGCTACCAAACTGACTGGGAAAATGTAGAAAATGACATACCCAACATTGTTAAATGCTCTGGACCTAATGATGAGGTCAAATTGAGCATCCGAGTACCCGAAGATGGTCCCAAATAAAAGTACAAAATTACAAAAATGCCTTTGGTCCTAATGTAAGCCACAGGAAGGCTAGTTAACATCCAGAAGAGCCTAAGTTTAGTATTTTCGACGTTCCGAACCCAACAGTGATGTCCGTTTGGAAAATTTAAAACTCTGAAACAAATTGTAAAATAATGAATATGCCCCTAGGGCTAAAGCAAGCTAAGAACTGAACTAAGAAGCATTAAGAACCCTAACTATAGGACTTAAGGGAACCCTAAATAGCAAGACTAAGCATTTAGTTAAGATACTTTAGGCCATGATGAGTACTAATAAAGTATCAATGTATATCGATCTATGACTTAGGATCACAAGCAAAGGAAAAGAGATGAGATGCTTGATAAAGCAAGTTTGTAAGGATATAATGGTGGACTCAGGACCACAGGTGAGTAATTTGGAAATTTGAAGTGCAGATTTTCGCACTATGATTTAGAACTGTATTTCTATCACACTGTTATTTATTGAACAAACTGCTATCGTATTGATTGATCGAATTGCTATCATTTTGTCAAACAAGCCATTGTTTTAAGAGCAAATTGTTATCGTTTTATTGATCTAATTGTCATCACTCTATTGATCGAATTGCCATCATATCATTGATTGGATTGCTATCGTTATTGATCAAATTGTTTTATGAACTTGTTTTAAAATGTGAAGCATAATTGATTATCTACTGTTTTAATTGAATCGATTGATTTGTTCTGAATCGTCTATCGAATTGACTCAAATTGTTTCACTACATGCCATTACACAGTATTGATTGATTGATGTTTTAAAATTGTCATGCTTCACATCCTCTATTTATTGATTGATTTGTTGAAAATTGGGATCGATGGAGAATTGATTTAACCTTCTTTTAGCTTCAAAATTCCATCGGTCAAAACCCATAACAAAGAACCATGATTACTCTCGAGCTTTTCACAAAGCTCACACGGATTTATCCAAGCACATTTCAGGTGTACTCAAAGCAAGAAAGGACAATACGTAATGACTAAGAAGTCTCTAAGCATAGTGGAAATCTGCAAGGATGCAGCATAAGATGTTCCAATTGACCTGGATGACATGTCAGAAGTAGACAGTTTAGAGCAAGAAGACTAAAGTTAGACTAGCAGATCTATAGTATTGTTAGTCATTGATTGTATTTGTAATTAGGCCCACAATGATTTAAACCTTGTACACTTGTACAATGTATAGTTATGGAATTGTATTGCTCTGCCAAGTGTGACTGAATCCATTTCAACTAAAAAAAAAAAATCTATGAAATTCAACTGCCCATTATTGTTCTAAAGAATGCAATTAACTTGGGACCGAATCAAAGGCCTTGCGGCCGATCGCATTCCGCAATTTGCATAAGGTGGGTTTCAGGATGTGAAACAAGCAATTCTCTACTTCCCACAAAGGATTTGGACGACGCCTGTTTGATTTTAGGCTCCAAAGGTCACGAGGAACTAGGTCTCGTTCATGAATCTCAGCCTTCTCTTCCTCCTATATCTCCAGGTCCCCGAAGCGACTTCTCATTGGAAGGGTTGCCTTGTTTGTAGTGGGAATGTCCCTCTCCTAGAAGCAATAGACAAGGTGCACCCTAAAATGTTTGAGAACTTTGATGTGGATACTCCAACTTTACAACTATTATATCTGGACACAATCTGGGGATATGTAATGAGCTATAAGGCTTTGCCTTCTACAAAATTTATGGCGATTTGGAATTTGGTGGTTGAAAGACTTCTAATGCGCTTAGCAGGATGGAAGCATCAGTACCTTTCAAAGTGTGGTGAAATCACACTAATGTTTCTCTTTTCTCTATGCTAGTGTCGGTTGAGAAGAAGTTACAACGAGATTTTCTATGGGGTGGCAAGGACTATGATAAAAAGATTCACTTAATGAACTAGGAAAAGGTAAAGCTTCCTATGGTAGGGTACAAGTTGGGCACCAATGAAATGGATGTGGAGATTTGTAATGGAGGATCGAGCTTTGTGGAGGAATATTATTGCTATAAGGTATGGATGTGAGGAGGAGTGGTTTTCGAGGGCTAAGAAGCACGGATACATTGAGGACAGCTTGAATATATATATCCAAGCTTCACGAGGAGCCTACATAATTGGGAGTTGGAGAAAGTTGAGGGTTTCATGGAGATGCTTAGTAGATACCACTTGGAGGAAGGAAGGGAGGATGTAATGGTTTGGATGGTAGATAGTAATAATAAGTTCACTGTACGAACTTTTTACAAAAAAAGTGGTGAGTCGCAATGAGACGTCTTTTCCTTAGAAGTTGATTTCGGAAGTCTCAGATTCCACTCAAGGCTGCATTTTTTGTTTGGTCGGCACCTTGGGGAGCAATTCTTCCTTTGGACAATCTGAGAAGAGGATTTCAATTTCCTAAGAGATGTTTGTGCAAAGAGGAGGAAGCATGAATTTAAATAGCGGTCGCGAGATACGATTCGGTCACGGTGTAACAGTATCGAGAGCATCGAGTTGTTTAGAACGGGAATCAGAAACCACAACCATGAATTTTTTCCAAATGCTAGCAAATCTCTTAAATGTCGCTGACAAGCATATCTTGACTACAATTATCACATTTTAATATTTTTTATTATTATTTTTCAATTTTCTAACACCTAAAAAATATTTTCCTTATAAATAACACTTACAAAGATATTTTATTATTTTATATGAATTTTTTTAAATTAAATTAATACAAAGTATCATTTAATTTGAATAACATTACAACAAGTAATATAAATAATAACAAAAAATGATTATAAGCATGAAAACCAATTTAATGTGATTATATGAAATAAAGAAAATTTAAAAATTTAGCGGCCAAGAAGCCTTTTCGAGCTCGTATTGATCCGAATGTTTTGGTAACCCATTTCAAACTTTTTTGGATTATTTTGTTAAGTATCTCTCTTGCATATAAATCATATAAAAATAGAAATCATAATAATTCTGAAAAGAAAACTTAAAATTAAAAAATTAAAAGAAAATTAAAAATTTCAAAAAAAATACTTAAAATAGTAGTAATAATCTTATAATGGCCATAATGGTCCTGTAACGGCCGATACGTAACGGTATCAGCCAATATGGCTGTGAATTTTAGTCACACCGATATATTGACCAATATCGGTATCAATGGGTCAAAAAATCGATACGTAACGGTCGATATGTAACATAACGGCCGTTATTTAAAACCACAGGAGGAAGAGACGGTGGGCCACTTACTTGCGCATTGTAAGATGGTAAGGGATACTTGGACATTGATATTCTTCCTACTTGGCTATAGTTGGGTTGGGTCGACAACCATTAGGGAGGTCCTTTTGGGTTGGCAGTGTAGAATGATTAGATGAGATTTGAAGATTGCTTGGAACATGGCTCCTTTGTGTCTTATATGGCGAACGAAACTAAAGGATTTTTGAAAGGAAAGAGTTAACACCATGGTGCTTCAAAGATAATTTTTTACGTTTGTTTTTCTTTTGGTTTAAGAAGGAATCTCTTTTGTACTTAGATAAGTATATAATTTTTTTTTTTTTTGGGGGTGGGGGGGTGTCTTAGGCTTTGATTTTGTGGCCAATCCTTTTTTTCGTATATGGCTTCGTCCCACTCAGGGGTATATATATACATATACCCCTTTTACTGATTAAAAAAAACTTAAGAAAAAGATTGGTATATATATTGAGACTCTTCTCTCTATATTTTAACTAATCACGTATTTGCATCTTGGTTGTGTGATTAATGTTATATATAGTCATATATTTCTCTGTTCTCTATAAATTCTATGTCTGGGTTAACTTTATACTGCTAGAAGTGAGGAATTGGTGAGGACTCTTGGGTAAGCTTTTGAACAAGTGTATAATGTGCAATCATTGCATATGATTTGCACACAACTTGATCTATTTGTTGTCAATCTACAATTGTGGTTATGGTACGCGCAATGTTACCTGGAATGTGGATCATTATGGTACGGGAAACGGAAACATAAATCATCGCTTGTTATAAAACATGGTACATTAGGGGTAGGCTTCTTTCGATCACTTTGTTGGAATGAAATACTTTTATTTGGAACGTGACATGCTTTTTGATTGTATTTGTAATAATATTGGTGTGTATATATAAACACCAAAAATATTTCAACAAATCCAAGCCATTATAAAATTAAATTCCAATGATGTGTGTGTATTTTGTATGTTTTTTTTTTGGACTTTTGATATTTTAGATTGGAATGCTAAATCTTGCGTTCCAAATGGCTAATGATCTATGTTTTGGATAGTGCAATCCTAATTCGCAATTTGCTAGGGGAGGAGAGAATTATGGTAACCATGGGTACGTGATTAGTGATCGTCATTCATGGAGAAGCAAATTGAAAGAAATCAAATTAGTATTATACGGATTAGTATGAGGACTAATGGCAGTACTAGTGTGACTAGGGTAGGTTACTTTCTTTGGTCGGGATCTTTGAAAGCTTGTAATTTAACTTGCTTGCTAGTAGATTTAATGTCACATGGTCATAGTGAGTCTTTTTCCTTCCATTCTAAGGGGTTTTTCTTACTTGTAAATCTTTGTCTTCTATTTGTGTGATTGTTTATAGTTGTCATAGGTGATTGCTACAGATCACAACACAATTAGATTTTTTTTTATAAAAATTTTTGTTTTTTCTTCTCATAATTAATAATCGTGTTCAGCCAGTGTTCTTTGAATTAGACTGATTTTAATTCTAAAATAACTCACCACAAGTTACATCTTGCAATTTGACATTTTCCACATTACATGCATACTTTGATCCATAGTTGTTAAAAACGTACAATGTGTATCGTGCATCGTACGACATGTATCGCGTATCGTATGATACATCACAATTCAACTATAAATTGATACGACTTGTGCTTTCATATCGTTTCTGCACCGAATCATTTGATACAAAGGTTGTATATCATGCAATACATTTCTTATCGCATGTATCATCTGATACAAGCAATTTGAGAAACCTACATAAAAAATTTTGATTTTTTTGTTTCAGGAACAAAGATAGTACAAAGAAAGAGAAGGAAGAGATAGAAATCGGTGATTTGAACATACTTAGACAGAGAATGAATAAAAAATTTGAAGAATCGAAGAAAGACTATCAATCTGAACCATCCCCATCCTCATCCTCATCGTCACTGACCGCGTGCATCGTTGTTAATCTCTTCCATTGCCCTTAACGTCAATCATCTCCTCCGATCAGACTCAAAGGCCTCGTTTGGACGACCGGATAAAAAGGTCGGATCGGATAGGATATGTTCGAATCAGATAGGAAATAAAATCCAATGGGATTAAATATCCTATTCCAGTGTTTAGAACATGCCCAAATAAAAAGTTCGGATATGCTGTTTTATTTCAATTCTATACTCATATCGATACAATCATTAATAAAAATAATAAAATCTTATGAAAATAAAATCTTATGTAATATTAAACTTGTACTCTTAATAATATTTTTTTTTGAGATTTTAGAAAAACTAAATTCTTAAAATATATTTTTTCAAAATATATGCTTAAAAATTTCAAAAACAAAAGTTAAGAACAATAGAGAGAGATAGATAAATAAGAGAGGGTTCAAAAAATTTAATAATTTATTGTGTATAAATATTAATAAAAAAGATTACTAATAAATGTAAGAAGAAAAAAAATAGTCGGTATATTTGAAATCTATTTAATAGTCTAAAAGTGTCATCAACATGAATGATTATATGTTATAAAAATTTATATGGGTAACATCAGTGGTTGTTGGAAGTATTCTCCTCCCTCTTCTATCTTTTCTTCTTGTCATAAGAGAATGATTGAAGTTTTTTTTTTACTTCTTATTCCATTGGACATAGGATAAAAATAATACCACTACTCTAGTGGGATTATTTTTATCCCACACCGGTGGGATATAATTATAACTAATCCCATCCTAAGTAGTGTCCAAACATAAGATAGGATATCACTTACCCTATCCTACCTTCTTATCCCGTCAAACAAACATGGCCAAAGATCTCGATGAGATTTTTGATCTCTCTCGCATGCAGTTTTTTTTTTTTCAGTTCTTGACTTCTTGCATGCAGGATATTTACGAGAGTGAGAGAGGATAAGGGGTTGGGTGACTTGGGTCTTGAATCTTCTATGTTGACAAGAGAGTGACCAAGTGAGAGAGTATAGATAAAGACTCGGGTTGGGTCTTTGGGCTGGCCTTTTGGGCTTTTGTTTGAATTGTTATATTTTGAGCTTTTAAAACTATTGGTTGGACTTTAATTTGATTAAAGTTGGGCTGTCCAGAATCCCAATTTTATTATATCATTTTTAACAATTTATATATATAAATATATTTAAAAATAAATTGCACCTATCTTACGAAACACGATATGATTTGCATTTTTTGAAAAACAATACGCCATCTGATACACATTTCGACAACCTAGCTTTGATCCATAAAGAACTCTCCTGACCAGTTGTGACACTTATTTTAAAAATCTCAATTTTTTTTGGGCACATATCTGCTAGGCACGGAAACTAACTCCAAACTAAAAAAATCAAGATGCTACTCAACTAATAGAATTAGCACAACTATCCAACAAAGATGATGATGAAAAATCTGAATTGAATATTATGTAAATACAATATAAAATCTCCACACTTAAGTTTACTATATACTCAACTCACCAAGACTAACTCCAAACTAAAAAAATCAAGTTTACTATTCCATATCTGCTAGGCATGGAAACTAACTCCAAACTAAAAAAATCAAGATGCTACTCAACTAATAGAATTAGCACAACTATCCAACAAAGATGATGATGAAAAATCTGAATTGAATATTATGTAAATACAATATAAAATCTCCACACTTAAGTTTACTATATACTCAACTCACCAAGACTAACCACAACTCTGTAAAGGGGTCAGCATCAGCATTAAAGTAATTTTTCTTTACAATTTTGCTCCCTTATTCATATTCCTCATTGCAAATATAATGATACTTGTTTTCAAATATAAAATATAATATTTAAAATTGACAAATAAGCACATTGCAAAAGGAAATTCCATACACACATACATAATTAGATACATATATGAACACAAATTAATAAAAATATCAAATGTACATACCATCTTCATCTTTTGTATCCACATTGAGCTTCAAGTCCTCCAACAGATACTTGCAGACCTCAGTCTTGCCCTCCCTTGCAGCAAAATGAAGAGCCCCACGTTTGTTAGCATCCTTAACATCCGCCACGGTTTGTGCCAATCCCTTCCCATCATCGAGCTGGGCCGCCAATTCTATCAAAAACAAAATTCAACATTAATAAAAAAATATGTAAAAAAATCACTCAGAACAGAAAATTATCAATTGAACAGAAACCAATGAGAAGCAAAATAGTAAAGAAGTTCAAACTTACTCTTAAAGAGATCAAGATTCCCAATACAAGCAGCATTGAGAAACTGTTGAACCTTTTGCCTCACTGCAATCAGAAGACAAATATAGTTGTAACACTAGACTGAAAAGGGAACATGTAAAATCTGTGAAATCGTATGAGAAAGTGAGAAAGTAAAGTTGAACAGCAGAGAAAGCAAAGAGAGAATATATGAAACCTGTGGCATCATCAAATCTATGCGTTTATGTGTATGTATTTATATAGAGATGTAGAGAAAGAGAACCTGCAAGGGCAGTAGATGCATCGGTAGTCATTATTCGGTGAGGAGAGCGGAATAATTCTCTCAAAAACCCTAATAACCTCTTTGTTTTGGCTTGTCAGAGTTTCTAGAGAATTGTTCAAAAGTAGAGTACTAGCTGCCTCTCTCCCGGACAGTGAACGACAGAAGCTTCTGGAATTTTTATTGATGGTACGAGAAGGCAAAAGACACAAATCCGAATTTAGGGAAAGGTTTTTGAACTTTGTTAAGATTTTGAATTTGAGTTTGAGTTTGAAGTGAAAGACAGTCATTTTATATTTTTATTTTCTCTGATTTTAATTATATAAAATAAAATTAATAATAAGTCTTTATTTTACTTGATTAATTATATAATAATAATTTTTAATTTTATATTACAAATTTAGACCAATTTTATATAATTATACATTTATAAAATAATAATATCATCATAATTCTTTATTAACAATTTAGCATGCAAATTTTTATTTTAAAATATGTAATGTGTTATTTGAATTATTTGAATTATATTTAATTTAAGAAAATATATACACGAATAAAAAGGTAATAATTAAATAAACATCCCAATGAAAACCAACCCTATTTCATCACGGATTTAAATGAGTTTGGTGATGCTTTTTTTTCGGAGGGTGAGATTAAGGAAAGGAGAAGAGATAGAAAGACAAAATTACACATATATCTGTCAATTAAATTAAAATTTTGGCATAGAAAAGTTAAAAAGGATCAAATGAAAGCAAGTAAAATTATGGAAGACATTATTTATGTAATTTATCTAAAAAAAATGATGAAGTGAAATTTTAGCTATCTACTTTTTTTTAGAGTTAATTAGTCTTAAATACCTCGAGAAGATACTATATTTTTATAAGATCTACGAGTGTTTCAAAGTTGAGTTAAGAGCAATTGCTTATTTTATTTTTTGAGCATAAGTACATTATGATGAGATGGCACTAACTATTTTTAATATATGATTATTTTATCATTTATCATGATCGCATCATTCTCATTGGCTCTCCATGCATGTCTGATCCAAATCCATGCTTCATCTAAGTCGAAAGTCACCCCACCAGCATCAATTAACTTTCCATTGACCTATACAACACACACCATTGCTACCACCTACCATCCTCACATCAACAAAATTTACGAATCTTTGTTTCGATAGTGGCAATGGGGAGTGCAGCAAGGGAGATCATTGGTTATCATTTGTACAATGTGCGTTCAGATGACGTGGGTCTATGATGTGCAAACAATTGCCAATCGATGCCAATCAAATTGATTTCATCATCAATTTGGAAAATTGTGTGTATCCAAATGAAAGGCGGCCATATTATAAAGATTTCGTAAATTGATTTCATCATCAATTAGGGATATTTAAGGCAGATCACATCTTTGTTTTTAACGGGTTGAAAGGATGGTGAGGAATTTTTTAATTTTTGTAAAAGTTTACACTTTTAGTAAAGTGTAAAATTTTACATTTTGCTGGGATGAAATTTTTCACTTTTGTTAAGACAAAATTTTATAGTTTTGGATCTTAATTGATAGATTTTGATTTTTAAAGTTCAAATATACAAATTTTATTAAAAATGGGACTATAATTTATAAGTTATTGAAATTTGAAATCTTGAAATTTTTTTTGAAAAAGTTGCATCATTCACCCGCTTGGTGTTTTGAAGTGATGAACTGATTTGGAATGAAAGATATTTAGTCATTGAAGGTTTAAAGGACTTCGTGGGTTACTAAAATTAGGCTGAGATTTAATGATATTTTTTATACTTTTAGTAGACTTCTAACTTAATGAGCCCTCTTTTTTATCTTTTGTTGTAGTTGAGATATGTGCAATAAACATGTTTTACACTTCGTTGTATTTTTTTATTTGTAAATTCTGATTTTCTTTTATTTATGCAAGTAATGTGAAAAGAGGAAATTCTAATACTACGTGTGTGTGTGTGTAGCGACTTGAATTCAAATTGTGTGTATGAAAGAGATGAATTTTTCCATCTCATTTATCATGTGTACAAAATTGCACTTACAGCAAGTTACTTGTTAGACAAAATCTAGTTTAAATGAATAGGAAAAAATAGACCAGAAGCTATTCATAACAAGAGTTATATGTAAAACAAAATAAAATTTTGATATTAAAAAAAGTTATATGAACATTGGATAAAATTTTTGAATAACATATGTAACAACATTTATATATTATTGTTGATATCAATATATTACAAAGTTAAGTTAACATGACAGACCTTTGTAAACACATGATTTTGTCACAACCTTCTTCATTGTCATTCTTCTAAACACTAGATTTCTATATGAAATGAAGATGGTCATCTTTAGCCACTCTCTGAATGCTTTTTTTGTAATTACAATATAATAATGTAAATAAAACTTCACAAAATATTCATGATATATCGCAATATCTCACGACAAATATTATAACTGATTATATCACACTTATTTTAACAAAAAAAAAAAAAAAGACTCTCTATACACTAATATTATGTTATATCGCAATTTTATAACAGATATATCGACATTTTTTGTTTTTAAGTGGTTCATTATGAAAAAATGATTAATTTTATTTGTTAGTCCTAAAGGTTTCAACCTAACGACAATTTAGTAATTTTGATAATAACAAGGCATTGATTGTAGCACTAATGATTTATTCGTGTAGTCTTAATTCAAGTAGGCCAAATAAGTTTAGGATAAATTACATTAACCTTTCCTGATATTTCTGACAATTACACTGATATTCTTTGAGATTTCTAACAATTACACAAACCTCCTTTGCTTTACCTGACAATATATAGATATCCCTTCCATCCAATTTTTTTTCAAAATGACAAAACTACCCCTTTAATTTTTTTCATTCAATTTTTAAAATTTTGACCAATTTTTTTTTTCATTTTTGAAATAAATATTGATATCTTAAATTTATTTTTCTATAAAAATTTGAAATTTATTTTTATATAAAATAAAAATAAGTTATTTATCTTAAATTTATTTTTAAGTAAAATAATAAAAAAAAACCTTTAAAAAAGTTAGAAAAAATTGGTCAAAATGAAAAAATACAAAAATAAATAAATAATAAGGGCAAATTTGTCATTTTGAAAAAAAAATGATTGGAGGGAGGTATGTATATTGTCAGGTAAAGAAAATGATATTAGTGTAATTTCAGAGACTGCATGAAAAGTCAGCGCAATTATCAAAAACCTCATAGGAAGTCAATGTAATTTACCCATGAGTTTAATAAATTATCAATGGGTAATTACATTGATCTCCCATGAAGTTTGACAATTACACTAACCTCCCATGTAGTTTCTGAAATTATACTGACCTCCCCTACTTTTCCTGAAAGTATACAGATTATTTTTTTTTTTTTTTTAATTTTGACCAAATTTTTTAAATATTTTTTTATTTAAAAACAAATTTAAGGTAAATAACTTATTTTTATTTTATATAAAAATAAATGTAAGTTTTCATCAATATTTATTTGAAAAATGAAAAAAATTGGTCAAAATTTAAAAAATTAAAAAATATATATATGAAAAGGGTAGTTTTGTTATTTTGAAGAAAAAATTGACTGGATGGAAGTATCTATATATTATCAGGTAAAGTAGGAGAGGTCAGTGTAATTTTAAAAACTTCAAGGGGGTCAATGTACGGTCAATGTGATTTTCATAAACCTTAGGAGAGATCAGTGTAATTTACCCATTATCAACAAATCAACAAAAAGCCAAGCAAATGGAAGATGACCTGCAAAGATGAAGAAAATTGAACAATGGCATTGGATCAGAAGTGTTCAAGCTCAGGAAACTGAAAGTGAAGCAACATGTAATTTATTTTTGGGTTATAAATGTTTTAAGATATGTTTCAACAAATTAAAATTCACATTGAGATTAACGAATCTTAAACTTTAAGTTAAAATAAATTTTCAAAAGGAAATAATATCCTATGTACACAATTTTGAAAATTAGTTGACCTAAAAAATCACTCAGTCAACTTACTTGAGTAATCTAAGGCAAGTTTCTCAAAATTGAGAATTTTGGTCTACCTAAACTGTGAATTAGTCGACCAATTTGAGTTATACCTTTGGACATTTTCAAAGTCTATAAAATTTAGTTGACCTAAACAAAGGATTAGTCGACTAGAGGTCTCTTAGTTTTAAAATATCATAGTTCTGTTGAATTCAATTGACTTGGGATCGTGAATCAGGCTAAGTGTAGGAAATCATCTCTATTGAACGGTCAGTTGACTTAGTGATAGAATTAGTCGATTAAATAATGTAAGGTTTCAACATTGGAAAACTCAGTTGACCTAACAAGTAAATCAGTTGATTAAAGGTTTCGTGTCTTAAACAAACATTCAAGTACTACTAGAATCAGTCAACCTAAAATATGTCCTAGTCGACCTAACAAGGAATTTTTTAATTTTTGTAAAACTATAAAATTTTACACTTTTAGTAAAGTGTAAAATTTTTCATTTTGTTGGGATGAAATTTTTCACTGATTTTTCCCTTTTGTTAAGACAAAATTTTATAGTTTTGGATCGTTTTTTTTTTAAAAAAAATTTCATATGTAATGTGGATCTTAATTGATAGATCTCGATTTTTAAAGTTCAAATATACAAATTTTATTAAAAATGAGACTATAATTTATAAGTTATTGAAATTTGAAATCTTGAATTTTTTTTTTGAAAAAGTTGCATCATTCACGCGCCTGGTGTTTTTAAGTGATGAATTGATTTGGAATGAAGGGTATTTTAGTCATTGAAGGTTTGAAGGACTTGGTGATTACTAAAATTGGGCTGAGATTTAGTAATATTTTTTAATACTTTTATTGGACTTCTAACTTAACGACCCTCTTTTTAATCTTTTATTGTAGTTGAGATATGTGCAATAAACATGTTCTACACTTCATTGTATTTTTTTATTTGTAAATACTGATTTTCTTTTATTTATGCAAGTAATGTGAAGAAAGGAAATTCTAATACTACATGTGTGTGTATAGCGACTTGAATTCAAATTGTGTGTATGAAAGAGATGAATTTTTCCATAACATTTGTCATGTGTACAAAATTGCACTTACAGCAAGTTACTTGTTAGACAAAATCTAGTTTAAATGAATAGCAAAAAAAAAGACCAAAAGCTATTCATAACAAGAGTTATATGTAAAATAAAATAAAATTTTGATATTAAAAAAGATAAAGTAAAAATACAAATTTAGACAAAAGAGTTATATGAACATTGGATAAAATTTTTGAATAACATATGTAACAACATTTATATATTATTGTTGATATCAATATATTACAAAGGTAAGTTAACATGGCCGACCTTTGTAAACACCTGATCACAACCTTCGGCATTGTCATTCTTCTAAACACTAGATTTTTATATGCAATGAAGATAGTCATCTTTAGCCATTCTTTGAATGCTTTTTTCGTAATTACAATATAATAATGTGAATAAAAATTCACAAAATATTCATGATATATCGCAGTATCTCACGATAAATATTACAACTGATTATATCACATATTTTTTAACAAAAAAAATTAGACTTTCTATACACTAATTGTCATGCTCGAATTTTTAAAACTTGGGGAGTGAATGAAAAGGAACTAAAAAGAATTAATTAAAATATTATTAAATGGATTTAGTTGATTACACATTAATTTCCTCATGTTTCTCAAATTTAAGAATAAAAAATTGTTAATTAGACTCACCCAATATGAGTTTCGAATACTAGTCAAATATCTCCCCCAACTAATGGTCAAAAATAGTCTAAGTCATGTCCAAGCATGACCTCCAAGATAACCCCAAAAATGTCTCTAATGTGTCTTGAAACAATGGCCAAAAATAGCCCCAAATGCCCTAAGGCATAGACCAATGATAGGTCAAAAATCTTACCTAAATTGGTCTAAGAGAGTGGTCAAACATGGCCTTGAATAATGGCTAAAATGTATCCCAAAAAGGTGCCTAACATGGATTGGTATAATGGCCAAAAGGGGCCTAAAAGGGGCTCCAAATGGTGGTGTCTAACATGGAAGTAAATGGCCTTAGAGGGTAAGGCAAGGCATGCTCGTGGCATGCCCAAGGCGCAAGTGCGCAAGGGGCAAGGCGCAGGCATAGGCGCACGTGGCATGTGGCAGCAGGCGCGCGGGAAGGAGGGCAAGGTGCACGGCGCATGGCGCGATTGCAAACGTGCAGCGCGCGGGCGGGTTGGCTGGTCTGCTGGGCTTGCTGGCTTACTGTTTATTGCTACAGTATTCCAATAACTAAATTGCTACAGTACCAGCATTCCAACCTTGGTCCAAAAATTTTGGTTTTGACATTTTTATACCCATTTCAATTTATTTCATCACCAAACTTGGTGAGGGATCCTAAAACATGTAAAATGACCATTTTACCCTTTTTCCCTTATTTTTCGACCTTAAGTAAGTTTTGACCAACTTGCCCCATGTCTCTTCCTGTGCCCTTATTTTCATTTCTTTACCTTTCTTTTTCCTCTTAATTCATTTAATTCCTTACTTAGAAAATCTAGGCATGTTCTCCAACTCCCCTCAATCTAGTTGCTATTTTTGAAAAAAAATTTCATAATCTCTTTTGTTTATTGACCTATTTCCTCATTCCATTCCGCCTCCTCATCCTCAACACCCACAATAACACCTAATAGAACATTCACTTGTATAGTGTCATATTTTCAATATCCACAATTATGTTTCAAAAATAAATAACTATATGGAGCTCCATGCTCCTCATTCACATTCAATACACAATTCTACACGATCCAACATGAAATTTAAGTTTACAACTTACACAAGGTCTAAACTTTAAATAAGAAATAAACTTCATGGGACTTATGCCCCTACATACAAAATATAGCCTTTAGGCCAAATATACATCAAAGTCCATTTTCCCCTCAATGCTTCAAGACTTTATCAAGTGTTATGCACCGGGAGTCTCATCTGTAATATGTAATCCCGTATAGGGTAAGTACGACGACTTGTATGATATAATGCTAATATAAAGAATTAAGGTAAGGCGTGGCATGTGCAAAGTGAACATTTATGAGTTATAAACCTTCCAAGTCATTAATGCAATGCAATGGCAATATGTATGACACACGCATGCAACTCTATGCCCAACCCATGTCTTGCTTCACGGTCCTTCCCCATTGGAACGCAAGTACCAATCGTATGTCTCGTTTTACGGTCCTTCCTCGTTGGAATGCGAGTACCATGGCCAGATTTTGGGTTTTTCACCACAGGATCTACACCATCATAATGCATAGCATCAAAATACTCAACACACACCATGTTTTCAAAGATTCACAATATGCCAATATGCCTTGATTTTACTATGCAATCATGCAATTTTAATAAGGCATCTTATCAAACACATAGGGTGTGCCTTAAATTATACATCATGCATTAAGCAAATCAAAACTTTCAAGCTATAATACTTTGTTTACATGAACACAGCATATAATACCATCAATTATACATATATTCATGTTACATGCTTACAACATTACCAAATTTACAAGGAATACACAAGTACATGAAGTACCAATACTTTGAGCAAACCATAACTTTTAAACTACAAGACTTTGCTTACATAAACATAAGCTAAAATATAATCAATTATACATATATTGATGTTATATGTTCATCACTTTACCAAATTCTCAAAGAATACATAAGTACACAAAGTACCAACCCTAGTTTTTCGAAGCAACTATATGCTAAGTGATTTTCTAATAACAAGTAAGCATATAAGTTATACAATCAACTTATAAAAACATTACTAAACTTAACTCTATTCTTTACTTAGCAAAATATCATACCTAGAATGGTTTTTCTCAACCCTAGGGAGTTGTGCTTACTTCAACTACGAACCAATCGGTAGGATTGTAGCCTTTGTGGTGGGGAACAACTTCCTAGAAGGAAGACTTGAGAGAGTCCAAGGCTAGAGATAAATTTTAGAAGGTAGAAAGTTGAAAAACTTAGGTTTCCTTTGTGGTTTCTCTCCAAGCACAACTTGCAGCACTTTCTCAAGCAATTTCTGAAAATATTAGATCCTAAGTGTCTTATTTATACTAAAGGGTCAAGGGATGAAAAGACCTTTTTCTCCATAATGAGCCGCGAGACCCAGTTACACTACAACCTATTCCGAAACGCCTCAAATCAATATTCTACTATAAACAAAGTTCTTAAAATTATTTTAAATGATATTTTTTTGAAAAATTTATTTTCGCTTGTTGGCGGATGCAGTCGGACCCATCCGGGATGCCCTTTTGGGCTTATTTTTCAAACTATCTCTGATTTCTCTCAAATTTTTTCAGGAGGTATATTTTAACATTATAAGCATACTTTTCTTCTATGGTATACTCAAATTTTGCTTCTAAACATGACTTATGTCTAAATGATGTATGTATAGTGCCCTACCGGCAAATAATTCATGAATAGTGTCCTACCGGCAAAACGAAAAATTACCCTAATTTTTCAGGTCTTTACACTAATATTATATTACATTATATCACATTATATCACAATTTTATAACAGATATATCGACATTTTTTTTTCTTAAGTGATTCTTTATTTGTTAGTCCTAAAGGTTTCAACCTAAGGACAATCTAGTAATTTTGATAATAACAAGGCATTGATTGTAGCACTCATTACTGACTCGTGTAGTCTTAATTCATGCAGGCTAAATAAGTTTAGGGTAAATTACACTGACCTTCCCTAAGGTTTATGACAATTACACTAACATTCGCTGAGATTTCTAAAATTACACTGACCTCCTTTGCTTTACCTAACAATATATAAATATCCCCTCTGGCCATTTTTTTTTCAAAATGATAAAACTCTCCCTTTCATCTTTTTACATTTAATTTTAAAATTTTTGACCAATTTTTTTTCATTTTTCAAATAAATATTGATATCTTAAATTTATTTTTATATAAAAATCTAAAATTTATTTTTATATAAAATAAAAATAATTTATTTACCTTAAATTTATTTTTAAGTAAAATAATAAAAAAACCTTAAAAAAAAGTTAGAAAAAATTGGTCAAAAATGAAAAAATACAAAAATAAATAAATAATAAGGGCAATTTTGTCATTTAAAAAAAAATTGATTGGAGGGAGGTATCTATATATTGTCAAGTAAAGCAAATGATATTAGTGTAATTTTAAAAATCTCATAAGAGATTAGTGTAATTATCAGAAATCTCGTGAGAAGTCAATGTAATTTACCCATAAGTTTAATAAATTATCAATGGATAAATTACATTGACCTCCCCAAAGGTTTATAACAATTATACTAACTTCCTATGTGGTTTATGAAATTACACTGATTTCCTCTACTTTTCCTTAAAGTATATAGATACTTCTCTTTTGTCAATTTTTTTAAATGACGAAATTGCCCCTTTTCTTTATTTATTTTTTCATTTTCCAATTTTGACCAATTTTTTTTTATTTTTTATTTAAAAACAAATTTAAGGTAAATAACTTATTTTTATTTTATATAAAAATAAATTTAAGGTTTTCATCAATATTTATTGAAAAAATGAAAAAAATTGGTCAAAATTTAAAAAATTAAAAAAAATATGAAAATAGTAGTTTTGTCATTTTGAGGAAAAAATTGACTAGAGGGAAGTATCTGTGTATTATCAGGTAAACTAGAGGAGGTCAGTATAATTTCAAAAACCTCAAGGGGGTCAGTGTACTTTTCATAAACCTTAGGAGAGATTCGTGTAATTTACCCATTATCAACAAATCAACAAAAAGCCAAGCAAATGGAAGACGGCATGCAAAGATGAAGAAAATTGAACAATGGCATTGGATTGGAAGTGTTCAAGCTCGGGGAACTGAAAGTGAAGCAACATGTAATTTATTTTTGGGTTATAAGTGCTTTAAAATATGTTTGAACAAATTAAAATTCACATTAAGTTTAACGAATCTTAAAATTTAAGTTAAAATAATTTTTCAAAAGGAATAAATATCCCATGCACACAATTTTGAAAAACAGTTGACCTAAAAAATCACTCAATTAACTTACTTGAGTAATCTAAGGCAAGTTTCTCAAAATTGAGAATTTTGGTCTACCTAAACTGTGAATTAGTCGACCAAATTGAGTTATACCTTTGGACATTTTCAAAGTCTATAAAATTTTGTCGACCTAAACAAAGGATTAGTCGACTAGAGGTCTCTTAGTTTTAAAATATCATAGTTCGTTGAATTCAATTGACTTGGGATCGTGAATCAGGCTCAGTGTTGGAAATCATCTCTATTGAACGATCAGTTAACTTAGTGATAAAATTAGTCAATTAAATAATGTAAGGTTTCAACACTGGTAAACTCGGTCGACCTAATAAGTAAATCAGTTAATTAAAAGTTTCATGTCTTAAACAAACATTCAAGTACTAATAGAATCAGCCAACCTAAAATATGTCCTAGTCGACCAAATTTAGCAAACTTTGTGAACATTTTGGATCTATTAAAACCAGTTGACCTAAGGAGTAAATTCAATTGGCTGATTTGTCCAGTTTTCAAATCTATGCAACTTTCGGTCGACCTAGTGATTGATTTGGTCGACTGTTTTTTTCGATCTGGCACAGCAACGACTAGAATCTTGAATGATTTGAAAGGCTATAACAATTAGTTTTTGTACCTAACGATTATATTTTTAGATTACTTATAAAAGAGAGGGTCAAAAATAATTTATTTCCAACATATTGATTGCATTCAAAATGAGAAAACTTTACGTTTAAAACTTTACTCTCAAATACCTAGATCCTCAAATACATTTAACTTTTATTGTTTAATCATTAGAAGAGCCTCTTCTAATGATTAAACAATAAAAGCTCGAGTGCGATTCTGATACAATTGATTCTTGAGCACTTGTGAACGTGATAGACTAATCACGTGGTGCCTCGTTAATCGTGCAAAGTTTTCAAGAAAACTTGAAACAACTTTCTAGACAATTTCATATGGCACATTGTTATTGGTTTATAAGAAATCCTAAGTAAGAGGTGATAATGTGTGTGCTAATGCAACATTATGTGTATGTGGGAGAGTGATGAGTCACTTGATAGTGACAACACCCAAAAGTGGACACATACATTTTCTCTCTCATTCCTCTTTAGGTTGACCTTACCCATTTTCAAATTTTATCTCTTTCTTTCTCCCTCTCTCCTCTTTTTCTCCCCCCTTGGGTATGCATGCATATAAGGTATTTGTGTGTATAAGTGTGGTCTTGGGGTTGACAAAACCTTGTGTATTTAGTAAGATGAATAGAGAAAAGAGAGAAACAATGGGTGTGTGAGTTATATGTGTGAGAGAATAAGAGAGTGTGTGCGAGCTAACGTGTGTGTATAACACACAACAATAAAAAGGCAAGAAAGAAGGAGAAGATGGAAATAGCATGAAGACTACTAGGTCATGAACAGAGAAAGTGAGTGGCTATGGGAGAGATAAGGAAGTTCTCTCTCTACATAACAAGCTCCATGAATGAGGTAGGGAGTTTTAGGCATTTTCTAAGTTTAAACCACTGCGCATATGTGTTTTGATATATATATATATATGTGTGTGTGTGTACGCGTGGATAACTGTGTACGTGTGTGTATATATATGTATATATGTATGATGGTAAAGAAACCCACAACGGGTCTCTAACTTTCAGAGCTTCTCAAGCTTGAATAAAGGCCATGGGTGGTGCATAGGTGGATTCTTAGAATGTATAGGTACGTGTGTAAACAAGTTACAGTGGTAATGGACCTAGCTCGAGTCTTGATGAAGATGTGAAATCGTGAAATCTTTAATGGTTTTAGGCCTTGTTTTGAAGATCTAGAACACTTATGAGATGTTTGGATGGAACGACAGAAGGATGAAAGGTCGGCAGTAGTTGGGGATGCCATGGGCAACCATGGCCAAACCTTCATAAGCTTGAAGAACTCAACTTCTTGAGGGTTGTTATTCCACATAAATAATCAAGGATGACCTTGACAACATTGTAAAATGTTTGGAAACTAAGAAAGATGAGAGAAATCGCAAGACAACATGATTTTCAAACTTAGGGTTCTGCTGGTTCATGAGTTCCCAATGAACACGATGATGAACAATGCCCTTAAAAGGGCATAATAGTTTTTTTTTTTTGGAGGGGGAGGCGAATAGCCTTGGACGGCCCCATTTAGAACTAGACCGGTCGGTTACGTTATGTGTTGGATCGGTTCATTTAAACCATGTCTAAATCGGTTGGTTTTGTAATGACTTGAACCAACTCAATTAATATAAGCCTGGTCTGGTCAATTTTCATTGGTGTTAGATCGGTTTACTTGAAATTTAGTATGAACTGGTCAGTTAATTTGGAAATTTAATTTGCTTCCTTAGAAAGCACTAAACCAGTTGGTTTTTGGCCCTTCATTTTGATTTGGCCAGTCTAACCTATTTAGTTGGACCAGAACCATGTTAAATTGTTTTTGGGCCTACAATTTAATATTTTTGGTCATGGAGGTCCCTAAATAATTATAACTAATCAAGATAAAGGCCCAACACTTAAAATTATTTTTTTTCCTTGGGCTTAAAAATAATAAATAAAAGGCAATTTAAAATATAAGAAGTGGCATACCCAAAGTTTTTGGACATTCTGGACTTAATGACGGGGTTTGTTTAGACATTTAAAACTTGGGGTGGTCCCACATAAGTATGTAAAATGACGAAAATACCTTTGATAATTAATTAAATATTTTTAATGCTAATTAAAATCTGAAAGAGGATAGTTCAAGGTTTTTGGATACCTTGAGTCCAAAAATAATGTCATTCTGGACAAATTGGGACCCAATGGTAGTTCCACCTAAATTAATAAAATGACAATCATACCTCTAAAATTAAATTGACTAATTTAATGCTTAACTAAGATCCAAAAAGGGCCTCTCTAAGATTTTGGATGTCTTAAACCCAAATATGATGCTAGATTGAACAAATTGAGACACAATGTTGGTCCCACATAAATGTGTAATATTATGGTAATGCCCCTAGGCATATAAAAAATATCTAAAAGAGTTAATAAAATACCAGAAGAGATACCTTAGGGTTTTTGGACATTCTAGACCCGATTCCAAGGTCCGTTTAATAAGATGGGGTTTCAATAAATGTAAAACTAGTTTGGTTAAAATTATAATAATGCCCCTAGGAATAAGACAAATATCTAAAAGGGGAATTAAAATCTAAGAAGACATAATTTAGGATTTTTGGACCCTCTAGATCCGTTTTCAAGATTAGTTTGGTGAGACAATGTCTCATAGGCACAATTACAGTATTGGTAAAATTACAATAATACCTCTAGGCATAGAACAAGCATCTAAAGGAGAAAATAAAATACAACGAGACCTACTTTAGGTTTTTTTGGACCTTTTAGATCCATATACAAGGTTCGTTGTGCAAGAGAATGTCTCAATTGGAGTGAAATTAGTGTCGGTAAAATTATAAAAATACCCTTAGTGGTTTAAAAAACATCTAAATGATACGAAATCTTTGGGATAAGACATTTTTAGGGCTTTTAAGGTATAGGAATTCATTTTTAGCATCCATTTGGGGGGAAATAGACACTCTATATATAGGTTAAAATATTATTTACCTTAGAGAACTTATGTAAATGATGTCAAACCTAAGTACTATGGGCTACGTCAGCCTCGAAAGTTGAATAAAAAATTCATAAGCTTTTCGATGCTCAAAACATAAAGAACTTAAGTAGTATTTTCTCACACTTACTAGTAAATGTTCTACCATGCCTATTATCATATATGTGTGTACAATGGATGCAATGATACATGAGTTATGTTATTCTATTCCTTGAGATGTTGGATGGATCCTTTTATATTGCATATGGCTTTGAAGCATTGCATTTTGCATGAAGACATAATGAGATCAAATAGAATATTCGTAGATAGATTGTGATCATCTTTATTATTCCAATTCTTGTGATTAGGACAGAGTCTCCTCTTCAGCTGCAAGCTAAAAACCCATGGGAGAGGTTGCTTTGGTCCTATTGGGTTAGTAGCCCATGAATGACACCTTGGATATTGAGTTTATATACTTGTAGGTTTATAATGGACTTAACGAGGGCCTTACCTATCTTAAAGCATGAACATGACATCATAAAGTGTTGCATAATGCATTCATGAAAGTGTACATGCATAGAGCATAGGTGTGTTACATGGATTGTATTGATAAATGATATACACTCAATCTTATAGTTGTGTTAAGGATCGCATACGAAGATATATACTGCTACTGATATTTCATTAAACAAGAAATGACGTTCATTATGGGACAAATATACTTAGATACGCAATAATACTATATTGTTCATTTTGTTACTGTTATGGAACACTGAATTATATAGTACCCTATTGATTAGTGTATCTATAACTATGAATTATTGAATTATATTTTCATTTTGCTACTATTGCATACCGGATATTAAGGTTTGCCAACATAAGGCCTGCATTAGTTTTGCATGTTGTATTCTTGTGTGTTTTGGGAAACCCGACTAAGCATTATGACTTATCCTTGTTGTTCATGGGAATGACAGGTACTAGATTCATAGATGATTGTTGCAGAACTGATCTCGGACAGAAGATAGACTTAGACTGTATTGTTACTCATTTTGTATAAGGGTGCTTGTACCCTTTTAGTTTTTCCTTTGTATCTACACACTCGTGTTAATAGATAGTAGAGTCAGCTTTGAAGTGTAACCATATTGAATATATTGTATATTACTGATAGATCATTATTGCACAAATGAACCTGAAGAAAGTTAATTTTAATTAATCCCGTTACGAGACTTGAATACGTACAATCATAGTAACGAAATGAATTCAATTAATAAAGGAAATGTTTTGTCAAAAAACAAAATTTAGCCTGTATTTTTAATACACTTGACTAGGTTGATCTAATACATTACCTTCAATTAAGAGTCAAATGACCCTTATGTCACTGGCTTGGATTTCGGGGCATGACATGCACTTTCTTAAGGATATATCATTATGCAAGTGTAGACTCAAATATAGCTCGACAAGTTGATCTCACACTTCGTCACAAATATATTATTAATTTTCTCATTTGGATGCTTTGAATATATATAACAAAATAATCAAATGGCAAATGGTTATATTTTTTGAACCACCAGACAACTTTATAAACCAACTTGCAATATAGTTGTCCAAGTTGCATTTGGAGTTAACTTGGTCAACCAAATTTGAGGTTGGTGAACTAACTATTTCTAAAGATGATACTGGTTAGCTACTAGTAGGGCAGTTCAAGAGACCTAAAATGATAACTCTAAATGAAGTTCTTTATTTTATATTTCTCTTTTTGAGATGCAAGAACAAATTTTTAATGATAGATGCAATTTAAAATAACGATAAAACAATTTATAGTATAAGAATTTTGAGTCCTTGAAATATAAATAAAACTCTAATAAATATATAAAAATATATATGTTCTCAATCAAATATAGGAATATAAAATTATAATACTCTTATAATAGAAGAGATGTAGATTTTGAATAAAACTTTAATGGAGTTCTTATGTATACAAACAACAACAAAATTGAATTTGTTTTTGGAGCATTTATGTGCCTTTTTTTTTTTTTGGTAGAATTAGAATTTTGTTGTTCTTAAACTTCTAAATTGGATTATATTATATCCACAAAGCCTTCCTTTATAGTTTGACTTTTATGGGCCTTAAACTCATATTTTAGCTTAAATAGAAATAAAATTGGGGGCTTTTTAAAAAAATGGGGTTGAAGTAATTGCTATATTCGCTTTATGATAGAGCCGGACCTAGATATAACTTGACTAACTTTGGTAGATTAAGTTTCAACTTGGTCATCTAAATTACTTACTAGTAGCTACTAGACTAACTTTGGTTGATTAGGTTTCAACTTAGTCATTCAAGTAACAGTCATGACTAAACTCAATCAATCAAATTTCAACTTGTTGGTCTAATTTGACTCTTTTGGACCATAATTAATTGTCTAAATCTAAATGTTGGTCCACCAACTTTACTCAATGTGCATAAAGACCCAAGTCTTGGACTTTTGGCTTTTTTCATTAGTTCCTGTACTTTTTATTTTTCTTGTGCACTTTGTATTAGGGCTGCAACTCAAGTAGGCCAACCTGAGCCTAACTCGAGCTCATCTCCTCGCTTGAGCCTAACCCAAGTCCATCTTGAATTTTGATGGGCTTGGTAATTTTTTTTTCTAATTCGGGATGAACTTGGACAAACATTTCAAAACCCAACCCTAATTCGGGTCAAGCCTGGGTTCATGTTTAAAAATTTGACACAATGAGATAACTTACACATAGCTTCTATCAAACTTGGAGTATATAAACCAAATTAAAATAAAGTAGAGTTTCGATGTCGGAGTTAACTGTATATATTGTATATTCATGTGTATCATTTTCAGTGGTGAGGCCAACTGCTTATACAACTCCATCACTCATTTCTTTGTGTAAATGACTAAATGCTGAACAAGGAAAATCAACAATGACGAGACTCTAAATATCATCATCCACAAGAAAGTTGTTGTACATTATTTTTGCAATAAAAAGCAAAGAGAATCACAGAGTTGCAATGGAATTAATTAGAAAAATATGGAATACTTATTAAAGTTAAATGCTAAATACAGTTTTGTTTGATGTTATATTCAATTAACCACAAAAAAATAAAATAAAATAAAACCACAATTGCCAACTAAAATTATGCCATATGTCCAAATTACAGTGGACAATTAGGAGGTGAGTCACTATCGAGAAATCGACCAGCAGGACAAGTCGATCTGTTGAAAATGTTGGGAATGATCTCAAATGAAAAGCTAATATCTGGGCTCCAACTACTACTGTGAGAGAAAAAAAACTTAGATATGGGTCTTCAATGGTTAGATTCCTCTATTTTCATCCACTTCTAACATCGCCATCTAGGTTTTAACTTTCAACCCTCCCCTTTAATCACGCCTCAACTTCTTTAACCCCCTTAAAAAAAATGGTTCCACATCAAAAAGAGAACTTAATGATATGTGTAACACCCCAAATTGGTTATTGATAATTAAGTCGCTAATTTAATATTAGGGACTTTAAGAAGCAAAATAATAGTTAAGAAAAACTAGATCAAGAAAATAATAAGACCTTGATTCATGAAATCGACACGTGAAAAAAATAAATAAGTAATACAAGCATGTGAAGAAGAAAAGAAATAAAATATTGCAATAAGACAAATGCGATAAAATACAAAAGCCTAACTAAAGGCAAATAAAAATAGAAGAGAAGAAAAATAGGCCAAAAGTGATGGCCCAAGGTCTTAAACCCAAGACCAATAAAGTGGGAAAGAACTTATGCCACAAAATTAGCCAACTAGGGTACAACACTTTTGTGCTATATATCCCATTAGATATGTATATAACCCATATAAAACCCCATTGCACCACCCTCACACCCAATCAAATTTCATGCAACACCTAAGCAAATATATATATATATATATAGTGTTTGCTGCCTATGTGAAGGGTGTACTTTAGAAAGTTAGACCATGATGGTTGGCTAGAGAGAGAGAGAGAATTATAGAGAGAGAAAGTGAAGAAGAAGGAAGAAGAAGAAGATGAAAACAAGGAGGAATTCCATGCATGCAATCTAGAAGCTAACTCTAAGGAAATCAGTGGCTCAAACCAAGCAAGGAGACGAACCCATTGAAGGTAAAACCATTTAACCCAATTTCTCTCTCTAAAGAAAATGCCACTGTTTTGTGAAAGTTAATGAAACTAAAATGCATGCATGTACCTAATATTGAAAGTGGATGAAAATTGGGAGGAGATGGCACAACTTAGACTTAAGATACCCTACGAACCCCAGAACTAGAAACTAGGAAAATCTAAGTTTTTACCTAGCTTGAACAAAGCTTAAAACAACTTACATGGCAAAAAAGAGCATAAAAGGGGAGCATTCTGCAATTTGAACCATTAAAAATGGTTAAGAAACCACACAAATATAGTGAATTAGAGTGAAAAAGAAAAAATTTGAAAAACCTATAATGAGCTTGATTTGTGGCATTTGAGGAATGGGAAAACGTTCCCTACACTCCCAGAAATCCAAGGGAAGAAAAATCAGATGAAAACAACAACTGAAACTTGTCGAAATAGGGAAAATAGGCCTCGCCGAAAAAATGGGTCTCACCGGAGACCCCACTATAACCCCTTATTTCAACCCCCAATACGAAACAAACCTAAAAACTAGCCATAGATATGAATCCCTCATGCAAAAACGGTTCGAACCTTGGTGGCCTCGTCGTTGGAAGAGGTCGCCGGTGCCGGAAAAGGCGACCAGAGCCCTCGTCAGAGACTTAGGGACGAATTTTATGTTTCAAGTATTTTGAAAGTTTTGTTAAAGTATTTCTGAAAGTTCTGTTTTAATGCTCTTGAAAAGCATCTATTTGAAAAGAAATGCTTCAAATGCTTCTTGTTTGCCAATTGGTAATGTAAGATAATTATGCATAAGCACTACGAGTTATTGAGGACCTTTGGGACTCAAAATCTTGTAAATGCCCGGTAGAAGGTTTATCCCCCGGACATGAGATATCTCTATTGATCTGTTAAGATGAGAGTCTGGTTCTAAACGGATTCCACTAAAATAAAAGTGAAAAAATGTTACATTCAGAAATGGCAGAAGGTTTATCCCTCGTTTTTCTAAACGTGATTTATATGTTCTGATTTCATGATCAAAGAATTTATGTTTTCATGATTAATGGTAGAAGGTTTTCGAACCCCCATTTACATGAAATGGGTTTTCAAATGGCCCCGCTTTTAAAATGTTAAAGGGTTATACCCCCCTATTTAAAAGAAAAGGAATTTTATCCTCCTGTTTATAAGAAAATGATTTCAATTTTTTCTTAGCCACCAAATGGCCATCCTGTACATGTTTACAAGTTTTCTACTGCATATTAAATGCTTTACTCAAATGTTTCGTGTTACATGCTTTTGAAGATACCTGCATCTTGTATTTGATGAAATAAGTGCCTAACCTGAATGGCTTGAATGCTACATGCTATCTATTTTAAGATTTCTATATTTTGTATCTAACATATATGAGCAATTGGTAGTGACTATTTTATAAATCTATTGTACTTAACCCACTACCAGTTGAAAACTCATAACAAGGTACTGGAATTACTCACGAGCTTTTCATAAAGCTCACATAGATTTGTTACTCATGACTCTTTCAGGTAATGAAGATGATTGGGAGCCTTGCCCGTACTGAGGAAGGGCATTGGGAGCTCCGCACTTGAATTAGCATTTTGGGAATGTCAGGACCAATAGTTGGTCAATGTTTTGTAGCATTCTATTTTGGACAAATTATGTAATTAAGTCCCAAAGGACAATAACCGTGTAGCATGTTTAACTTTTAAAAATTTAGCAAGCTCTGTATCTTTGTTAATTGTATCATTTTGTGAGTGGCAATTTCGGGCGGATGTGCAGAAAGAAAAAAAAAAGAAAAAAAAGTATTCACGCTTCCGCAAAATATATTCAAGGCCGTACCGCCGCCTGGCATCGTTGCTTCTAGTCCACTCACCAGCTCCCGAGCTAAAGGGTGACGGTCGTGTCCCCGTAATTTGCATAAGTCGGGTCGCGGGTTGTGACAATATGGATCTCTCATTCTATAAAAATAGCTCCTCAAGGTCGCTTGATTTTGCTACAAGTTACAAAAGTAAGTGACATTTGTAGTGACTTTTGAAAAATAGTTTACATTTTTAAATTAAAAATTAAAATATTGTTTTAATTCATCGGGTGTTAGGTAACTCGGGGGAACTTGGATTTGTGTTTGGGTTCGGTTGAGTCTATTGGCCTTGAGTTTGGGTTTGAAGTCGGACTCAGGAAAGACTTGGCGAATTTTTATTAGACTTTGAGCTGAGTTTGGGCAACCCTTAAGCCCAATTTGACATGTCCGATTTGCACTCCTACTACATATTTTAAATTTCTTCTTGACTTGGAGTTTTGGCATCTCTCATGATCGCTTTTCCTTTTTTGTGCATCAAACTTGTCGTACGTGATTTGTTTGGTTTTTAACTTTGTCCCACACTAGAGTTTATATACAAATGATATTTATTAACACATGCTATTTCTAGAATTTACGCCCTTGACAAATAACAAAAATAAATTTAAATTTCTTTTCTGAAAAAATGCAAAAATCCCTAGTTGAACCTGTTCATCTTTCCTAAATTTTTGATATCCAATCTAGTTAGGTTTTTCTACAAAATTTCACTTATAATGCCATTTTTTGAGTTAATTGGTGATCCTTTTTTAGTGTAGAGTCTTTTTTTTTTTTACCCCAGATCTATTTTGATGAGTTAGCAACATTTATTTTAATATATGAATTTTTTTACCCTTAAATTATTTATCATGAATTATTCTTTCCGCACAAAGCCCTCTGCCCCAACTAGACACTTACAATTGCTGCCCAAGGACAACCACCAATCCACCATCGATCAAATTCAAAATCAGTTACGGTCATGGTTCTTATGGAGAATCTCAAACGTGCATCTCTTGAAGCCAAATCAAATTCTTGAAGCCATTAATCGGCTTGTTCGGTGGATCAACTGGCGCTTAGGGCTCTCATGGAGTATCTATTCTATGAGGTCCGCGGCATGATCTACAACGAATCATCTCCTCTCTTTCTCTCGCAGCTCACCCAAAGCCCATTTCTCTGTATCTCTCTCTCTCACACACACACACACACACACAAACACACATCATTATAGTTAATCTGTGACACCAATGGGTACTCTTCCACTCAGATTCCGGTTCCACCAAACTGACGTGGAATTTGTTTCTTATTATCTAAAGAGGAGAATTATAGGCCACACGATTGAGCTCGAAATCATCCCAAAGGTTGATCTGTACAAATGTGAACCCTGGGATTTACCATGTTCAAACATAATTTTAATTTCTACATCTAATATATATCACAACATAGTATAGGCTACTCTTATTCTTCATTTAAATTCTTTAACTTTTCTTTAGAATTATTTCTATTAATCCGGTTATTGCATTAACCAATTAACTCTACTATTGACTCAAATGAAATGTTTTGATAATTTGACTCAAAACAATTGTCCCATACCCACCGTAAGTCAAAAAGATCATCAACATCCATTATTGTATTCAACATATATATATATATATATATATATATATATATAACAAATCAAGAAGTTCCCTGTATAGAGTGCATGCTTTTAAAGTTCAAGCAAATGGAGTTTTCTGGTGAACAACGTAAAGTTGTGACCAAAAATACTGAAGTTGTGAGACAGTAAATTTTACTGTCTTCAAATATTGAATATATATTTTTTTTTTACAAATTTAGTACCTTGAAATACTTTTTGACATCCAAAAGGCAACTTAAAAAACTAAATAAAACTAGAAACAACCAAGAAGTTAATAGTGAAATCGAAATTTTACTATCTTTTTCAAGCAGTAAAACTTTCTAGTTTTTTCTTTCAATGACAATAAAATTTTACTACTTTATAAGGAATAATTTTTTTCAAAATTTCATATTTAATATGGATCTTATTTGATAGATATCAATTTTTAGAGTCCAAATATAGACATTTTATTAAAAATGGATCTATATTTCACTAGTTATTAAATTTGCAATTTGCAAAGCTTTCTTGAAAATGTCCCCAATATTCACGGTAATTCAGTTAGTAAAAGAGTATTTTAGTTATAAAATAATTAAAATACTTGTAGGGTTAATATGTTGGAGAGTGGCCCTGTTGACAATTTTGGTTTTTTTTTTGGTTGGACTTTTGGCCGAACAATTCTTTTTCTTCTTCGCTTTTTCATTTTCCTTTAAAACATAGAGATGAAAATTCCTTTCTTAGTATTATGTCAATTCTAGTGTGTGAATTAATTTTTCAGTGGAAAGATGAGGGATAAAACAAGGTGGCATTGGTAAAAAAGAAAAAAAGTTGTTTACAATGCAGATATCTCGGACAAGTTTGTGCGTGGGGTGAGGCGGCCCCAAGAGTTATTAATGAGAGAAATTGAACCCGAGAGCTTTGAATGGCAAACTTCTAAACTAGCAGTCTATTGGCATCTTAATTAATCCATTGGGATTCATATCCTTAATATCTTATTTCAGAACATTTTTGTAAACAATAATAGAAATCAAAAACATTACCAAAGAGGGAGATTCAAGTGGCCATGATGCGTGGGTATCCCATGCATAACCTAACTAGCACCTTCCTTTGATGCCATCAATATCTTAAAATGCTTCAATGCTCTCATAATACAAACTTTAGTTTGCTCCAAAATTTCAATATTAGAATTCAGAATTTCACAAATTAATAAAATATTATCATGAGTTGAATAGTATATAGTTATAAACTAATTATTATTTTATGACCAAGACCTATTGAGTAGAAAAAAAGAAGTCTGGTCCATCTCGCTGGTGAGATTGTCAGTGAGATTCAAGCTTTGTATAGGACTTACGTGAATTCTATATAAGTTTTCAAATCTTAGACGGTATCACCAAACTTCTTTTCTTACAACTTAGCTAATCTCAAGAAGTTTTATTTTTATTATTTTTTTTACAAAATTACTAAATTACCTTTATACACTTGCAAATTCATTTATAATCAAGAATAATTTCATAATTTTATTTACTAATTCATAACCCTTCAGCTATTTGTAGAATACGAATAAGCTCAAGCCAATAAATATAAAACAATACTTAGTTCTAAATTAAGTAGGACACATTCATCATACTCAAATATGTGCCTTAATCATAATCTGTCATGTATATAATGAATATTTACTTTTTCATTTTATTAAATTTTTATTTTTTTAATTAAAATTAAATAGTCACTTTATATTTATATGATTACATACGTGACAAATTAAAATTATGACACGTATTTAAGTAAGAGAAGGTTCCTTTTATTTATGTCAATCTGTATCTAGAAAACAAAAAAGAAAAAAGAAAACTTAATGTTGAAGAGGATGAATGTTAAATAGCCTTTGTAAGTCACTTTATCAACATTAAGCATGTCAAGTGTGAGCACACAAAAAAAAGAAAAAGAAAAAAGAAAATACAATGTATAGCCTAATTTAGCATTCCTCTACACCATAAACCTAATTGTAAAGTAAAGAGAAATCAATTAAACTTAAAAGAAAGAAGAAATTAAAAAAGCATGACTGCATATGAAAAATAGAACAGCTATAAGTTCGATGATGAACATAGACCTATATAAGTACCAACTAAGTGATGACAGGGACCTATATAAATATAAATAAATATTAAGAAGCAGAAAGTGGTGGCAGAGACTTATACACATTGGTGTTTTTGTTTGTATATATATATATATGTGTGTGTGTGTGTGTGTGTAGGAATTGTATATCGTTAGCATAAAATATTTAAGTCGAAGCCGTAATTTATGCGGCGGAATGGCATCATGTATCTTTCTAAAGCAAGTTAATAGAATTTAAATTTTATTGAATCAACAATTGATCAAAGATATCTAAAATATGAGGGTTGTTATTTCACTATGTAAATTCACTACTATTATTATTGTAGTAGTAGTTGTTATTATTATTATTATTTAGTTTTAGATAAATTATACTGATATTTTTTAAGATTTTTGATAATTATATTGACATTTTTTAAGATTTCTAAAATTATACTAACTTCTTTTACTTTGTCTGATAATATATATAGAAACTCTCTAGTCAAAATTTTTATTCAAATTGAAAAAATTTATTCTTTTATTTATTTTTTTTTTGTATTTTTTTAATTTTGATCATTTTTCTAACTTTTTGTAAATTTTTCTTATTATTTTATATAAAGATAAATTTAAATTAAATAACTTATTTGTATTTTATATAAAAATAAATTTAAAATTTTTATCAATATTTATTTAGAAAATGAAAATAAATTTATAAAAATTTAAAAATTTGAAACAAAAAAATATAAAATGAATAATTTTAAAAGTTTTAAGAAAATTTAATATAATTATCAAAAACTTTACATGAGAAATAAGTATAATTTATCTTTTACTTTTCTACTTTCTTCATTATTATTATTATTATCTAGTAGGCCTTACCTTATCAAGTAGGTCTTAGCACAACTTGCATTACGTTCTTCGAATTTCTTTTTAATACAAGAGACACATTCTAACTTTTCTTTTTAATTTTTCAAGTCCGATGCAAAGTGTATGATTGAATAGCTTAAGATAACCGACATCATACTCAATAGACGAACCCGAGTACTTCTGCAATACAATCCTATCTGGGTTCATCTGCAATACAATCCTATCTCGGTTCAGCAATTCCATGGAAGAACAACACCACCACCTATGCATGGAAGAACAACACCACCACCTATGCGCAGTCATTGGCGCAATGTCTCAAGAGCTTAAGGACCAAAACCTCCCTCTCACTCCCGTCGCTTACTTTGGCGCCATCTGCTCTTCCCTCGACCGTCTCTCCGCCGATACTGAGCCGCCTGGTCACGTCGTCGATGCCCTCCTCACCATCCTCTCCATGGTCCTTCCCCGAATATCCGTCGCAATTTTGAAGAAGAAAACTGAATACATATCGGAACTGGTGGTTCGATCCCTTCGTTCAAAACCAATCACCCCCAGTGTGGTCGCGTCGGGATTGAAATGTATTTCACATTTATTGATTGTCAGAGAGAAGGCTAGCTGGTCGGATGCATCTTCGCTATATGGAATTCTTCTGGGTTATGTAACGGACGACCACCCCAAGGTGATGATTTTGCAATTCTCTTTTCTTCTTTGATTTAATTCGGCTGCTTTGTAATTGTAACAATAGATGTCCTTTTTCTTATTTAGTCATATGAATTTCCTATATTCGGAAATATTTGGTGTTTCATCTAGTATTAGAATGAGACTTTTGCGTCTCTAAGATTGAATTTTGAACAGTGTAATGGACGTCGATTATAGTGGTTCATTTACGCTTCAAATGTTATGGTGATGGTTCCCAAGCTCTTCAATGCCCCATTCATTATCATGAATTATTATCTTCAGTTGTTCCTAAAATTGGTGCTTTCTATTTGTAAAGTGGATGGATTTTGATGTACTTATGATGGCTGTCCCTGTCTCACTCTGTCCACACACACATGTATTAAATTTAAAGAAGGCAGAACATTTTATCACAGATTCACGGAATTCACTAACATATAAGGTGAAACTCTGTTACTAAAAAAGGGTTAGCTAGAAAGAGTTTGGTGTGATGGTCAGGCCATTTCCTTGTGGTGCTCCTTCCTTAATATATATATATATATATATATATATATATATATATATAAAATGTAATATTTTTAAGGTCCCACATTCAACTCCAACCCCAATGGACACTTACCTATCAAAAAAAATATATATATAAAATGTAATTTTTAACAAAAAATAATAATAATATAACAATAACAATAATAAAGATCCTTCCTTAAAAAATAGATATATATATATATATTTTTATTATCAATTGACCCAAGAAGTATTAGCTTGAGTGGTTTTCCCTCCACCTCCCAAAAAGAAGGATGAGGTGGAAAGATGCTTGGGTAATATTCTTAAGGTCCCGCATTCAACTCCCACCCCAATGGACACTTACCTATCAAAAAAAATAAAAAAATAAAAAAATAAAATGTAATTTTTTTAACAAAAAATAATAATAATATAACAATAACAATAATAAAGATCTTCCTTAAAAAATAGATATATATATATATATTTTTTTTATTATCAATTGACCCAAGAAGTATTAGCTCGAATGGTATTCCCTCCACCTCCCAAAAAGAAGGATGAGGTGGAAAGATGCTTGGGTAATATTCTTAAGGTCCCGCATTCAACTGCCACCCCAATGGACACTTACCTATAAAAAAAAAAAAAAATTATAAAATGTAAATTTTTTTACAATAATAATAATAATAATAATAATAATAATAATGAAGATCTAATAAACTCTTGCAAAATGAGCTCATATATATCTTATTTATTTTTATGTTCAAGTGCATATAAATATATACGAAAGTTACTATACTTGTCTCTTTATTGGCGACTTCAAATTCAATATAAATGTAGTAATCATCTTAAATCATCTCTACCAATAAAAAAGAGCTTTTTAGCCAAAAGTCTACAAATATGGTATTAATTAAGATCAAGACCATTCTTTTTAACTCCAAAAGTTTTTCAAACTTTGCATGACTAAAATACCCTTTACTTTGTAACACCTCCATCTCACGTAATTGCTTCTCTAAAATTAAGGAAATGTTTGAAAAAAGCTTTTTCAAATTTCAAAATTCAATAGCTTACAAATTATAAATTTGTTTTTAATAAAATTTATATATTTAGCCTTTAAAAATTGAGATTTATTAAACTTGATCTATATTGCATATGATATTTTTTTTAAAAATTTGCTACGAAACAATAAAATTGTCCTAGTGAAACCATTAAATTTAACTATTTTAGCTTGAAATGGTGAAATTTCATTTCAATGAAACAGTTAAATTTAACTGTTTTAGCCTGAAACAGTAAAATTTCACTGTTCGACAAATAGTAAAATTTCACAGTTTGACAAACAATGAAATTTCACAACCGTATTTTTCACTGTGCGAGACTTGGCAGAGGTGCACCACACTCTCCAATTCAAGCTCATTGTCTTCTTCTTTAACTTCTTCAACCTTTGTTGTGGTGGCCCACAAATTTCACTCGAACTTGAGTCTTCGCTTGAGCGGGTACTCGTCCATCGCGCTTAGGATAGAGGATAGGATACATCCCCTTGGCGTCTGGGTTTCGGTGGTAGGAGGAATCTCCATAGCTGCCACTGCAATAGCCCTGTCTTCTCTATCCGGCGAATATAGCTAGGTACGGCTCTTTCGAGCAATCAATCAATCTGCTTATCGCTTCCAAATGAGTCACTTCCTGCTAAAAGTGGAGCTCTTTTTGGGGTTGACTACACGAGTCTTATGAAAGAGAGCCGAGGACTATATAATAGCAAAGGCTTTCTGGTCGATAAGTCAACAGATGTCCCCCTGGGGCAGACAGAAGAAGTTCCGATTCCTTCTACCACCATCACTTCCTGACTCGCCTGCTCAAACGAGAGTTTAAGTTCCGGAACTAGTGCCTGCCCATGGAATCACTGCTTTTGCCGCTTGATGTCTAAAGGTCTCAATCTTTCTTAAGTTAAGAAGCCAGAGCAAACTCAAGTTCGAGTGAAAGTTCAACGAATCCGAGATAGGACTATTAGTAGGGCGAAGGCTTTTATAATCTTTAACTGAAGGTAAGGCTTCACTAGTGATATCCCTGGTATGAGGTAGCGGTAGCTCAGGGCTTCCCTTTAAAGAAAAGAAGCTTTAGAGAATAGGGGCGAAGCGAACGAGTCAGTACAGCACTCCAGTATTAGAGTCAGAGATATGCCCTTCGGTTAGCATTCCTTTAGCAAGCACTCTTTCCTTCCCTTTCGGCTTCTGTGTAGCTCTAGAGCAACCTTAACTTGACCCCAAGGATGGGCCCCCTATTAATAGAGTATGCTTTCTCTTCCATTTCTTGAAATATATATTCTATTTTTTTTTAGGCCATGAAGAACGAGAGAGGAAAACGGGGGGTCAAAGTGACGAGACACCGGGATCGCGTCGCCTTACGACACCAATAACAGTCATTTCTGATGAGGAGGGGAAAGTCAAATAAAGGGGATGGAAATTGACCAGCCTTAAAGAAGTAGGGGAGGAAAGAAAAAGGTGAAGGAGAGGAAGCTGGAAATGGAGACAAAGAAGAAGCAAGTCTAGAGGGGAGAGTTCAAACTCTTTTTTTTAGTTTCAAGGATGAGGAGGATCCAACGAGCTTACCTTATTATTAGAGAAAGGGGAAAGGGGGGATAATCCATAAGATCCGGTTCTCTAATGTTGATTCTGAATCTGGCTAAATTCTTATCTTGAAATTTCATTCTTCTCAAAGAAATATCCCCCGAAAAGGAATTCCATTGAGAGGCAATCATCACTAGTTTCTCCCGAGGGCATGGTCCCCCGAGAAAGAATGTATTTCAGTCAATTTCGTTTTACTAATAAAGGCCCCTTCGGAAAATTTAATAAAACAATTGGAAGCCCAAAAAGCGATAGGGGTGAATTCGCATAGTCGGAAGGGAAAGATGGCCGAGGACTATATAATATCAAAGGGATTCGACCGCGGAAGCAGAAAACAGATGTTTGTTGTTGTTGACTTCCGGCTGAATACAAAGACCAAAGGCATGCCCACAAAAGTTGTCGAACATGGGAAAAATTTTGTTAGAGCAGTGGCAACCTCACCCCTGCAAATCCATGGCTTTGGAGAAGAAACTGTTGATCCTAATGAGGGAAATCAAAGTCCAAAAGCTTGTCCGCAACATCTCCGTCGGTGAGAATGGAGATAGCCTCACCAGAGCCCCAAAGCAAGGTTTGGAGAATGGGTTGAAGGTGAAGGAATATGAGCTGCAAGTGAGCTTCATACCCACACAAATCGAGAAAATCCTCAAACCTCTAGATCAGAAGTTGAAGCATTACTTCTCCAGCGGTGGTTGTTGAGCTCGACGTGAGCATCGATGGTACCAATGCGTGCAGGATTTAGGGTTAACAAATTGGCTTCATCGTCGCCATCGAACTCCGGTGTCGGATTTTGGTGAGGAACTTTTGATTCAGTGTCGATTGGAAATACGCGATTGAAGAATTTTTTTGGCTAGGCCTTGATTCTCGACAACGAGCAGTGCTCATCCGCAACCCATAAATTCTATATTTCGTACTGTGCGAGAGAGGTGTAGAATAGCCTTTAAAAAAGTAGTGTTGACATGTCATCACATATGTCCCTAGTCTCAAAAAATTAAATGATAATTGGACTTAAAATGTAAAATTGTTAAGGCTTGGATTTACTCTCCAAAAGAGTCTAGACAAGGGACTTATCTCTAATTATCCCTAAAAAAGCCCACATAAAATCATCTTTATAAATTTCATAAAATTCATTAAAAATCACTAAAAATCCAAACATATGGAATTATGTAATTAAAACATTCATATTGGTAAATTTTAAGTGATTGCGCTATGAAAAAAAATAAATTTCATGCTTCTAGTAGCCGTGTCCATTACTTACACCCTTGCTTCTGCATCACCGTGATAGTTACTGTTACGATGGTCATGACCTTTACTTAAAACCTTGCATAGGCATGATTTTATTTATTTTTTTATTTTTGGATTAGCACTATATTGTGACGTTGCTAACAATCCAATTTGATGATGAACAGGTGAGAAGGCAGTCACACATGTTTCTCCGGGATGTCCTTCTTAGTTTTCAAGGGACATCAGTGCTTGCACCTGCAAGTGAAGCAATCACAAACATCTTTGAAAGGTTTCTTTTGTTTGCTGGTGGATCAAATGCAAGTGCTTCAGAAGGACCCAAAGGAGCTCAGAAGGTCCTGTATGTTTTGGATGCCCTTAAAGATTGTCTTCCTCTAATGTCCTTGAGGTTCTCAACTAGCGTTATGAAGTACTTCAAATCTCTATTAGAATTGCACCAACCCCTTGTTACCAGGCGTATAACAGACAGTTTGAACGTACTTTGTCTCCACCCAACTTTGGAGGTTTCCCCTGAAGTGTTACTTGTTCTGTTGTGCTCATTAGCTCTTTCCATATCTGCAAATGAGACGTCTGCAGATGGCATGACATTCACTGCCCGCTTACTGTGTGTTGGAATGAAAAGAATTTATTCTCTTAACAGGCAAATATGTGTAGTGAAGCTCCCTGTTGTATTCAATGCATTTAGAGGTTTGATATTTATTTATTTTTTTCCCTGTTGTCTATGAACTAAAGAATGTCTATCCTCAAGTTATCAACAGTGGATGAAGTGGCATGTTTCTCACTTTGGTTTTGCAGATATTTTGTCTTTGGAATATGAGGAGGCCTTATTTGCAGCCATGGATGGCTGCAAGAGTCTAATATTGGCATGTATTGATGAAAGCTTGATCAAACAAGGAGTGGATCAGATTATGGCGAGTGCAACTGTGGACACAAGAAAGTCTGGGCCAACAATCATTGAAAAAGTTTGTGCAACTATTGAAAGTTTACTTGCTTATCGCTATGCTGCAGTCTGGGATATGTCATTTCAAGTTGTTTCGGCAATGTTTGAGAAGTTAGGTATGCTCATTCCTTTATTTGGTTCTCTCCCTCCCTCCCTCTGTTTAACCATCTGTAAATCACTAAGCTACATGATAATAAAAAAGAGTAATAAAAGGATATGATACGTGGCATTTATTTGAATTCCTATATCTTCAAATTAGAAGCTTTAGTTTGCATCCAAAAATGATTATTTGGATATTATGCTTGCTTCTGTTTTTTCCCCCAGCTGTTCATAGATTTTTCTTGTTCTGTTGTTTGGTTCGTGCATTCTCGTGATACCATACTTAATCATCCAGTATGGCCGTGGATTTTTCAGTGTCAATATAACAGTAAAACCATTTCATCTTTCAGGTCTATATTCTTCTTACCTATTGAGGGGGACGCTTAAAATCTTGGCAGACATGCAGAAGTTGCCAGATGAAGACTTCCCTTACAGGAAACAGGTAATGTTGTATTATCAGAGAATCTTTTTCCATGGTAAACTCTGATTTAATGTCCTTGTATAGTCCATTAATTTTTTTTTTCATATGACTATTCAGATATTTGGTTTGCTTTCTTCATGTAAAGTTGCCCATCAGTTCTTTTCTTCTTGTAGACTTGCCCATTAGTACTACCAATGCATTGGTGGGTTTGTCAGTCACATTTCAACATGAATAATACTCATGTCTACATTTGTATTAATTGTCGCATGTTTGTTTCTACCACTATTTGCTCATCAATTTGCATAAAAATGTGTATGTGTGTGATGATGGATGATACTAGGATCTTTTAGTTTTCAGCCCCAAGACAATGAAAAACTTAAAGTGATTTGGGAACTTGAAGATTAAATCTTGAGAAATAACTATCTTTGCCCTTGAATCTGGCTTACTCTCCTTGTTATATTTTTCAAACTCTTCTGTCGTGTTATTTGCATCAAAACGTGCGTGTGGATTGCTGTTTTTCAGTTGGGGTTCTGATATATTGTTCATATGATCTTCTGTTGCTTTGTGTGTAAATTTCAAAGTTAAATTTTGAATTTTTATTGATCATGTAGAAAATCAAAATAATTAATTTATGACCTTATGGTAGAATCGAAGTATCATGTAATGCCGAATTATATGACCGGGAAATACGTACCCATAGAAGAGTGAATTGTACCATGTTGTTTTTGTTGGACAATTGTTTCGTAAAATTATGAGTATTTAGTTTTTGTAAAACTGTAAACGCATGATATAGTTACTTCAATGAAAATTGTAAATTTTCAATTGAATCTGATTGGAGAGTTCCGTAATATTCTCCACTTCAGTTGGAGTCTTGTACATATGAATAATGGGTTTGTGCACATCCTTAGTTGATGCATTTTGTTGAGTTCTTGGGAGACACGAGACTCTAATTTTTGTTTGAGTTATCTCTTTTGGATACGGTTTGTTCCCCTTTGACAATCTTTAATGAAAGCTTAAAATGGCAGTCCTAGTGCACGAGGCTCCCACCATTGTAGGATTTGGGGAGGGTTAGATGTAAGCGGCCTTATCCTTGTAAATGGAGAGACTGTTTTTGCAACTTGAACTCAATGACTTCCATCATAATGGATCAACCTTATTGTTGCAAACACCGTTGAAGATAATTAGATAAATAAGCTTTAGAGTTGCAATGTTAACCGTAGAGTATAAATAAAACTTAGGAAATCAGACACTGATGTGCAAGATTCGCTAAACTAAAATGAAGATGATTTCTCTTGTATGGGCTCTTTTTCTTATCATTGATTCGGTTGCTTGAAACTTGTCAAATGATTTGTGTTGACACGTGTTGGACATCGATAAAAATTTGAATGCTTAGATTTGTGAACTATCACGACTCGAGATCCAAAGCCGTGACTTAGGGTCATTGGAATCCTACTTGAAAGGTGATCTTAGTACAATTACTTGAAAAGACCCATCAATTTTTTTTTGCCAATTAAATATATGATTCATCTTCTTTTTTATATTTGTTCAAGTCCCTTAATGGGATTTAATGAAAGTAAGTCTTATTTGGTTAATCATTTAGTTATTGCTAAGTAATACAATACTAAATCTGTGGTTGGTCAAATTTACCATTTAAGGAACAATTGAAGTATGATTACTGGGTCATAACCATCTAACTTCCCATGTTCAAATCCAACATACAATGTGTATACATACATGCTCACTATCAAGGGTACAAACACCTTTTTATACATAATGGAGATATTATCACTGTACAATTCTGTAGTTGCCATAGACCTCTCGAGCTGTAGCTGCACTAGTCATCCTGCGTCCTTGCATGCAAACTACCACACCGATTAGTAAGGGTGAGCATTCTCTTGTCTAGTAAGGTTTCTCAAAACACACATGTACATAGTACATGAAAAACTAATTCAGGTCTTAGTATGATAATTCATAGCTCAAGTATATAGTTGTCACAAGCAACAATACCATTGAGTCATAGATAATGACAAATCAACCATGATATCATATAGTAAACCATCAATCAAGATTATTAGGAAAAGCAAACATCTTAATATATCATGCATTCAAAAGAACATAGGCATCGTTATTTAATCCAAATATACCAATCAAGAATCACCTATAAGTATAAGTAGGTACATCATGAACATCACTCATACACCAACAATGTAAATAAAATTATAAATACCAAGGATCAGGTACTATCATCACATAAGGGTAACTCATGTATTCATGTTCTCATGTCCTAGCACTTATGCAATTCTCTAGTGTGTATCTTTATCAATCGTAGGCGTCTTTGCTTTGGTTCATCTCACTTTTAATTTTTAAAACCTCATTTCAACTCAATTTTCACTTAAGTAGGCATTGAATGTATTATGAAATCAAATGACCCTTCTAACTTAACTCTTGATAACATTTTCATAATTTATTCCTACGCCTAGAACCATTTATTTGCTTAATTGTGTTTTGCCATTTATTCTATAAGTTTCTAGTGCCAAACGTATCCTTACTCACATTTCGTATTCATATATACTCAAACGGATGTCAAAAACGGATTTTGGGACCCTAAAAACACTAAGGAGGTCCTTTCCCAGAGGTTACATAGCTTTTGGATATATTTTTAAAATACTAAAGACATTTTTGTAATTTTACCGACACTTGTTACACGCTTTTTGAGGTTTAATTACGCCAAACGGAGCTTAGAAATAGATTCAAAGGGTCCAACAACCCTAAGTGTACCCTTTCTATAATTTAATTACCCTTTTAGTAATCAATTCTAGGTCTAGGAGCACTTTTATCATTTCACAATTATGTGTGAGACCAACTCCGGGTCCCAATTTGCCCAAATAGTTGTCATATTTGAGTCTAGGACATCCAAAAACCTTATGCACGCCCTTTCCGTAATTCAATTAGCCAATTATTTACTTTTTACAAGCTACAGGGTATTTTTATTATTTCACATTTATATGTGGTATTTTCGTTATATGGCTCCAAAATACAATACAGAGAGTCTGACGATCTTTCCTAACATTACATGGTCATTGTTCGGCATATTGGTTGGAAAAGAAATATATTGCAAAATTGAATCATTGTCTCGTTTTTTCTTCTCCAAGGTCATGAAGATATTTGAACATTCTTCCATTCATACTTTATAGCAAGGTTGCCGAAACGTATATCGGAGGGCGTATCATTTTTCAAAAAATGTGTATCGTAAGATATGCACAATTTTTTAAAATATATTTATAATTATATATACATATGAATATATAAAGACACATTGTTAAAAATAATATACATAACATTTCAACTCTTTTATAAAAATAAAAATTCAGCTTAAATTTCATAATCCATACTTCATAGTCCATATCATATAAGAAATAAGAAATTATAAATATTAAATACTACAAGTTCCAATAAGACAACAATAAAATTTCATTTTTTAAGAATAAAAATTCTTTTTTGGTGAGAAAGATTTTATAAATTATAACCAAACAATATATACAAGGTACAAATAGAATGCAACCCACAAAAAAATTTGCACTAGTTACAAAATGCAAACATTGCTAGAATAGGGACTTAAAGTTTGATGGGTCGATGACAGAGTTGGAGAGCTTGATCGTTCAGTGCAAGTGAGGAACTAGAATAGCTTTTATGCTAAGGCAAGATGACATCGTTTTTCCTTTAGCCAAAACACAAAAAAGAAACTGTCATTTTTGGTTTCTCCATGTATTGTTTGATACAGCGTATTGTATTGGAACTGTATCGCACCATATGATGCAAAACGATACAAAATACTGCGACATATCATTTTTGTGCTGTATCGAAACGTATTGTATGATACTAACAACTATGCTTTATAGAGCTACTAGGATTGACTGCTCAAGTGACAATGCAACTAGATTTTCTTGTCTAAAAGATTGCCTATATGTTATGTGATTTCTTGACAGCTTTGCATTTGTGATCACATAGGCTGGAAATAGTATTCTACCTATCTCTTGAAGCTGTTCGGTCACGTTTTAGGATATATGCTAATATAAAACAGAGTTTGGGTTTTATTTGTAAGATAAGCAAGTATCAAAGTAATATAGGTTAACTACATTTACCTCCCGTATGGTTTCTAACAATTGCAGATACCTCTCTTAGAGTTTCTGAAGTAACACTGTCCCCTTAGGCAGAACCTATGAAGCATGGACATTCTATTTTGGCTGATGTGTCTGTGTCGTACATGTGTTGAGCACCGACACTCTCGGACACTTTTCAGACGTGTTTGGATACTTGAATCATGGATGTTGATGATTAAATGACTAAGTTTTTTTAATTTTTATTTAATGGCTTTATTATTTTAATATATTTTAATAATATTTTTTTAAATTTGTGTGTTTTATACTAATTTTAATTAAAATAACATTAGGTTTTTATTATATTGTCATATAAAAAATATAAAAAAATTATATATATTTAACTTATCCTTAACGTATCCGTGTCCTATTTTTTTTGAGAAATAATGTGTCTGCTTGTCCGTGTTGTGTCGCATCTGAAATCAGATATGGTTTTCTATATTTTTGTATATATTTTCATATACAAACTATTGGTATTTATAATCAAGAATCAAAATTTCATTTCTTTTCCATCGAAACAGCAAAAACGTTTTCGTTTCTCAGGGAACTGAAACAAAACACTAGTGGAATATCGAAATTCACATGTTTCCATGGAAATAAAATTGTTTCCGTGCAAACATACTGAAACTAGTGGAAACATACCGAATCAGAGGAAACATTTCTTTTGCATCAACAATAATTCTAGAAATTAGTAAAAAATAATATCCATTTATTTTTCAAGGATTAAGACTTAAAATTACAAGAAGATATTTCTATTATTTTATCAAAAAATAATAGAAAAGTTGTAGGAAAAATAAAGTGTAGAGAAACAACTATTTTAATACTAAGATGCTAATTATAACAGGTTTAAATCGCTATTTGTTTTACTTTTTATTTTATATGTAACTTATGTCAAATTATCTAATTCGTGGATATTACATAGTATATATCTATTATGTCATTTATCATGATTAGTGTCATTTATCATGAATATGATATATATGCCTTAAACATGCACAAATATTCAATAAATAGACTTATTTTTATAAATAAATAAATTTTAAGTTATGTTTCTACATGTTTTCAATTTTTTCTCTGTTTCTGAAATGTTTTCGAAACGTTTCCGAAACGTTTCCGTTTCCGGACAGACCGAAACTATACATCGAAACGATATTTTGATCCTTGTTTATAATACAATTGGGAAGTAAAATAGGAAAGAATCGTTTCCTAAACTAAGAGCAAAAAGGTCTTCCGAAAATCTCTTTACAATTTCTACCACTAATCACTCCACAATAATCTCTACCACTAATTACTTTATAATAATTGGGAATTTCCACACTCCCCCTCAAGTTGGATTGTAAATGTTAATCATATCCAACTTGGAGATGATCTTGTCGAAACTAGTCCGAAGTAGCCCTTTGGTGAAGATATCCACAGTTTGTTCTTTTGTAGGAACATAGGTCATGCAGATAATTCCATTCTTAACTTTTTCCTTGATAAAATGTCTGTCTACTTCTACATGCTTGGTTCGGTCATGCTGAACTGGGTTGAGAGAAATGTTGATGGCTGCTTTGTTGTCACAATAAAGTTTGATTGGGAATTTTACTGTGACTTGTAGTTCTTCCAAGAGTTTCTTTAGCCACAATCCTTCACATATCCCTTGTGCAGCTGCTCTAAATTCGGCGTCAGCATTGTTTCTGGCCACTACATTTTTGTTTCTTGCTTCTCCAAGTAACCAAGTTTCCCCACACATAGGTGCAATACCCGATAGTGGACTTTTATCTTCTATTGAACCTGCCCAATCAGCATCTGTGAAGACTTCGACTTCCTTGCGTTTTGATTTCTTGAAGAATAGTCCTTTACCCGAGGAGCCTTTGAGATATCTGAGAATCTTGTACACAGCTTCTAGGTGAGTTTCCTTTGGTGAATGCATGTGTTGGCTCACCACACTAACCGCGAATGCAATGTCAGGTCTAGTGTGCGATAGATAGATTAGCTTGCCAACTAGTCTCTGATATCTATCCTTTTCGATTAGATTTCCCTCATCCTTTGGTTTCCTTCCTGCTTTGATAGGTGTGTCACTTGGTTTACATCCAAGCATGCTAGTGTCGGTTACAAGGTCAAGGACATACTTTCATTGAGAGACACTAATACCCTTCTTTGATCTGGCAACTTACATTCCCAAGAAGTATCGCATTTGTCTCAGGTCTTTTACTTCAAATTCAGTGGCTAGGATTTTCTTCAGTCTTTCCATCTTCACTAAATTATCCCCGGTTAGGATTATATCATCAACATAAACAATTGGAATTGTTTTCATTCCATCTTCAGATTGTTGGAAGAACATAGTGTGGTCCTGATTGCCGCTATCGATATCCTTGACCCTTTATCATCTTTGCAAATCTATCGAACCATGCTCTTGGTGACTGCTTGAGACCGCACAGAGACTTCTCGAGTTTGCATATTTGATTTTCTTCTCCCTTCTTACAAAATCCCGGTGGTATTTTCATGAAGACTTCTTCTTCTAACTCACCATTCAGAAAGACATTCTTAATCTCAAGTTGTTGAAGAGGCCAATCTAAGTTGGCTACCAACGACAAGAGGACTCGAACTGTATTCAACTTTGCCACAGGTGCAAACGTCTCTGTGTAGTCAATGCCATATGTTTGTGTAAACCCTTTTGCAACAAGGCGGGCTTTGTAACACTCTATTGTCCCATCAGCCTTATATTTTAAGGTAAAAACCCATTTGCAGTCGACTGCTCTCTTCCCTCTCGGTAAATCCATCACATCCCAAGTCTCATTTTTTTCCAATTCCCGCATCTCTTCCATTACTGCATCCCTCCATTTGGGGACCTCCAAGGCCTTCTGAATATTTTTCTGAATTTCTGCACTATCAAGGTTAGAGGTAAAAGCACGAAACTTTGTAGATAGAGCATTATAAGACATAAATTTCGAGATAGGGTGGAGAGTACATGACCGAGTTGATTTTCTGAGAGCAATGGGTAAATTAATATCAGGAGACTCAGATTTATCATAAGAATTGGAAGGAGACTCTTGGATACTCGGAGCTATCACTGGTGCCAACCCTCTTGGTGCTTCAGGTGTGAGATGCTCCTTGTACCTTGATTTTGGCCTCCGTGAATAAACAAGTATCTCCTTGTCCTGTCATTTTCCTACATTACCCCTGAGTTCAAATTTTCCTTTGTAAATGGCACATTAGAACAAGATGGTGTGGCAGGTCTAGTGTTTAGGATAGGCTCAGAAAAGGAGAGTTCAAAGTCTAATAACCGAGCTTCACTCAAATGCTCCCCTTGAAGAGAGGGCTTTTGGAAGTAAGAAGTGTTTTCAAAAAATGTAACATCAAGGCTAACAAAGACCCGTTTGGTGGATGGATCATAGCACTTGTAACCTTTCTGAGTAGGAGAATACCCAATGAAAACACACTTCATAGCTCGAGGATCGAATTTATGCCGGTGGTGGGAATGGACATGAACAAAGGCGGTACAACCAAACACTTTGAGAGATAGACTAGAGGAAAGGCGAGAGTGAGGGAAGAATTGCCGGAATGTTTGGAGGGGTGTAGCAAAAGAGAGAACACGGCTAGGCATTCTATTGACGAGGTAGGTAGATGTCAAAATGGCATCACCCAAAACATTTTGGGCATGTGCATAGTGAACATCAAGGCACGAGCAACGTCGAGAAGGTGTCTATTTTTCCGTTCGGCATCTCCATTTTGTTGGGGAGTGTTGACGCAAGAACTTTGATGAATGATCCCATGCTGTTGAAGATAATCACCCAAAGTAGCATTGAAATATTCGGTGCCATTATCAGTGCGCAAAATTTGAAGTTGTGTCTGGAATTGTGTTTGAATCATGGAGTGAACATTGATAAACACAGAATGAACATCAGTTTTATCCTTTAACAGGTAAACCCAACAAACTCGAGTATGGTCATCTTTAAATGTAACAAACCATTTGGTATGAGTACGATTAGGAATACGAGAAGGACCCCACAAGTCACTGTGAATCAGAGTGAACGGCTTGGATGGTTTATATGTGGATGGCAAGAAGGAAGTACGGTGATGTTTTGCAATTCACATATTTTACATTGAAAATCAGAGAACCCTTTATTCAGAAATAAATGTTTCAAATATTGAAAATTGGGATGACTCATTCGAAAATGCCATAACAATAGTTCACTATCCTTAAAGACAGATGCAGAATCACAAATGGCAATTGGACCCTTTTTTCTTACATCAGCGTCCTCAAAGTAATAGACACCAGCACACTCCTTAGCATTGCCAATCGTCGTCCCCGATGATAGGTCCTGAAAAAGACAATGAGAGGGAAGAAACTTAGCAGAGCAATTGAGATTTTTTGTCAACTGGCTAATGGATAACAGATTGCACAATAACTTTAGAACATGAAGAATTGACTCGAGTGTAATGGAGTCAGAGAGGCGAATACTCCCTTTGCCAGGAACAGAGGAGAGGGAACCATCTGCAATTTTAACCTTAAGATTACCAGCACAAGGTGAGTATGAAGAAAAGAGGTGGTAAGAATCAGTCATGTGATTAGAAGCACTTGAGTCAATAATCCAAGGAGTTTTTGAGTGAGAGGCAATAATGAGGGCGCTAAAAAAATTACCTCGGTGTGCTAATGAACCAGAAGGAGTATGCGTGGAAGACTGACTAGAGAGTTAGAGGCTAGAAAAGATTTTGTAGAGTTGATCCTACTAGTCAGAGGTAAAGGCATCGCTTGGAAGAGGTGTGCATTTGACTTCTGGAGGGGGACTTGGCCTGAGGGTCAGTAGTAGTGTGATAGCAACGAGTGCGATGATTCTGCCATGGTCAAGGATCAAAATTTTTTTTCGTAGTGCTGTTTCGGTTACCTAGAAAATGAAAACATTTCGGAAACATAATGGAAATGATGAAAAAAATTAAAATGTTTGGAAACACTTGGAAACATAAAGTAAAATATATGAATATGTTTAGATAAATATTATAATTAATTGAAAATGTTTTAGGGTACATGTCCATCCACACAAGAAGATACATGGGTAAAATTAAAAAAATAAAAAAACGTAAATGTTAATTAGTCATTAATACCAAATAACTCTTTACTTATTAAAAACTAGTATAAAAGATTTAAAGCTAATTTCTTTATGTAATATGAATTTATTATATTTTTCTATAATCTATGCAAAATTATTATAAACCATAAAATAATAAATATATATTGTGTAATATCTATGAATTAGACAATTTGACAGTAGTTACATATAATATGATAAGTAAAAATAAAGTAATTTAAGCCTATTATAATTAGTAACTAAGTATTAAGATAAATTATTTATTTACATTTTATTTTCACTATTTTTACATTTTTTTGTCTACTGCTTTTGAGCAAAAATAGAAATATCTTCTTATAATTTAGGTTTTAATTTTTCAATCTTCTCCAATAAAAAAACAAATGGATATTATTTTTTACCAACTTCTAGAAGTATTGCTGATACCAAAGAAATGTTTCCATTATTTCGGTATGTTTCCACTAGTTTCGATATTTTTCTATGGAAACAACTTTATTTCCATAGAAACGTGTGAATTTCGGTATTCCACTAATATTTCGTTTCGGTTCACTAGGAAACAGAAACGTTTCGGCCGTTTCGATAGAAACGAAATTTTGATCCTTGGCCGTGGTTTCCAATCAGCGGGCTTCCCATGTAGCTTCCAATAGATATCCTTAGTATGACCAAGCTTACGGCAATGTTCACGCCAAGGTCAGCCTCTATTTTGTTTCGACCCAGACCCAGACCCAGCCAAGGGGCCTTTTGTTAACAATGCAGACACTTCAGACCCAACAGGAAGAGAATCCTTCAGCATCACTCGACGTCGCTGCTCTTCACGCTGTACTTCCGAGAAGACTTCACGTGTGGAAGGCAGAGGTCGTCGACCAAGAATACGTCCGCGAACAACATCCAAGTCGCGGTTAAGCCAAGCAAGAAACTCGAAGACTCTCAGTTTTGAGTTTCTTCTTGTAGCGAGCACTATCGCCAGAGCACTCTCATTCATCCTCGAAGCTGATATCGAGTTCTTGCCAGAGAGCCGTCATCTCCATGAAATAATCGGTGACCTCCTTCTCTCCTTGCCTCATTTGTCATAGTCGAGTCTTGATGTCGAAAATCTGAGATGAATCGCCAACATCAGAATACGTCTCTCGAACGGCATCCCAAACGTCTTTCGCCGTCGGCAAGAAAAGGTAGGTCTTTCCAATGGAAGGTTGCATGGAATTCACCAGCCAAGCAGTCACCATGGAGTTCTCAGACGTCCATTTCTGTAGAGAAGCAGTATCGGTTGAGGCTGGCTTAGGTGTCGTGCCGATAAGGTAGCCAAGTTTTCTGTTGCCGTTGAGCACGAGTCGAATGGACTAAGCCCATTCACGAAAGTTTTTTCCATTCAACTTCTCCACCGTGAGTTGAAGAGGCGAGAGAGTGAGGCCATTGGAACCCATGGTGGAGAGGGCTTCGGACTTGCTGCTGGGAGTTTCGGTCATGGATTGGCTCTGATACCATGAAATTGGAAATGGTTTTCTGTATTTCTGCATATATTTTCATATACAAACTATTGGTATTTATAATACAATTGGGAAGTAAAATAGGAAAGAATCGTTTTCTAAACTAAGAGCAAAAAGGTCTTCCTAAAATCTTTCTACAATTTCTACCACTAATTACTCTACAATAATCTCTACCACTAATTACTCCATAATAATTGGAAATTATCACAGTAACCGTGTCCCGTGTCCGTATCCGTGCTTCTTAGGGCAAAACTGTCGAATTGATGGAAGTTAATGATTTTAGTCTTTTACATTTTTACCCTCAAATATTAAATACATATTTTACCTTTTTCTTTCCTTTTTTTCCTTCTCTTTGGACGACTCTCCCGCTCCCTCTGTAACCTTTCCCCATTCTGTTACAATGAAGAAACCCTAAAACCAACCATATGCAATGATGGACCATGTTGTATCCACAAAAGTTAATCCCAAAAATCTCCAACTTATCTCCATCATCTCCAAAGATTGGGTAATTAGGAAACCCTAACAGCCATGGCTATATAAACCAAACAATATTATTGACCACATGGTAGGCGGCAATGATGGAAGCCTCACATAGCTCGAGCTTGGTTCGCTACGACAATCACATGGTCTAAAATTGAGTCCCGATCAGCTCGAGACTGTAATACAGAAGCCGGATATGAACAATAATGGCTTGGTATCGTCGGAGCTTGTTCCAGCAAAATCACCTTACACTAAGAAGCAACTAAGGCAGCTGTTTTGGGTGTTTGATAGAGATGGGAATGGGTTTATTATGGTAGCAGAGCTGGCCCACTCTATGGCCAAGCTTAGACATGACTTGACGGCAGAGGAGCTTAATTATAGGGATGATCAAGGAGGCCAACATGGATGAAGATGAGCAAATTATCTTTGGGTGGGTTAATGTTTATTTTTTTCTCGTCGCTTTTTTGATGGTCTGTTACATGCCTTTTGCATTCTGAATGTTCATTTGAGGGTCTGTCACTCGGATTATGGATTTGGTATTCACTGGGTGTGGGTTGTTCTACATATGGATTTCTTGATTTCTAAGTGGTCTTCTTGATCATCAATGGTTTACTTAGATGAATTCAACTATCTTCTTTTCAACAGTGGACCTTTTGATTTTTAAAGTGTCGGTGTGCCGCATTTGGATTTTGGATGGGCGCATTTTTTGGGTAGCAGTATTGTTAATACTTCTTTGGTGATTGGTGTCTATTCACTTGTGGTTTGGTTCGTAATGGCTGATTTGGGGTAGCAGCATTGTTAATATTTTTTTTGTGATTGTTAATATTTCTTTGGTGATATTTGATGTCATTTGTTGATCTTCTGCAACCCCACTAAGTGTTAGTTCCCTAAGATTGGTTTTCTACTTCAAAACCTTATGTAGCCCTTTACATGCTAAACAACTGCTACTTAGATTTCTCAATTTCTTTATCGGAGGCTGAGTTTAGATGGGTATATTTTTTTGGCTACATCTATATCTTGCCTTTTGCAAGTTTTTGTTTGCATGCAACATGAGAAATATTTTTTATTAACTCTGAGCTTTTCTTAAATATGATGATTTTTAATTTAGGGGTTATTGGGCCTTTAGATTTTTGAAATAAAATTATTTTATAGTATGATTTTTCAATATTATAATTTGATTTTTAACATTAGAAATATTTTTATTCAGATTATATAGGTTTAAATTTTTAGAAGGTTAGTTTTGCATTAGCTCAATTGTTAGGAAATTTGAATTAGCTCAATTGTTGTGATGATGGCAGTGAGAAATTTTGAGGAAATTTTGTATTAGTTTATTTGTGGTGGTGAATATATATATATATATATTATATATATTGGGTATCATTTTTTTAGATTTATTTATTACTTGTGATTAATTTCAAATTTTATTTAACATTTTTTTAAATGTTTTGATTTTTTTGTGATAAAATACAAATAGTAAATATTATTATTTTTTATTTTTTCAAATCATTTTTATTAATCCATGTTCAAGGTCACATTTGTCAATTTACATTATCATTTAGGGTTAATAGTCATTCTACTACTTCTAAGGGTATTTTGAATATTTAATAAAGAGTTTTGCTTACATCTTCAATTTCCACCGTTGCCAGTAATGGCAACTAATTTGGGGGGAAATCTACAGCTGAATCTCAAGGCAGAAGGGGGACAGTGTAGGTTTACAAAATATAGGGAAGGTATCTGTAATTGTCAGAAACTATAGGGGAGGTAAGTTTAATTAGCCCTTTTATTTATAACGTGAGCAAGTATCAAAGTAATATAAAGCAAGGTATTGCTTTTGCACGTAACAAGAATTGAGATAAAAGTTACCTTCATTATTTCTTTGTAATTGTTGGCTGGGATTAATACTGTTAATTTCTATTCCTACTGAAGTTTAGTGTATTCTTATGATATCCTGTACCAAGCATAGTAGGTGCCTTGAACGTGCACGTAACTAGTGTGTGTGTATATATACTGCAAGTTGAGATTATTTTACATAGTTTTTTTAGTTTTTTTTTCTATCAGTAATGATGTGAAATCAAAAGTTATACTTTCTTCTTCTGTAATTTGTCAATGTTACATTAGTCATTAACATTTGATGCACTTATTAATTTTCAGTTACATGAATGCATTGGATCAGCTCTTGGTGCAATGGGACCTGAAACATTTTTAAGCCTTCTGCCTCTTAGGTTGGAAGCCGAAGACCCATCTGAGGCAAATGTTTGGCTCTTTCCAATTTTGAAGCAATATACTGTTGGTGCCCATTTAAGCTTCTTTACAGATTCAATTTTGGCTATGGCTGGACATGCAAGGCAGAAATCTCAAATGGTATGGAATCTTTTGATATTAATGGATTTCAGTTTTCTTTCTTTTATGGGCTATGCAGTAATTATGTCTTTTGGCAGCTCGAGCAAGAAGGAAGGATTTATTCATCCAGGAGTGTAGATGGACTTGTATCTTCTTTATGGTCCTTGCTGCCTTCTTTTTGCAATTATCCTCTGGATACTGCTGAAAACTTCAAGGATCTAGAGAGAGCATTATGCAGTGCTCTTTGTGATGAACCTGATGTTCGTGGAATAATATGCTTCAGTTTGCAGATCCTCATTCAGCAGAATAAGAGAATTCTTGAAGGAGACAATGATCAATCTGATGTTGAAGCTAGCATTCCCAGACAGCAAGCCATGGCTCATTATACCCTACAGGTTGCGGCTGATAATTTGAGAGTGCTGAGGTCATCTGCTCGTGAGTTTTTGTCAGTTTTATTAGGAATCTTCCTGAAATCATTGAAGGATGCTGGTGGACTTTTGCAGGTACTTCTAAATTATTTTCCCATCACCATGGCCTCCCATGCAGAGCGGTAATAAGTAAATAGTTATAATTTCCCATGCTATTTCAATGCCATATTTATTTAATATATATATATATATATATACACACACATCTATATCTATATCTATAACTATAATAAAAGCGAAGCTTTTGGTCATCGTGCTTGCTTCGTTGTTGAGTCCCACTTATTTGTCTTTGCTTTGGTTTTATTATTAATGTGCTGGAAAGTGAATGAGATTAGTGTGTTTGTGTCAACGTGGGTCAGTGTTGGACTTTTTTTTCCTTCTCTCATTGCTAAGATACATTGCGTACTACCATAATTCCCTACTATAATAACCTCAACCTTCAGGCATGAACTACTATTGATGATCCGGCAGTTTACCAAAATTTAATGGGTATGACTTCAATCCTTGTCTTTCAGCGTATTAGTAGTCTTTTATATTTTAATTAATAAATATGTAAAGAGAAAAATATAAAATAATGATAGAATTAAAAATTATAAAATTGAAATCATGCTCTAGTATAACATTTCTAGCATCCAAACTCATGCAATGGAAAAAAATCACACTCACTTGGTAAGCATATTGATATTAACTATTAATGATAAGAATGAGAATTACGGGTCTAAGTGATATTGCTTAAATCAGTTTCAAAGAAAATTTTAACTTATATATTGAACATATAAACCTAGAGTCAGCACTTTTAAAATATTATATTCTCTAAGAGATTTTTTTTATTTCTTTTATAACTTATTCTTGGAGGTTGAACTTAGAAGTTAGAACCTTGAAGATATTATTTGTCTGGTCTCTTCACAATTCGTCCAACACTAAGGGTTATTATACTCTAACAATAGCAAGTATATATGTATGCTTTTTTTAGGGATAAAAAAAAATATGTAAGTTTTTATTATTATATAAAACCGAGTCTTTTGTAATTGGTAATGGTACTTGTTCCACACGTAGCACGTGTATTGCACATACACACACAACTAGTGTGTGTGTGTGTGTGTGTGTGTATATATAAGTTATTATCGCTTGCGGGGGTAAGGCTGTGTACATCTAACTCTCCCCAGACCCCGCAGCAGCAAGAGCCTTGTGCACTGGGCTAGCTCCTTATGGTATTTAACAATGTTGATTAACTAAATCATAGAAATTCAAAAATTTGTTATTTTTAAATCGATTTGTTTGATAATTTCATGTCAACATTGAGCAAATGTATTTAAGCATACTTATTTCTCTAAAGCTTTCCTTGAACTTTGTTAAGTCAGTTCTTCAAGCTGCTGGAGATGGTGGATTCTAGTCATATATCTTGGCCATCATAATTAAATATCTTTTAATTTTTATAAACTAATGATGTTTCTTTTCTAAAACCAGTGGTGGTAGTCATTGTTTTAAAAGGTGAAAGTGTAAGGTGAGGCACCTGACCCTTGATAAGGCAAAGTGTAAGGTGAAAGCGCAAGTAGGACACGGATACTTCGGGGACACTTTTTTTTTTATAAGACCATATAATAAAAACCTAATATTATTTCAATCAAAATTGGCATAAAAACATCCAAATTACCATAATATTATTAATATATTAAAATAACAAAGGCATTAAATAAAAAATCGAGTACTTTTTTCATTTAATCATCACCATTCATGACAAGTTCCAAAACAATTTTGTTAACTACTATATATATAAAAAACAAAAAAACCGAGAAGAGGAGAAACAGAGGGCAAAATCCAGAAAATTCCCCCTTCCACCCCCCCCCCCCAAAAAAAAAAAATCCAAAAACATGTTTGTAACTTGTCCAAAATTCAAAAAAACTAGACACTCTTTTTTCACATGTCCAAGATGTGTCCAAGATGTGTCTGACATTGATACGTGAGGCAAAATAGAGTGTCCGTGCTTCATAAATGTTGTGTCCAACTTAATTAATAAATTAGGTTCATCTAAATAATCCTAATTAATACTAAATTCAAATAATCTTAATCAATCTAAAAACATTAATTTATTTTAATAAAATTTGAAATGCAAATGTAATACAAACTAACTCATTAGATATTATGATATTTATTTTGTAGTAATACTTTTACTCAAATAGGTATATAGTTAGGTTACCCATGCTTGTGTTATTTGGACTAACACGATTAATTAAACGGGTAAATCATTTTGAACGGCTTGACACGACTAAGACCTGAATATGTTTTGTTTATTAATCGTGTTAAATGGGTTGGCCCATTTACAACACGAATCTGTTTATAGTTTATACTCAACCCAAGCCTATTATTTCCATGTCCTGATTTGAGTCGTGTTAGGAATTGCTGCCCCATCTAAAACCATTACCTTAATATGATTTGAATGGTGAGTTATAATTTCCTATAAATGAAATTCTCCCTCTGTCCCATAAAAAGAGCCCCTTATGGGGAAACCAACTTTTTAAGGGGACAAGCATTTAATGCTTTCACATTTAAAGAAAATGTATAAATTTACAAAACTAATATCCTTTCACATTAAAAAGTACATTCACATCAAATTGATGAAAAAGATAATTTGAGAATTTCACAAGATTTTATATTCTGACTTTCAAAAATGGACTCATATTTTGGGACATTCTAAAATAGAAGAAGAGACTCTTAAATTGGAACGGAAGGAGGACATTGGTTTTGTTGATTATATTTGATTTTGGTGCAATATACTCGGACTTCAAGGGCTGCCTACATGTTATATTAGTGTGCTTCCTAAAAGTGGTGTGATGTGCTAGTGTTGAAGAAAGCTACTGAGTTATCATTAATTCAGCAAGAGATAAATATAATTGTGCTTAAACAAGTGTAAAAGTCACGGGCAGAACTTAGGGAAGGCTGGGTTGGGCCCTGACCCAAAATTTTGAAAAAAAAGTTATGTAAACTTCCCACCCCAAACATTTTAATATACAGTACATGTGAAACGTTTGGGGTGGCCCAACCCCAATTCTAATCCCAACCCAACTACTAGATCCCCCATCTGACCCCCCAAATTTTTCTTTTTCTGGCACCACCCTTGGTTATTCAGTTACTTAATTGTTCATTTTATCTATTTATTTATTTTTTGAGCTAGGTATGACACTCACCTACCTTGGTATCACTTAGCATTTTCAACATGATTTTATATATTGCACTCTTTAGGTGGAAGATAGTTTAAGTTTTGAATTTTGTATAATTTATTATTGACAGGAAAATGGCAAATGGGAAATTGATGCTTCATATTGATTTTGACATCATCTAGTAGCGAGTAAATGGAAATATTGTAGAAGTGATCTCATCTAAATCATGTTAATTGAAAGCTGCGCTAAATTTAGTATTTCTGATTTGGGCTTACTGTATAACATTTTTAAAACACTTGCAGACCACAATAGGCGAGTTTGCTTCAATAGCAGAAAAAGAAGTAGTCACAAGGTTGTTCAAGAGTACGATGCAGAAGCTTTTAAAGGTGACTCAGGAGGCTGGCATGGCAGAAAACTCCAGAAATTCCAATTCAATGCAGATTGACAACTCATTGAATAAGAATTCACTGTCACAAGCAAGGTGGCTTTTTTTTGTTCCTTTTTCTCTTCTTGCTTTTTGGGCACTGCTAACTGTTATATTTTAACTGTACTTTGACCGTTCTTTGGTCTTTTATTTATCATTTCCAATAATTTATTGACAACGATACATGGAATGATAGGTATGTTAGGTTTGCGATGACAGTTTACTCTTTTTTTTTTTAAATTTTTGGGGAAATGTAGGGCACAGCTATTTGACTTGGCAGTCTCCCTTTTGCCTGGTTTAGATGCCAAAGAGATCGATCTATTATTTGTTGCAATAGAGCCTGGATTAAAGGTACATTGATGCTTCTATTTGGTGATGATACATTGCGGTGCATGGAGGAAGATTTTCTCATCTTTTCACATTGGAAGTGTTGAAGTAATTATGAGTAAGATATTTCTGAATTGCAGGATGTTGACGGTTTGATCCAAAAGAAGGCATACAAAGTTCTTTCAATTATACTCGGGGTATTTTTTCTTTTTTAATGTGCAAAAGCTAATATTTCCCTTATTTTCATTTTGTCATTGTGTCTGTTGTGGATAGTTTATGGTTGAACTTCAATGCTGAACATACAATTTGCAGCAAAATGCTTATTTTGTATAGGAGGGACTATTACTAGTGAATATTCCTTCAAAATCCTTGTGTTATATAGGATGGACTATTACTAATGACTATTCCTTTTTTTCAATAATCTTTATTCAAAATATGACATGAAATAGAGCTTAGCCAAACCTGAAACAGTGACTAAAAGAAGTGGACTCACAAGTACAAGGCAGAAAAACAAGAACAAGAATTATTCATCAAATTCATCGGCCTTGAAATATCTCCTTTGGGTCTTCAATTGAGTGAAATTTTAGCTATTAGAAATTATGATGGACATGAATTATTCATAAACACACTTCTTTGCCAGAGACAACCGTATTTTCCCAATCTATTTAAAAGAATCAAATATTGGACACATCTATGGCAAGGCTACTTATTGAATGTTAAGATGTCGAAGCCTTTTTTTCCCCATTTATTTTACTCTAGTTGAGTCCCCTCTCCCCCCCCCCCCCCCCCAAAAAAAAAGAAAAAAAGAAAAAAAACACACACATGCACCTCATCCCACAAAAAAAGGACACACAAAACTGATATGCTCACTGAATTTGTATGTGCAGAACTCTGATGGATTTCTTTCGAGAAAGGTCGAGGAGTTGCTTAATCTGATGATTGAAGTGCTGCCTTCGTGTCATTTTTCCGCCAAACGTCACAGACTCGACTGTTTGTACTTGCTAATCGTTCATGTTTCCAAGGTTATAGGCAGTATAATTGTCTATTCTCTTAGAATGCTATGTACTCATTTGCGATGATCATATACAATGAAAAAACTTTGATTTAGAATAATTGTCACACTTCATATATAGGCTGGATTATGTTAACTTCACACAGGATTCTTTTGCCAACAGGATGAACCAGAGCAGAGAAGGCATGACATCGTTAGTTCTTTCCTTACTGAAATTATACTTGCACTGAAAGAGGTAATATGAGTTATCTGCAGGAGCTTTAGGTCAACTATGCTGTGGTTTTAATTTTTTTGTTGGCTCGCATTTGTTTAATACCCTGATTAATTTGTTTAGTAAAATCAGGATTCATTGACATGGTGCTTTTTTTCATGGTTGTTTCCCCCTGAATCTAAAATCTAGTCATACTGATACTGGCTAAATAGGCTTTTCTGGACCTGAATTAGCCTTCAATCAAGAGGGTAACTATGATGAGAAGACTAAACAAAATGTATATTTTGCAGTCTATTATTGCATAACTTGTTTAGTGCTTTTATTTTTTCATGAATTATATGAGTGCTCTTCTGTTTTACTGTCAACATTTCGTTACTGTGATATGGTTAAGCCACCTCTTGTAACATTATTGCTTCTCCATCTTAGCTTTCTCTTTGTGGTGTGCATGCAAAAGGAAGTAGCAGCAAGAATTGGGCTATATTTTTAAACGAAAAATGCTAGTTGGTGCACTTGTTCTTTGTCATTATGTTTAATATTTATGTCGATTTGATATGTAGATTGCCCATGAAGTTAAAAAAGATATCTGTTTTCTGTTCTTTGAAAAAGTTTGAATTCTTTTAGTTTCGTCTAGTATTAGTTAGCAGTTTGTTTATGAGCTTGCTATTTAAGTCTTACTTTTTTTCTTTTATATTTCTTTGCTATAGCCATTTTTTTTTTTGATAAGTAAAAGTATATATTAATAAAGAAGCCAAAAAGGGCAACTAGGGAAAAAACCGCAAAAAGCTTTACATCGGTCTTATAGACCCCAGAAAGTCAACAAAAGAAGAGACATTTATAGGGAAAGCCTCTTTGGCCCAAAAAAATAGTAAACGCAAAAAAGTATCTTTAAGATAAGGAGTAGGAAGCTCCCGATCTTCAAAAACATGGACTGAGGAATCACAAAAGATAATGGTATCATCAGCGAATAAAAGATGGGAAACGACTGTGCATCTTCCCCCTCTTTCCCCCACCTGAAAGCCTTTGATGAGGCCAACCTCCTTTGCCCGGATCATGAAGCGGCTCAAGGCTTCCATAACTATCACGAAGGGAAAAGGGGATAGGGGATCCCCCTATCTCAAGCCTCTAGACGAACGGAAGAATCCTGCTGGGGATCCGTTGACGAGGACCGAGAAAGATACTGTGGATATGCACAACTGGATCCACTTCCTCCACTTGCCCCCAAAACCCATCTTCGCCATTATACCCAACAAGAAGCTCCAATTTACGTGATCAAAGGCCTTCTCAATATCCAACTTGCAAACCAGTCCTTTCCTTTTCTGCTTTATCCTAGAGTCTATGCATTCATTCGCAATGAGAGCCGCATCCAAAATCTGTCTACCTTCCACAAAGGCGTTTTGACTGGGAGAGATGATGCTACCCATAACCTTCTTCAATCTTAAGGAAAGAACCTTCGCTATCAATTTGTAAACACTGCTAACAAGGCTTATGGGCCGAAAGTTCTTAATGCAAACAACTCCCTCCTTTTTAGGAATGATGGCAATGAAAGAAGCATTGATGCTTCGCTCAAAACCCCCTTCCCTATGGAAGCTCCCAAACACCTCCATCACATTCGCTTTCAAGACAATCCAACATTTTTTAAAAAAGGCCATGGTGAACCCGTCAGGGCCTGGAGCCTTATCCCCATTACACGCCTCTAAGGCTTTCTCCACTTCATCCTCCAAGAATGGAGACTCTAGGTTAGAGGCTTCATCCCTGTTCAATTTGTTCAAAAGAATATCATCCACTCCGGGTCTCCAGCTTCTCGGCTCTGAGTAAAGCCTAGAGAAGAAATCGGCAATTCCCTCCTGATGGGCTCCTCCTCAGTGAGAACATGATCATCAATAACAATAGATGAGATTCTATTCTTCCTATAGTGAGATGAAGCCACTTGGTGAAAGAACTTTGTGTTGCAGTCACCCTCTTTGAGCCAAACAGTCCGAGGAGGGAGGGAGATTCACATGGTCCAGAGGAGGGCATCAGTCAGCCATGTCTAGATTGGATAGATTCCTAGTGTCGTACCAATGGGAGGATAACTTCCCCGGTATCTCTCAAAAGTGTCTCCCACGACCTTGTTCTGATCATCATCCGATTATGCTGTCTTGTGGAAATTTTAGCGCAGGAAAAAGCCCTTTTAGATTTCAAAACATGTGGCTAGAAAGTGAAGGTTTCGTGGACTTGGTGCGTAATTGGTGGGAGTCTTATGTTGTAATTGGGTCTCCAAGTCACTGCCTCGCCAGAAAGCTGAAACTCCTTAAAGAAGATCTCAAAAAATATATTCTCCCAAGTTTTGGGGAGCTCAGAAATAAGGGACTTTGCTTATGACATTTCTTTATTTATTTTTTGTTTTTTTTTTTTTGGGGGGGGGGGGTATTATTTAAAATTTTCACTGATACAAAGAAATATTGAAAATTTTCAAGATTTGAGATGGTATCTGTCACAAATAAGATTTGAGAATAAAGAAAAAAAGGTTCATTCCAAATGCTTTTGGATTTTTGCAAGGGTTTGAATGCGTGGTCATTTGTGATGAAGTTTGGCGTTATTTTTAGATGCCCTGAAAAGACGTTAATTGCTTCTTTAACAGAACTTTAAAGAAACAGTTCCTGTTTGAAAATTAGAAATCAATATACTGTTCCCCCAATTTTGGGTATTGACTGAGTAAAATGTTTATATAAAACCAAATGGAGCCTTGACTTTCATATATTTCCTGTTTTGCATATTGATCTGAAAACAGTTGTTACCAGACATTCTTTTACTGGGTGTGCTTTTGTCATCATCCTCGTGTTGCTGTATGTTTTAAAAAAACTCCAATAAGTATAATTAATTCTGTTCTATTTAAAGTGGCATGCTGAATATGTTTGCAGATGGGTCATATGAATGTTTGAGAGCCATGCAATGATGGCCGTTGTTAAAGATTTGCATTGGTGGTTGTCATGGCAGTGCCAGCGTACTGTTAGGAATGTAAATGAGCCAAGCAAGTTGAGTATTGAGAACCTTGGGCTCAGCTTGTTTGGATAGGAGTTACATTGAAGCTTGGCTGATATTTGGCCAATCAAGGTCAACCTTGGCTTGTTATATCTGACTAGCTCTTGAGCTTAACTTGATTTGTTTGGGTGTTCTCATAAATTTTCTGCCAAAAGGCACTTGCATATGTAGTTTTCACCAAATATAAATAGTGTCATGATTGTTGTTGGTTGAAACATTTCAAAACACAACTTCTTATCAACTTTATGAAAAAAAGAAGCCAAATGCAACAACAACCAGACCGCTGTAGCAGGTCACGCTCTTTCCTTTTTCTAGGAAGTATGTCGCAGATTATAAGTAGCTTAGTCTGTTTTACAACCCTGGGCACTTGATGTAGCAGTAATTTTGCCACAATCATGGTAAGGGGGGCTAGTGGTATTGTGGTTAGCGTTGGTTGGCAGGGGACTCTGGCAGCAGTGGTGATGATATGGTGCTTGTATTAGATGCGTTTCAGTGAAGTTACTTTGTTTGCAAAGCCTTTAACATTGGGAGATTGTTCAATGTCACAATTTTTCAGCCATGCTCTCTCTTATTAACATGGTGGTAGACTGTTCTATGTTCTCAAATATTCTTCTTCTTCTTCTTCTTCTTATTATTATTATTTCTTTTTAAAATGACAGCGTTACTGGAAACTGAACTTTGTGCTGGCTTTATAACTCTCTCACATACACACATAAGCGTGCACACACACACTCGTGGTAATCGGCTTCATATCTTCTTGTTATACATGTTGTATGTGTCAAGCATGCATTCAATCTTAATAATTTTTTTAAAAATTATCAACTTTTTAACAAGGAACTTTTGTGCTGGCTTTATAACTCTCTCACATACACACATAAGCGCACAGACACACACGCACACATGGTAATCAGCTTCATAGCTTCTTGTTATACATGTTGTATGTATAAAGCATGCTATCAATCTTGATAATTTTTTTTGCAGGCCAATAAAAAAACAAGAAACCGAGCTTATGATGTGCTTGTCCAAATTGGCCATACCTCTAGGGATGAAGAGAAAGGTGGAAAAAAAGAAAACTTGTATCAACTTTTTAACATGGTACAAAATCTGTTCGGTTCTACTAAAACACTGACCACTTTATTGATTCGAAGTTGCACTCCTCTTGCTTACTTTCTTCACGATCACAGGTTGCAGGAGGCCTGGCTGGTGAGACCCCTCATATGATCAGTGCGGCTGTGGAAGGCTTAGCTCGCTTGGCTTATGAGTTTTCTGATCTTGTTTCTACCGCTTATAATGTTCTTCCATCCACATTTCTCCTCCTTCAGAGAAAGAACAAAGAAATAATTAAAGTTTGTTCCCCCCTTTTATAGATGTGCATTTGGGTCTCATTTTTATATTTGAATAAACCTTATATTAGCTTATAAATTAATCTTTATCCCTTTCTTATGTCTTGTTTTCAAAATTTGATTTTTGAATTTTTGCTTTTAATGCAGGCTAATTTGGGTTTGTTGAAGGTCGTGGTGGCCAAATCACAAACTGAGGGGTTGCAAACACATTTGAGGAGCTTGGTGGAAGGTCTGTTGAAGTGGCAAGATAGCACCAAGAATCATTTTAAAGCTAAGGTTTGCATTTTCCCTTCTCTCTACTTTTTCTTAATCATGAGTTGTGGTGGTTGAGGTTTAGATACATAGAGTACTTGTAAACTAAGAAGCACGGAGTGGGAGACAGATATGCTACGACACACATGACATTTCTCAAAAAAGTAGGATAAGTTCAATATATATATATATATATTATTTTATATGACCGTATAATAAAAAACTAAACTTAACATTATTTTAATAAAAAAGGCATGAAAATACACAAATCACAACAATTGCATTAAGACTAAAGAAGGTGATTGACAAAATCATTTTGGAGTCGCATAATGCTTTTATGGGTGGAAGATAATTATTGGATACAGTCCTTGTTGCAAATGAATGTTTGGATGCTCGGCTTCGGAGTATAAATATGGGGCTGGTTTGTAAGCTTGATATTCACAAAGCTTACTATCATGTTAATTGGAGTTTTCTCCTTTATATGATGGAGCGGATGGGTTTCAGGCATAAATGGAGGCGATGGATTATGTGGTGCATTTCTACGGTGAAATTCTCCATCCTCTTTAATGGATCAGCCGAAGGCTTCTTCGTAGTTCACAAGGGTTGAGACAGGGCAATCCTCTCTCGCTGTATCTTTTCGTCATGGTTATGGAGGCACTTAGTAGACTGATGGCTAGAGCGGTGGATACAGAAATGCTTGCGTGGTTTCTTGGTTGGAGAATCTGGCTGGAAACCCAAAGGAGATTTCCCATCTTCTTTATGCAAACGATATCATTGTGTGTTGCGATGCCAATCAGGGGCAACTAGGTTATTTGAGACGCAGTCTTAAATGTTTTCAAGCTATTTTGGGGTTGGAAATTAATATGGGCAAGAGTGAGTTAGTGGGAGTTGGTGAAGTTCCTGGAAGAGAAAATTTAGCTTTTATTCTGGGATGTAGGGTTGGTGAGCTTCCAATGTCTTATTTGGGACTTCATCTTGGTGTGTTAGTTAGAAAGTCAAGAATGTTGGACATAGTATTAAAAAAGTGTGAAAGAAGGCTGGCTGGATGGAAAAAATATTCTCTCTCTAAAGAGGGTTGTCTTACCCTCTTGTAGAATACGCTGTCAAGTTTGCCTACAAGGATCGAAATTTTGTTTTGGTCACCCAAAAAACGAGAAACATTTTAGAAATGTTTCGGAAACACAGTAAAAATGATGAAAAAAATTAAAATGCGTAGAAACATTTGGAAACACAAGTAAATAGATGAATATATGATGATAAATATTATAATTAATTAATTGAAAGCATTTAAGAGTACACATCCATCCACACGAGTGGATACTATGGGTGAAATTGAGAAATAAAAATAAATGTAAATTAATCATTAATATCAAATAATATTATATTAGTTAAATACTAGTATAAAAAATTTTAGAGACTTTTTTATATTATATGAAATTATGATATATATTTTTATAAAATATGTTAAATTATCATAATTAAATAGCATACTATATTGTACCAAATCTTTACTATGTAATATATACGAATTAAACAACTTGACATAAGTTACCTATGAAGCACAAACACTTAAATTTTGCCAAAGTACCAATGTTGGACATGTCTGGGACATAGAAACTCTTCGACATGTCCCAGACAAGTGTCTGACATGCCCAAAAGAGTGTCTTGAAATTTTTTTATTTTTTATTTTAATTTCGGACATGCTAGGACACATGGCTAGTCAATTTTTTTAGAATATGGGATTTTATTTATAATATTAAAAAAGTGGAGGGGTCTATTTGTAATTATAACTTTTTAATTTCAGTAAAACAACCCCAGACCCGATATTTTTATTTTTCATCTTCCTCCTTTTCTTTCTCTTTTTCTTTTTGCTTTTTCTTAGTTTCTCTTATATCTTTTATTAAAGATGGCATTTGGTTAATGTTGTGCTGCGCAGTTACGATTTCCATTTGGTTGCAAAATTGTTGTTTTGATATTTTTATTTTTCTGGTTTCTTCTCTTTCTCTCATTTTTCAAAAAATTTTATTTTTATTTTTAATTTCAGTAACAACTAACTACTCTCTGAAAAGAGAAAAGACCCAGAACATGAAATTTTGTTGTTATGTTATTTATAATCTATTGACTATTGAAATATTCGGTACTTTATTTTTAAGTTTATCACTTTATGATGCTTCATGTTGGAATTGTGTTACTTGTGTAGATGTTCATTATATTGGAATGTTGAAAGTTTTGAGTGATTATTAATTAGAATTGACAAATTGATAATTGATCTCTTATGTTTTGTTGATTTTTTATACCTAATTTGATTATATGATTATATATATATATATTTAAATATTTTATTCAACGTGTCTCTAACATATCCGTGTCCTACTTTTTTGAAAAATTACTTGTCGACATGTCTGTGTTGTTTCATATCTGTGTTCGTGCTTCTTAGTAAGTTAGATATAAAATAAAATTTAAGTAAAACAAATAGCAAGTTAAAGCTATTATAATTAATAACTAAGGAATTAAATAAATTGTTCATCTACTTTTTCATTTCCACTACTACTACTTTTCCTCATCAGCTATTTTTGAAAAAAACTACAAATATTTTCTTGTTATTTTGGGTCTTAATATTTTGATCTCCTTTATTTGAGAAAAAATAGATATTACCTTTTACCAATTTCTAGAATTATTGCTTATACAAAGAAATGTTTCTTCTATTTTGATTTGTTTCAACTAGTTTCAATATGTTTCTAGGAAAACAAAGTATGTTTCGATGGAAACAACTTTGTTTTCATACAAATATGTGAATTTCGGTATTTCACTTGTATTTTGTTTTGGTTCATTGAGAAATGGAAACGTTTCGGCTGTTCGATGGAAAAGAAACGAAATTTTGACCCTTGTCTGCCTACTCATTTCATGTCCCTTTTTCCTATTCCTGCAGCAGTTGCAAAGAGATTGGAGAAACTTGAAAGAGACTTTTTATGGGGGAGATTTGGGGGATGAATTCAAATATAATCTTTTAGATTGGGAGAGGGTTTGTAGTCCTTTTGAAGGAGGGAGGTTTGGATGTTATTAGAAAGCTTCGATTGTTTAATAAAGATTTGTTGGGGAAATGGCTTTGGAAATTTGGGAAGGAAGAAAATAGCCTATGGAGGAGAGTAGTGGAAAATAAATATGGTAGCGAGGCAGGTGGGTGGTGTTCCAAGGAGGTCCGATTGATTCACGGGGTCAGTGTGTGGAAAAGTATTCGGAGAGGATGGGATGAATTCTCAAAGCATATTGAGTAGAGAGTGAGTAATGGAGATTGTGGTATGACTCTTGGAGTGATAAAGAGGTCCTCTTCACTTAGCATTCCCAAGACTTATAGGATTGCAACAAATTAAAATGATTGGATTAGGGATTACTTCAAAGGAGAGGCGGGTGCTACGGTTTGGGATGTTAGCTTTTGTAGACAGTTACATGATTGAGAGATAGATGAGATTATGGTTTCTTATAGTTTTTTGTACAAACTCATTTAAGTTACTTGCTGATGATAGAATTGATTGGATTCACAGGAGGGGAGACTTCTCAGTCAAATTGTTATATTATTTGCTTCTTGTAGGGGAGGGGAGGGGGGTCAACACTTTCCTCGGAAAGTTATTTGGAATTTTTTTGGCTCTTTTACAGGTGGCTTTTTTTACTTGGATGGTGGCTTAGGGGAGAATTTTGACCATGGACAACCTTAGAAGGAGAGGTAAGGTGGTGGTGAATTGTTGTTGTGTTTGTAAACGTGGAGAGGAGATGGTTGATAGGTTCTCATCCATTGCTCATTTGGTCTGTTTGGCCCCTTTTGTTAGGGATCTTTTGGGTAATATCACGTTCCATGACGGAGTTACTCAACTCTTGGCGAGATTGGTTTTTTGATAGGAGAATGGGAAAAGTTTGGCGCATGACCCCTCTTTGCATTTGGTGGACCATTTGGACAGAGAGAAATGTTGAGTCTCCAATCTGGGACATGAAAGCTTTGGTGTTGAATTCCCTTTATTTTTGGGCCTCGGGGTTTCTTCTTTGTGTATAGACTCTTTATCATCTTTGTTGTATTCCATGAGTATAGGAAGTTAGTATGTTTTTTATAGTCTTTTTGTACATGGGCGCACCTCCCTCGGTTGCGTTAATGAAATTATGACCTTTTTTTATTATAAAAAAGATATAAAAATAACAAAGCCTATTGGTAAAAAGAAATTGAATTTTGATGGATCAAAAGTAAGGCATATTAATTTAGGTGGTGTAGGTGCTATTGTTAGGAACAAGGATGGTAGCATTTGTTGGGCATTGTCTAGTTGGTACAGTGGGGATTTATCGGTTCCTCAGTTGTAACTTAGAAGCTTTGGCAGTTAGAAAAGCTTTGTTAAGAATTGATGTAGTTGATGGATTTGACTTCGAGATTGAAGGTGATTTAGAGGTGATTATAAATAGTTTGTTGGGTAGACAAAGATGTTCTTGGAAAATTTATTGCATTTTAAAAGATTGTGTTAATATTATTAAGGAAAAACGTTTTGCGGGTCACAGTGAACCATATTTACGGGAGGCTAATTTTGTAGCAGATTGGTTGGCAAAGAAAGCTCATGAGTGGAAGAATAAAGTGATTTGGTTAAATGGTTTTGCCAAGCGAATTATGGTCCATTGGGTTAGATGATATGAGGGGAAGAGTCTCGGAGAGAATGATTTAGTTACAACCAAAAAAAGAAAAAGAAAAACGAATTAATTAAAAAAATTTAAAGAACTTCATTTAATCATCAACATCCATGATTCAAGTTCCAAAATAAATTTGCTAACTACTAACTAAAACATATACGTACGTACATACACACACACATACATACATATATATAAAACCCAAAAGAAAAGCGGATAAGAAGAGGAGAAAAATCCCCAAAAAAACCTAAAAATATGTCCAAAATGCTTCTCCAATGTGTTCTAACGTGTGTGCAGCCAGTAAGTGCTTGTGTGGCATCCGTATGGCGTTTGCATAGCGTAGTAACCTTCTCATTTTAGAAGACAATATTCTATAATTCCAAGCCTTGTTAATTCAATATTGTACATACCACCTAAACTGTAACTAAATTACCAGAATATGATTCTTCATTACAAAAATATGAATACCATAACACAACACTGGCTCTTAGAATATGAATACCATAACACAATACCACCTCTTAGCTTCAAAAGTATCTCCAGCTAACCCCAAATGTATGGTGCAAATGACGTGTCTGAAATTCATAAAAATAAAAACAATTTGGACAGTTTTTCTTTGTGTGTCCGACACGTGTATGGGAAGTATCCGACATTGATATGTGAGCCGAAATACAAGGTCCGTGTTTCATAACTTGTAAATATTCCCAAGAATAATTTCATTGTTTTAAATCTGTTTTCATGTCAAGATAGCTTGTGACAGTTGTAACAGCTGATACGTAACGTTATCAGCTACTAATGATTTGACTGATATATCAGTCTGTATCGGTATCTAAGGGTCAAAAACTATTATTTAAATCCATGACACGTGCATTCTAAGTGAATAGAATACACATTTTAGAGTTTTTTTTTTTTTTTTTTATATTTTAAAATAAGTAAAATATGTAGCAGCATTGAATAACCAACTAAGGAGGGCAAGCCTATTTACAAAAGGGAGGAAGCTCCAACTTTGACCTTTAACCCTCTCCAAAACTCAGCAAAAGAAATTACATAAATTGGGTGAGATTCAATTATCTAAAAGTATACAGTTCTCAAAAAGAAATCTTTAACTTTACGAAGGGGCATTGCTTCTCCTTCAAAACTCCTACTTTTCCTTTCACGCCACAAGCATAAAAAAAAGGACAGCAGTGCAATGTACCAAACCTTCTGAACACTCTTTACACAACCGCCCCCCACCCTCGCAAAGACTCCAATACCAAACTAGGCATAGTCCATGTGCAACCAAAAGCAAAAGAAGAAGACACTACAAATCCATTGCCAAGCAGTGTAGAAACAAATGATTAATGGTTTTTCCTTTTCTTGACACATTTTTTTTTTTTTTATAAGTAAAGTTTTACTAACAAGGGCACTGAGGAGGGCAAACCCACAAAACAAAAGAGGGCTTGGCTACAAAATTAAAGCCTAAGATCCCCCAAAAAATATAGAAACTTTTTTAAATACATAGGATATTCTTCCTTAATCCAAAAGAAAAGACTACACAAAAATCTATCTTTTTTTTTTTTTTTTGATAATTAACACAAAAATCTATCTTTTAGTCTCCAATGGGGGCATGAATGGCAACGGGGCGGGGTGCCCCTTCCTTAACTCCGACCCTATTTATATTTCCCGACCCTGCCCCTCCCTGTTTAAAGATTTACACCGACCTTGACCCCGTTTACATTCCCTGCCCCGTCCCGAACCCTGAATTTTTTTTTCTTAAGTAAGTTAAAACTTTTATATTAGTAGATAAATTAAAATTTTATTACCAAAATAATCAGTGCAATAAAAATAATATGAATGTGATATGAAAAACATTAAAACTAATTTTTTATAGTGTGGTTTATTTGTAAATATAGTGTATATAAGGATAATAAAAAAAATTAATATATAAATAGGGTGGGGGTGGGTTCGAGGCAAGGTGACCGGCCCCCGAACCCGACGGGGTTTTAAAAGCCCCGTCCCAACCCCGTTTATGAGCACCCCGTACTCGCCCCATCAGGGGTGGGGTGGGACGGGGGCGGGGTAAATTGCTAAAAACAAAAGATTATTAAGCTATAAAATATTAATTATGATAGGATCAAAAGTATAAAAAATATTGTTTTTTTGTGGGCCTAATAATAATGTTTGACAGCCTAATAGATTGTGTTGTTTACATTTGCTTATTGGTCATGATTATTGATTTGACTTATTGTGGACCATCTAATGAGTTATAAATTACAGGTTTCATGAATTGAAAAGGAAAAAACAGACACATATAGTTCAAGTTTGTCAAATTTCATATATAGAAATTATGAATAGTAAAGAAAGAAAAATGAATCAATTTAAATCGTCTTTCTTTTTATGCTACTCTTGATTTTATTTTTTGAAAGTTCCTATCTGCATACTTCATAGTGAGCAGTGTGCAACTAGAAAGGTTAACATGTGTTTTGATATATTTTTACTATTGGTTTTGAATTTTTATGCAATTAATGTATTTTAAAAGAAATATTATCAATTTCTTAATTATATTAAATTATTATAAAAATTACAAACTGTACATTAAGGAAAGAATAATGCAGTGCACTGTAATTTCAGTTGTCAAATTTTACGTATAGAAATTGAAAATAATAAGAAAAGAGCATAAGTCATTTTAAATCTTCTCTCTTCTGTGATACTTTTGGTTTTTGCAATCAATATATTAATTTTTTTAATTATATTTAAATTATTACAATAATTCAAAAAAATACATTAAACATGGTAGATACTAATGAGAATATTATAGTCAAATATAACCAAATAGTAATAAAATCATTACTAAGTCAAAAAGAATAATAAATTTGAATAAAAATATTTATTCAAATTTTATATACAAAAATTATGAATAATAAAGAAAGAAGATACATCATTCTAAACCCTCTCTTTCTCCCTTTTTCTCTCTCTATTTTAGTTTTGTTTTTTGCAACAAATATGCTAATTTTTTTATTATATTTGAACATTATAAAAAAAATATTAAATATGATTGATGTCAAGGGGAATATGGTAATAGAATATAACCAAATAGTACGTGACATTTTTCAAAGGATTTGTGAGGTTCTTGATGAAGCATTTAAGGTAGATTGTGGTAAGGGGTTTTTGTGATTTTGTATTGTGAGTGATTGACAGTGGAAGGCGGTCTAGAATAATTGCATTGAAAGATGCTATGTATATGTTGAGGCTTGTGATTTGAAGGATTTGGAATGTATATACCTATAAGAACATTGGTTAGAGGGTGGATGGATGGAGATGGCATCCATTCTCCAATGGATATGGTTTTCTGTGGAGGGGTTTGGAGGTTTTGAGACAATGGCAACTCGATTGGGAGCTTGTTTGGAAGGAAGGATGGTTGGCTGATCCCCTTTATTGCTATAGACGAGGGGATTGGGAGTTGTATGTAGTTGTAGTACAATATGAGTCAGCAAGAGGCAATTGGTGTTTCTCCGGTTGTTTGGTGGATCATGTCAGGGCTATGGATAGTAGGGTTTCGGAGAGGGAAGTGTTGCAGCAATGGGCAGATCGGTTCTGGAAGTTGCCATTCCCCGGGGGGGGGGGGGTGTCAGGGGTGAGGGTGATTGAGATGTATGGCTCGCTTTTCTTCTTTGAATGCCCATAAGAACAGTAGGCTGGTAGGATATTTTGTGATAAAGCATGGAATTTTGAAGGTTAGGCACTTGCAATAAGGTGGCAATAGTCTCAATTATTGTGGGTGTGATTTGTTGGCTTGCCGCTTTGCCTTTGGTGTTTAAAGCTTTGAGAGATCTGCATGGGAGGTTTTGTTGTAGTGGATCCAGAGACAGAGAACGGGTCTCATTTCCTATGGGCTCGCATTTATTTTCGGTTAGAGGGTTGCTTGTCGATGTTGACAGTTCTAGTCATAGTTATCAAAATTGTGATCCGGATTGTAGGATAGATCATAAGAATTTGACCTAGAGAAAAAGAAAAAAGGGGGGGGGGGGGGGGGTTGAATAGGTCAATTTGAAAGTTACTTGAGACGAATTTTAAATTGGGTGCATGGTTTTAAATCGCAGTAACGGGACACGTAACGGTTGCAATAGTAGTGTAACGGTATTATTACGTATCGGTCGATACGTAACGGGAATTGGGAGCCACACCCGTGAATTTTTTGTAATCACTAGAAAATCCCTTAAAAGTTACTGATATGCATGGTTTTGCTCCAATTTATTACTTTTTAATGTTTTTAATTATTTTTAGTCATTTTCATAGCTCTTATGAAAAAAAGCTACTTATTGTGTAGGACTTTATATTGGTTTTATATCAAAGTAAGAAGAAAGTACAATTTATTATGGCTGACTATAACACTAATAATTAAAAATGCAACTATAAGTAATTTCAATAAATATAAAAAAATAAAATAAAACATAGACTTAGAATACACTATAAGTGAATATTAATTGTTAACTAATGGACTTAAAGTCAAATAAACACATAATTTAGCAAAAAATATAAATGTGATTAATCATATTACAATACTATTGAGTTTTCTACCCAAAGAAAAAAAAAAAAAAACTCAAGATACCTTTATATGATTTTAGAGCAAAAATATTAATACAAAAACAAAAGTAGCAAATAAATTATTTTTACAATTATAATTATTTTTGGTAGAAGTAGCCTAGGCTCTAGTAATAAGATTCATTCATTTTTAAGCAACATTTACTAAATCTAATAAGATAAAATTTTATTTTTAAGTTTGTGGTAATAAATAATTAGATATAATTCTAGGACATACTAAACACTTTGATCATATCCATAATTCCAAATCTTGTGTTTGATAAATTTAAATTACTAGATCTACGGCTAAAAATGAGTTTTTTATCCCTTAGAATAGAGAAAAAAAAAGGAAAAATGTACCATTATTGTTACGTATCGGCCGATACCGTTACACATCAGTCCGTAATGGCCGTTATGTAACGGTGTTGGCCGTTACACCTGTGATTTTTTACACATCGACATATCGGTGTATAATGGTACTGGAGGGTTCAAAACACGTTATGTGATGGCTGTTATGTTATGTAACGACCGATATTTAATACCATGATTTAGTGATTAATATTTCACTTGATTTAGTGTAATATCTTAAGGTTCACATGTGTGCAATAATAATCAGTGTAAAATGAAAAGCGATGTACCAATCAACTATGAAGAAATTGAGAGAAAATATAGGCTCAATATGAGTCACACGACTTACTACCTCAAGTCTTGCCAATACTGATGTGATATCTCTTGACTTAACTCCTCAAGTGTTCTTTACAACTGTAACGCCTTTGAATCCTTGAACAGTGCCGAATCTCAATCACAACACGACTCCTTGCTGTATTAGTGTCCACCAATCACACAAGCCAAACTCCTTTGCATAAGTACTCCAATTATGTAGTAATCTAGAAGTCCAGGATTTTGGTTGATAGGAGGCTCTCTATTCTATGTGATTTTCCAAGTAAAAGTTGAAAGCACTTTTTGAAAACCAGAAGATTTTCTATGAAATTAGTGCAATCCAAAAAATCTAAAAAATAATGTATACGACCCCTTTTAAAGTTAGGATTGTTTTCTTCAAAGTTGGATTTGAAAAGCGCTGGAAAAAGCCCTAGCCGAAAGGTCGCTTGAACGACTATTTGAATGCCCTTTCAAGCGACCTATATTGGAGTTGAAGTGGAACATATTAAAGGGCCTTAGTTTGATCACCTATAAAACTATATATCCAATGACTTCCACTGAAAAACTTAGAAACCTGGACAGAGACCTTATTTAAACAACTATTCGAATGACGGTTTGAATGAGCCCACCACTGATTTTGACTTAAAGCAAGGTTTTCACATGGTTCGAATGACATATCAAACTCTATTTGGAACGAGCTCCACTGTCGTTTAATAAAAACAATCCGCCGTGAGGTTGTTCGAAGGAAGGTTCGAGCAACCTTTACTGATTTTGGAAAATATGCTTAGGCTCCTCTGAAACATGGTTTAAGCCATAGATTTGATTTTATTGACTTTAATCAATTTCAATTATTTTTTTTTTTAAAACCCATGTCAATTCAATCAAATTTAATTTTTAATACACTTTTAATAATATTAGAAATATTTAAAACCATGTGTGTATGCAATCAACCTAAGCCATTGTTCCAAGTCTAGTTACCTCTTCAAACCTATGAAACCGGCTTTTCATATTTGCGATTATGCTCGATGATGCTTTAATCACAGCACTTGAGTAATACAAAGAAAAACAAGGACTTAGACTCAACAACTTTAATTACAACTCAAGTTTTGTCCAGTGGGATATGCCAACACATACTTACACTCTCAGTCCTAACAGAATTGAATTGAGCTGAACAATTTTATCAAGTTCTATTCTACACCAGACTATTGATATTCTGTATTACAATTAAATCCAAATCAAAACTTAGCTTTCCAACTTAGCCGATTCATCTGAAAGCTATACATCACCTTGGTATCTGGGGTAAAAGCATGAAAGAATACTCGTTTATATGCATTGAAAAAATAATACACTTTTAGTAATATTAGAAATATTTAAAACCATGTGTGTATGCAATCAACCTAAGCCATTGTTCCAAGTCTAGTTACCTCTTCAAACCTATGAAACCGGCTTTTCATATTTGCGATTATGCTCGATGATGCTTTAATCACAGCACTTGAGTAATACAAAGAAAAACAAGGACTTGGACTCAACAACTTTAATTACAACTCAAGTTTTGTCCAGTGGGATATGCCAACACATACTTACACTCTCAGTCCTAACAGAATTGAATTGAGCTGAACAATTTTATCAAGTTCTATTCGACACCAGACTATTGATATTCTGTATTACAATTAAATCCAAATCAAAACTTAGCTTTCCAACTTAGCCGATTCATCTGAAAGCTATACATCACCTTGGTATCTGGGGAAAAAGCATGAAAGAATACTCGTTTATATGCATTGAAAAAATAAGATTTTTCTACTTATAAAAATAAAATTCTAGTACATCCCATTAATGCTGGAAGAGAAACAGAGGAGAGGAGAAAAAGGCTCCAAGAGGTATGGTTTTTAGAAAATGCAAAAATGTGTTAACAGGATCCCCGCCTTAAGAGTATGTAATACGGTATTATTAGAAAATTACAATTATAACTTTAATTTACATATGCTACTCTGTTGAAACCCATGAAACTCTGCTGGGTCAATCAAGTTTAATAGGAAATGCAAATTATTTTGGACTCAGAATATACAGAATCCTCTTTGTGAAACTATGTCTTGATTCCTTTTGTAAGAGTACACTACAAATGTTCATTTCCAGCAATTACAAATTATTTTGGACTCAGAATATACAGAATTCTCTTTGTGAAACTATGTCTTGATTTCTTTTGTAAGAGTACACTACAAATATTCATTTCCAGCAATTGCAATTGCAATTGCAGTTGCAGTTGTAATCTGTAGTTACTGACAGCAATCATAAAATTGTGTTTTCTGTAGGTTAAGTTCCTTCTTGAAATGCTCATTAAAAAATGTGGTCTGGATGCTGTTAAGGCAGTAATGCCTGAGGAACACATGAAGCTGCTCACCAATATAAGGAAGGTCTGTTAAATAATCATATACTTAACTGGTGATTTGAAAAGAATTCAATCTCATCTTAGTCAAAATGCAGATAAAAGAGCAGGAAAGAAAGGAAAATTGCTGTTAACTCCGAGGAAACTAGATCTCATCAGTCAAAGGCAACTACATCCAGGTTTGTTTCTTTCAGAATGTGTACCCCAAGACAATATATACATACTTTGAGAACAGTCACTTGTTCTCAAAATTCATGCCCTGTTACACAGGCCTGAATTAATCTACATTTTAAGTACAGTTGTAGTTTCTTCACCATTTGTTACCCGAATAAATGCTCTGACCATTGTAAGAATCTGTTAAAGAGGACCACCAACTGCACAAGTAAAATTCACACCGAGTACTTGTATTAAACCTGGGAAGGGAAATCTACTTATTTGATGACGTGTGAAGCTTCATTATGTTGTCTGATTGGTGCAATATGGTGCAGCCACCGTTCGTGTTGTATTTTTGATCATCAAAGATAAGTGACATATCTAAAATCTTCTTTGTTGACAATTTTTAACTACTAAGTACTTCGTCACAGTTATTGTTAGAGCTTGCGTACCCGCTAGCTCAATACATTTTTCTGATAAAGAACATAGCTCATGCATGCATAAACATATTGCATGTAGCATCCTTGTAGAAAGAAAGAGGGTGACCTGGGCTTGGGGGTTGTGTTCCTTAGCTAGTGTCATAAAAATTTTCATGTAATTTAAGACAACTTATCCGATGGGCAAGCATTTGATGGAAAAGTTATTTACAAATTATTTCATTTTGCATATCGGCATTTATCGTGATTCCTAAATTTCTTTACAGGTTAAGCAGATGGAATCATTCAAAAATATTTTCTGATTTTGGCGATGAAGAAACTGAGGATGGTGATGCAGAATACATGGATGCAAGGACAGTTTCTGGTCAACGGAGCAAGACTTCCTCACTGTTCAAATCCAAAGCATCTTCACTACGGTCAGTGGGTGGACATTTTAATTTGTTAGGCCTCTTTATCTGCACAAAACCTGATAGAAAAATTTAAGAGTATTAGATCAGGGATGTACCTTTGAGGATGTTGGAGGCTTAAAAGTTCTTTTGACTCATCCTAACATCCACTCCATTTTGAACTTTGTAACAGCTTCCCTGTTAAGTTGTTAACCTTGTAGCACCATTTAGAAGGCCCACCAACATATCTGGTGGGCCTGGCTGTGTACCATTTTACCAATGCTCAACAGCTTTGACTTCCTTTTAAGGCATTTGCTTAAATTCAAATTAATTTGAACTGATAGAAAAATTCATATTCTGTCCAGGTCCAAGAGAATGCGTAAAGCAGCCAAGAGCTTGCCAGAAGACTTGTTTGGCCAATTAGAAGATGAGCCACTTGACCAGCAGAAAACAAGGTCAGCTCTTCGGTCATCTGAGCATCTCAAACGGAAGACAGATTCAGATGATGAGCCAGAGATAGATTCTGAAGGGCGCTTGATAATTCGTGAGGGAGGGAAGAAAGCAAAGAGAGAGATGTCTTCTGACCCCGATTTAGATGGAAGGAGTCAAGCAGATAGTCACTTGTCTCTGACCTCTTCACGAAAATCACAAAAGCGCAGGAAAACTTCAGACTCTGGATGGGCTTACACAGGGAGTGAGTATGCTAGCAAGAAGGCTGGCGGGGATCTGAAGAGGAAGGACAAGCTTGAGCCTTATGCGTATTGGCCACTTGATCGGAAGATGATGAGTCGTAGACCAGAACATCGGGCAGCTGCAAGGAAAGGTATGGCAAGCGTGGTAAAGCTGACAAAGAAACTAGAAGGTAAAAGTGTCTCGAGTGCACTTGCCATCAAGGGCCTGAAGTTTAAGAGGGGTCAAGGTAGCCAGAGGAAAAGCAGGCGACAGTGATGCATCTGCACTTAAGATGTTAGCCAGAGTGACATCCCATCAGGATATGTATCAGTAGAGGTGCACTTGTCTAGTTAATCGAGGGTTTCTTTGTTTTTCCTCTTCTTTTTTTTGTTTTTTTTTTTTTGTTTTGTTGGGTTCTTCCTTGCCTTGTTATTATTATTTTTTTGGGTTGGGGATGGGGTTCAATTATTATTATACCATGCAGGTTCTGATTGCTAGAAGTTAGAGCAAGTTACAAATATTGCATTGCTTATATATACATACATACATACAATGCTACAAGGAAACAAGCAAATTTTCAAAATTTGCAGCTTACTATGGAGAGTTAAAATTTTGCCAGGTTTTTAAGGTGCAAATTTCTTCTTGATGATCTGATGCATGAACTGGTTTTGGTTTGATGATTTGCCCTGAGTGAGAAGTTCCTCGAAATTCAGGTGTCCTTAGTCCATTCATAAGCCCTTAAATGGTAGTGTGTTTATAGTCCATTCTTGTTTGGATTCATTATCAGAATCCAGAAGTGCAATTTATGTTTTGGCACTCAACCTACTACATCAAGTGGACTAGATGGCCATGAATTTTTCTTTATCGACAACTCTATTGCTGGACATTGTTACGCACTGTAATTGTTAAAAGCTTATAAGCACTTTGTGCTGTTTGCTAAAATTGACAGGAGCATCTCCATAATGCAATCTCGCAGTGTGTGATTGACAACTTAGTGTTGAAAAGTTAATAACAATTGACATAAAATAGAAGGAGAAAATGAAAATTGCTTAGTACTCTTCTCTGTTCGAGCATAGTGCAACTGTTGCACTGCATTTCATGGAAGCAATTGAACTCCATCTCTGTCACTGCAATTGGTGCTTCCTTGCAAGTCTTTTTTTTTCTTTCTTCCTTTCTGGTTGGTTATTCCGAAGCCTGGGGAAAGGAATGATGGCCAAAGAAAGTGATAGGTAGACAGCAAATGGAGTCAATATTATGAACATGAACATGAACATGAACCTGAACCGTGTTGAATAATGCTCTTGCTATATTAAAGATATAAATGCATTAGAACAAGGAAATTTCCTTAAGAATGTATGATATTCGTCACACTCGTATTACAAAATTTCTTTTGTTTCCATGACATGACAAGCAAATCAGAGAGATTAAACATTTGCTTTTAAAGAGCATCGGTGACTTAACACCTGTTTCAAAACTTAAAAAGTCAATCAAGTGGACTGCTATCCCATTATTTCATATATATATATATATATATATACATAGAAGATAAAAAGGATCGAATTCGTAAATTCCTTTCATAATTAAGAAAGAAGTTCGAAGAATGGGTAGTTCTTCAAGCTTGGGAGTGCAGTAACGCATAACTACTTGGGATGATCCTTATAGAATACAAATCCCGTTCGCACATTGCTAGAATCTGCAAATTCCTTCTTAACTCCATTAAATATCAGTTATTTTTGAAACTCGATCTCTTTTCAGAAGTTTTTTTTTTTTCCAATGATAAATACTAGCTAACCACAAGTCCCTTGGTTGCGTGGCAATAAGAGTAAATTCCATATATGCGATTCTCCTCCAAGAACTGTACATTAGGTATTTTTAAAAATTGCACCAAACAAGCCTTAAAGAGTTCCTAGTTTTTTTTTTTCCATTGAAGAATATATAATATAGTTGTCACTAATAGTTTACTAAATATCAGTTTGGTGCCTCCAACCCTTCATATGAGAGATTGATGGTTCAAGTTTAGGGGACAAAAGTGTGAAGGTGTGTATGATTTACCTATAAAAAAAAATATAATCTAGTTGTCAAATGGATCAATAACCAACCAAAGTGATGAACCTGGACTGTTGCCTAGGAGACCCAGCAGCAGCCTAGGCAATAGCTTAAGTTTCACTTTCATCTATTTGGTTCTCATACATATATATATATATATATGTTTGTGTGTGTGTGTGTGTGTGTCAGTGTGTGTGGGCGTGCTCGCGCTATTTTCAATAATATAATATTTCAAAACATTTTGAACATCATAGATTTGAAAATGATATGTGGATTATAGTAATGATAAATGTATGCGAATAGTACTAGATAAAGTGATTGAGATTTTAACAATTTTTTTAAAAAGAAAGTGAAGAAAAAAAGGAGAAAAAAGAAAAATAAAAAATAAAAAAGGAAGGGAAGGGAATAAAAAGTCATGTGGTAAGATAGTATGAAAAAATTTTATATTCATGCATATCAGATTTTTTACATATGACATTCATAACATTATCTATGCCATGTGTCAGATTATCATGTCAAACTTATCCATACTTTGTACTAATAGTTTACTAAATTTTTCATTCTTTTTGATGTTGTACGGGTATAAAATCAACTTACAAAACTGAGTACGACACTTGTCATATGCTAGGATAAAATGATTAGACTACCCTTGTCAAGGTAACTAATAAACAAGACGGAACATGAGCTATCAAGTAGAATTCCCGAACAGACCTCCTACTCTATCCCTCTTGTTATGGGGAAACCAGTCTACTCACCCGTCATACTCTGAATTGGTAGCTGGGTTGACCAAGTCTAGCCCATTTGAATAAAGTCTAATTGGGCGGGATTCTGATTCCTAAGAAATCAAGAAATGTTATTCCAGGCACAATGCCAACCATGACATCATATCCTTCCACTATAAGGGAATCGGTTGAGATTATGAGAGTCCATCTCTTCATTGTCACTAGTTATTTAAACATTAAAACATTCGATTCAAAGGTATGAAAACTTTGGTTTCAGTCTTCTTGCTATATCTTTCAAGTACTCAAACTAGTATCACGCTAACTTGACGGTCAAAAAACCTTTGGCCGGCACCACACCGAGACCTATTGACCAACTTCGGCAGTCTCTTCCCTTTCTTGTAAGAAGACGTTCATTTGTGGAGAATTTTTCTTCGCAAATTAGTGCTTTCGTTTAGAGTTCGAGAGTCTTATACTCAAAGAGCTACTCCTATCTTTTCATCTAAAAACAATAGTTATACGCGGGAAAAAGATGGCATGTAACAATGGTAAGAAAGGATGAGAGCGAGGAGGGACACCTACATAACCTCTCATACTGAGAACTTAGAAAGGCCGCCTGAACTATAAGACAATTAGGAGTAGCAGAACAATCCTTAGCCATCTAAGCAATTTCAACATGACATGGTTAACTTCGTTATCACATAGTTCAAGGAGATGAAGGAGTTCATACATTCCCTCCAATAACATATTAATGAAATACGTCAACAATGACACCCCGATGACAACCAAGAAGGATTCGCGACTAAAAACCGTGTGGGTGATGATATAAACTAACAGAGTAATCACAACTCACGGCCATCGGCTAGAATCAGTCATGCAATAGGAATGAGGACCAGCGTCCATGCAGGAACTCTTCCCAAAGGGTCGCCAACCACGATGAAACGTCACTTTCCCAGACCTAGCGTCGACATGTCCTGCTGGAAAAAAAGATTAAAGGAATCCTTGATTGAAAGATTTTGGAAAAAAAATGGGCTTTAGCCCTACGGGTAGCTAGAATAGGATATAATCAACCCTATGAAGAGCCTGATCTATATCTTGGAAAAACTACCCCCAAAGAAGTTTGTACTCCCTAGGTTTAAATGCTATGGAGGTACAATAGTCTCGGTCAACCACATCCGTCACTTCCGACAAGTGATGGCCCTCTATAAGGGGGGAAGATTTCCTGCTCTGTAGTGTAACACCCATAACCTAATTAACAAATAATTAGTGTCAACTTAAATATGTCAATAGCATTAACATATAGTTACATTGTATTAAGTATTAGGAAATAATACTTCCTAAAATGTGTATTGACAAGAAATGAATAAAAAAAATAATGAAACCTATTAGGCTAGTACTGGGGACAAAATAATGTCATTTATTGACTAGTACTAGGGACAAAAATAATGTTAGCTAGCAACTAAAAAATCAAATGAATAAATAAATGACAAGAAAACTTAATACATGACAAATAAAAGAAAAGAGGAAAAATGAAGCCAAAAGGGGTTGGCCAAGACTTGAACCTTTCACTTTGTGCAAGTAAATGATAAACTCCCAAAAAGGAAACCCATTAGGCTGTCAACACTTTTGTGCTATAATAGCCCCAAGAAAAGTACATAAAGTAAAAGAATGTAGGAAAATTTCTTGAAAAGAATGATGTGTCTTTACCCTAGTGGACCAAATAACCAACCAATTAAAACACATGGACAAAGGCCCTCATGATGTACATTCAGACCCTTGAGTATGAGCATTCTTCAGACCTTGCGTGTGTAAAGTTCTATGCATTCAAAATTAGAACAGTGTTCGACTAGAGAGAGAGAGAGAGACAGAAAGAAAAAGAAAAAGAAGAAGAAGGAGAAGAAAAGAGAAAGCTTTGCCTACACCATGAACCAGGACTTGAAGGAAAATTAAAAAAGCTTAACGGGCTGGGGAACCAGTTGAGAATAAGAGAGAAACAATCATTTAATAGGTAAAATCCATAACTCTCTCTCTCTAAGATTTCAAAGGAAATATTCTGTTTTGAGCTTCATTGTTGTTATGTATATGCATATTGTAGTGTATATATATATATATATATATATATATATGCATTGCATGTAAAGAAAAATAAAAGAAATCGACTCTAAAAACCCTAAACCAACCATTGTCACCATTGATGTGAAGCTTAAACTGGGTTTGAATAAAGGGAAACAAAATAAGTTTCCACGGCTTGGAACTAAAACTAGAAGTTATTAGGATCTCAAATCCACAAAAATAACATTGAAAAGACAAGAAAAAGAAACCGAGTTACAGGTTTCGGCCTTGAAACCCAACCTCTCAAATCAAGACTTAAACCTAGTTTTATAGATGGAAGATGGAAGCCCGTAATGACATGGTCACAATGAGCCAAACCATGCTCAAAACGGTAAAGTAACGAGCTTGAACTAACCCTTGATAACAGACGGTTATGGAAGCTCTAATGGAGCTTTCCAATAGATTTCGAACCCCCAAACCAACAATAATACCTAATTTAGAACATTAGGAAGTGATCAGAGTTGAAAGTGGAGAGAAAAGTGGCTCCAAAATGCATGAAATAGGAAGAGAATTTGTAGGGTTTTAGGGTTACAGTACGAGTTGCATAAAGAAGATAATGAACAATGACTTCGGGTCACGGGTTAGGTCAGATATGGGTCTGGGCTGATGTAGAGATCTGAAAAATCAGGGTAAATTTTTCATTTTTGCCGGTAGAGCACTATACATGCATTGTTTGTTGGTAGGGTGATATACATACATCATTTAGGAATAAGTCATGTTTAGGAGCATAATTTGAGTATTCCATAGAATAGAAACATGCTTATAATGCTAAAATACACCTTTTGTAAAAATTTGAACCAAATCAGAGATAGTTTAAAAAATGGACCATAAAAGGCATTCCGGGTGGGCCCGGCCGAAAACGCAAACGGGCGAAAATAAATTTTGTTTAAAATAATTTTAAGAACTTTGGCTAAAATAGAATGTCGAATTGAGGCGTTTCGGGACGGGTTGTAGTGTAACGGGGTCCCGAACTCATTAAGGGCAAAAGGGTCTTTTTGCCCCTTAGCCTTTTTAGTATAAACACACCCTTTAGAGATATAAATATCAGAAATGGTCTGGAGAAACACAGCAGCTCGTGCATGGAGAGAAAAGTGAAGAAAACCTAAGGTTTTCTAACTTTCAAGCCTTCAAAACTCATATCTAGGCAAAGATTCTCACAAGACTTCCTTCTAGGAAGTTGTTTCCCACATCAAGGGCTACATTCTAACTGATTGATTCGGCTGCACAGCGAACACAACTCCCTAGGGTTGAGAAAAATCCTTTTAGGTATGATATTTTGCTAAGTTAGGAATAGAGTTAAGTTTCTTTGCCTTTTCATAAGTTGATTGAATGATTTATATGTTTATTTGCTGTTAGAAAATTACTTAGAATGTAGTTGCTTTGAAAACCTAGAGTTGGTTGTTTGTGTACTTGTGTGTTTTTTAATAATTTGTCAAAATGATGAACATGTAACTTAAATATATGTTTGATTCATTACATTATGGCTTATGTTCATGTGAATAGACCTTGTGTTTTGGAAGATATGGTTGTTTAATGCATTGATGCTTTGTGTAATTATGTGTTCTTTAAGAATTGGTAATTTATTAAACATGTAACATGAGCATGTGTTTAAATTGATTGTATATAGCATATGTTCATGTGTAAGAAGTTGTGTGGTTTGAAAGTTAGAATTTACTTTATGGATGATGCATGATTTAAGGTGTATACCATATATTTGATAAAATGCCTCATTGAAATTGCATAGAAAAATCAAGGCATATTGTGATTCTTTGAGAACATAGTGTGGGTTGAGCACTTGGTGCTATATATTATGAGAGTATAGATCCTGTGGTGAAAAACTCAAAATTGGCCATTGCATTGGTGCCCGCTAATCCAACGGGAGCGATCCGTGAAACGGGTGTTGGTACTCGCTGATCCAACGGGAGCGATCCATGAAACGAGACATGAGTATGGCATAGAGTTGCATGGGTGTGTCACGCATATTTCCATTGCATGGCATTGAGGGATTGGAAGGTTATAACTTATAAATGTACACTTGCACATGCCACGTCTTAACTTTGTTCCTTGCATTAGCACTATGTCATACCAGTAGTCATGCTGACCCTTTATGGGATATCATATTACAGATGAGGCTTCCGGTGCTTGAGACTTGATGAAGTCTTGAAGGATGGAGGGGAAGTGGACTATGAAGGACATTTGGCCCTTGGGGCACATTTTTGTATGTATGAGGGCATAAGCCCTAAGACATGTCTATCTACTTGTAGAAATCTTGTATAGTATGAAAATAATGGGCATGGCCTTAAAATTGTAATGAGCATGAAGTTTGTAACATTTAAGTTTAAAGTGTATATGTATATATGGTGGATTGTGTGTTTAAAGTAATGTATAAATGTTTAGTTGAATTAAATGATGCATTCAGGTTGCTAGTTGAGAAATGATGGATTGTGTTGTGAAATATTAGGTGGAAAAGGCTTAGAAAACAAAGAAAACCATGCTAAAATTTTATGAAATTAAAAGGTTAGTTAGGTGTGTGAAACACCCTAAATATGGTAGAAAAAAGTGCCAAAAAGGTGGGGGGATTAAAAACCTTGAAGAAATAGACTAAAAATAGGAAAAAGTAGCTTGCAACACTTTGGAAAAAAATTTGGAAAACAGAGAAAATCAGCTGCTGGATAGAGAAATTCAGTCGCAGTCGAAACACTGTTGCTACAGTGAACCTGCAGGAAAACAGCCCCAGCCCCAGCCCTGTCGCGCGCCCTGCGCCTTGCTGCCTTGCTGCTTGACAGCCCATAGCACCCAGCCTTGATAACCCCTTGACACTAGCCTTTGGTCACCTTTTTGGACCATGTTTGGCCACTCTATTGGGTCATGTTTGGCCACTCTCATGGGTCACGTTTGACCACTTTCTTAGACAAATTTTAGTAGACCTTTTAACCTATTCTTGGCCCATGTCTTAGGGTATTTGGGGCCTATTTGAGCCATTATTCCAAGACATTTTTAGAGACATTTTGGGGCTATTTTGGAGACCATTCTTGAATATGACTTAGACTTATTTTGAATAGTGATTAGGAGAGATATTTAGTTGGCATTAGAAAACCATTTTTGGTTAAGTCTAATAGCAAGTTCTCATTTTAAATTTTGGGAAATATGAGGAAATGAACATGAAATCAATTAAATCCATCTTAATGGCCTTTCATTTATTTTTCTTATTTCATTTCACTCACTCCCCGGGTTTATGAAAATTCGGGACGTGACAGCAGACCCGTTTAAAATGGATCCTAATAATAAATAGAACGATGTCGTTTGGTTAAGTGGGGCTAACGTCATTCTGATGTCAGCATGACACAGAGAACCGAACTGAACAGGTTGGTTCTTGACTTTTGAATCGGTTCATTTGGAATTTAAACTAGACTGGACGGTTTTGAACCTTTTTTTGAAATTCTACTTTAACCCCAAATGTTTTTGTTAATTATGAAATTGCCCAGAAAATTAATTAAAAATTAATTTTTAAATCCTTCTTAAATAGGAAAAATTACCACAATGCCCTTAAGCAAAAAATTGGCCAATTGAAGATCAATTAAAATGCAAGAAGAGTCTAACCTAATATTTTTAGGCATTTTAGACTCAACGATAGAGTCTGATTTACAAAATTAGACCCTACAAAATATGAACAGACAAATGAAATAGTTTTAATTGTATCCTAATGTATTAATTAATCTATTAATTGAACCCCAATGGCTATAAAAATACCTATCTTAATATTTTTGGACATTTTGGACCCAATGGTGATGTCCATTTTACTAAATGAAGTCCCAAAAATATAGACATGTGAATGTAAAAATTACCAATATGCACTTAATGACACCAAAGGTAGTTAAATGTGAGAGATGGTCTATTTTGACTTTCTTTGATAATTTGGACTCAACGGTAGAGTCCATTTTAGCAAACGAAGCACCAAAAAATATAATTCATGAAAGTGTAAAATTACAAAAATGCCCATAGGCTTAATATAAGCTATAGATATGCAAATTAAGGTTCAAAAAAACTTAACTATCTTTGACATTCTGAACCTAATGGTGATGTCCTTTTAAAGAAAATAAGATCCGGTAACAAACTAAAAAATAACCAATACGTCCTTAAGACTTAATGAATCTATTATGGAGATCGGACACATGACATAAGTAAAAATATATAATTTCACGAAGCACATCCATTTTCTGTTTTAATGCCACAAGAACAATGTATATAAACATATAACCGATCACAAGATGTAAGTATAAGCTCACCAACCCCACAAAGTACCTCTATTTTCTGAATCTTAATCTTAATTGGCATATCAAAGCCACAAGAACAATGTATACATTCACAACTAAGCAACCATCCATAATTACCACATTATCATAAACTGGTAGTAAATAGTCCATCAATGATTATACGAAAATATCACATGAGTGTCAAGAAAAATAATCTCAAATAAATCAATCCATAGGAAAAAAGGATAAAGCCTTATTCAACTTATTCCCTTCTCTCAATAATCTCAATCCCATGAGTATCCACCTAATTTGGCTCCCGGTAAGCCTATGTGCTTTATGGGCTATTAACCCTATGAGGACAAACGACCACCCACATGGGTTTACAGCTCGTAAGTCGAGGAAAGATACTATCCTTATCATAAATGGAACCCTAGGTAAAGCGAAATCTCACCACACTTAAGAGCACACAACCTTAGGAGAGATCAATGTAATTTACCCATTATCAACAAATCAACAAAAATCCAAGCAAATGGAAGATGACATGCAAAGATGAAGAAAATTGAACAATGGCATTGGATTGGAAGTGTTCAAGCTCGGGGAACTGAAAGTGAAGCAACATGTAATTTATTTTTGGGTTATTAGTGCTTTAAAATATGTTTGAACAAATTAAAATTCACATTGAGTTTAAAGAATCTTAAAATTTAAGTTAAAATAATTTTTTAAAAGGAAATAATATCCCATGCACACAATTTTGAGTAATCTAAGGCAAGTTTCTCAAAATTGAGAATTTTGGTCTACCTAAACTGTGAATTAGTCGACCAAATTGAGTTATACCTTTGGATATTTTCAAAGTTTATAAAATTTAGTCGACCTAAACAAAGGATTAGTCGACTAGAGGTCTCTTAGTTTTAAAATATCATAGTTCTGTTGAATTCAATTGACTTCGGAACCTGAATCAGGCTAAGTGTTGGAAATCATCTCTACTGAATGATCAATTGACCTAGTGATAAAATTAGTCAATTAAATAATGTAAGGTTTCAACATTGGAAAACTTGTTCGACCTAACAAGTAAATCAGTTGATTAAAAGTTTCATGTCTTAAACAAACATTCAAGTACTAATAGAATCAGTTAACTTAAAATATGTCCTAGTCAACCAAATCTAGCAAACTTTGTGAACATTTTGGATCTGTTAAAACCAGTTGACCTAAGGAGTAAATTCAAATGGCTGATTTGTCCAGTTTTCAAATCTATGCAACTTTCGGTTGACCTAATGATTGATTCGGTCGACTGGTTTTTTCGATCTGGCATTGCAACGACTAGAATCTTGAATGATTTGAAAGGCCATAACAACTAGTTTTTGTACCTAACGATTATGTTTTTAGATTACCTATAGAAGAGATGATCAAAAATAATTTATTTCCAACATATTGATTGCATTCAAAATGAGAAAACTTTACTTTGAAATCTTTACTCTTAAATACCTAGATCCTCAAATACATTTAACTTTTATTGTTTAATCATTAGAAGAGCCTCTTCTAATGATTAAACAATAAAAGCTCGAGTGCGATTCCGATACAGTTGATTTTTGAGCACTTGTGAGCGTGATAAACTAATCACGTGGTGCCTCGTTAATCGTGCAAAGTTTTTCAAGAAAACTTGAAACAACTTTCTAGACAATTTCATATGGCACATTGTTATTGGTTTATAAGAAATCCTAAGTAAGAGGTGATAGTGTGTGCGCTAATGCAACATTATGTGTATGTGGGAGAGTGATGAGTCACTTGATAGTGACAACACCTAAAAGTGGACACATACCTTTTGTCTCTCATTCCCCTTTAGGTTGAACTTACCTATTTTAAAATTTTATCTCTTTCTTTCTCCCTCTCTCCTCTTTTTTCTCCCCCTTTGGGTGTGTATGCATATAAGGTATTTATGTGTATAAGTGTGGTCTTAGGGTTGACAAAACCTTGTGTATTTAGTAAGATGAATAGAGAAAAGAGAGAAACAATGGGTAAGTGTGTGAGTTATGTGTGTGAGAGAGGAAGAGAGTGTGTGCGAGCTAACGTGTCTGTATAACACACAACAATAAAAAGGCAAGAAAAAAGGAGAAGATGGAAATAATAACATGAAGACTACTAGGTCATGAACAAAGACAGTGAATGGCTATGGGAGAGATAAAGAAGTTCTCTCTCTACATAACAAGCTCCATGAATGAGGTAGGGAGTTTTAGGCATTTTCTAAGTTTAAACCACTCTGCATATGTGTTTTGATATATATATATATATGTGTGTGTGTGGGTGATGTATAGGTGGATTCCTAGAGTGTATAGGTACGTGTATGCACGTTACAGTGGTAATGGACCCAGCTCGTGTCTTAATGGAGTTGTGAAATCATGAAATCTTTAATGGTTTTAGGCCTTGTTTTGAAGATCTAGAACACTTATGAGATGTTTGGATTGAACGACAGAGGGATGAAAGGTCGGCAGTAGTTGGGGATGCCATGGGCAACCATGGCCAAACCTTCATAAGCTTGAAAAACTCAGGTTCTTGAGGGTTGTTATTCCACATAAATAATCAAGAATGACCTTGACAACATTGTAGAATGTTTGGAAACTAAGAAAGATAAGAGAAATTGTGAGACAACATGATTTTCAAACTTAGGTTTTTGTTGGTTCGTGAGTTCCCAATGAACACGATGATGAACAATGCCCTTAAAAGGGCATAATGTTTTTTTTTTTTTTAGGGGGGGGGAGACGAATAGCCTTGGACCGCCCCATTTAGAACTAGACCAGCCAGTTATGTCATGTGTTGGATCGATTCATTCAAACCATGTCTAAATCGGTTGGTTTTGTAATGACTTGAACCAACTCAATTAATATAAACTTGGTCTGGTTGATTTTCATTGGTGTTAGATCGGTTTACTTGAAATTCAGTATGAACCGGTTAGTTAATTTGGAAATTTAATTTGCTTCTTTAGAAACCACTAAACCAGTTGGTTTTTGGCCCTTCATTTTGATTTGGCCAGTCTAACCTATTTAGTTGGACCAAAACCATGTTAAATTGTGCTTGGGCCTAAAATTTAATATTTTTGGTTATGGAGGTCCCTAAATAATTATAACTAATCAAGATAAAGGCCCAACACTTAAAATTATTATTTTTTCCTTGGGCTTAAAAATAATAAATAAAAGGCAATTTAAAATATAAGACGGGGCATACCCAAAGTTTTTGGACATTCTGGACTTAATGACGGGGTTTGTTTAGACATTTAAACTTGGGGTGGTTCCACATAAGTATGTAAAATGACAAAAATACCTTTGATAATTAATTAAATATTTTTAATGCTAATTAAAATCTGAAAGAGGATAGTTCAAGGTTTTTGGATACCTTGAGTCCAAAAATAATGTCATATTAGACAAATTGGGACCCAATGGTAGTTCCTCCTAAATTAATACAATGATAATCATACCCCTAAAATTAAATTGAGTAATTTAATGCTTAACTAAGATCCAAAAAGTGCCTCTCTAAGATTTTTGGATGTCTTAAACCCAAATATGATGCCAAATTGACCAAATTGAGACACAGTGTTGGTCCCACATAAATGTTTAATATTATGGTAATGCCCCTAGGCATATAAAAAATATCTAAAAGAGTTAATAAAATACCAGAAGAGATACCTTAGGGTTTTTGGACATTCTAGACCCGATTCCAAGGTCCGTTTAACAAGATGGGGTTTCAATAGATGTAAAACTAGTTTGGTTAAAATTATAATAATGCCCTTAGGAATAAGACAAATATCTAAAAGGGGAATTAAAATCTAAGAAGACATAATTTAGGATTTTTGGACCCTCTAGATCCGTTTTTAAAATCAGTTTGGTGAGACAATGTCTCGATAGGCACAATTACAGTATTGGTAAAATTACAATAATACCTCTAGGCATAGAACAAGTATCTAAAGGAGAAAATAAAATACAACAAGACCTACCTTAGGTTTTTTTGGACCTTTTAGATCCATATACAAGGTTTGTTGTGTGAGAGAATGTCTCGATTGGAGTGAAATTAGTGTCGGTAAAATTATAAAAATACCCTTAGTGGTTTAAAAGAAATCTAAATGATACGAAATCTTCGGGATAAGACATTCTTAGGGTTTTTGAGGTATAGGAATTCATTTTTAGCATCCATTTGGGGGGAAATAGACACTCTATATATAGGTTAAAATATTATTTACCTTAGAGAACTTATGGAACTGATGTCAAACCTAAGTACTATGGGCCACGTCAGCCTCGAAAGTTGAATAAAAAATTCATAAGATATTCGATGCTCAAAACATAAAGAACTTAAGTAATATTTTCTCACAGTTACTAATAGATGTTCTATCATGCCTATTATCATATATGCGTGTACAATGGATGCAATGATACATGAGTTATGTTATTCTATTCTTTGAGATGTTGGATGGATCCTTTTATATTGCGTTTGGGTTTGAAGCATTGAATTTTGCATGAAGATATAATGAGATCAAATAGAATATTCATAGATAGATTGTGATCATCTTTATTATTCCAATTCTTGTGATTAGGACAAAGTTTCCTCTTCAGCTGCAAGCTTAAAACCCGTGTGAGAGGTTGCCTTGGTCCTATTGGGTTAGTAGCCCATGAATGACACCTCGGATATTGAGTTTCTATACTTGTAGGTTTAGAATGGACTTAACGAGGGCCTTACCTATCTTAAAGCATGAACATGACATCATAAAGCGTTGCATAATGCATTTATGAAAGTGTACATGCATAGAGCATAGGTGTGTTACATTGATTGTATTGATAAATGATATACACTCAATCTTATAGTTGTGTTGAGGATCGCATACGAAGATATATACTGCTACTGATATTTCATTAAACAAGAAATGACGTTCATTATGGGACAAATATACTTAGATACGCAATAATACTATATTGTTCATTTTGCTATTGTTATGGAACATTGAATTATATAGTACCCTATTAATTAGTGTATCTATAACTATGAAATATTGAATTATATTTTCATTTTGCTACTATTGCATACTGGATATTAAGGTTTGCCAACATAAGGCCTGCATTAGTTTTGCATGTTGTATTCTTGTGTGTTTTGGGAAACCCGACTAAGCATTATGATTATGACTTATCCGCGCTGTTCATGGGAATGACAGGTACTAGATTCATAGATGATCGTTGCAGAACATATCTCGGATAGAAGATAGACTTAAACTGTATTGTTACTGATTTTGTATAAGGGTGCTTGTACCCTTTTAGTTGTTCCTTTGTATCTACACACTCGTATTAATAGATAGTAGAGTCAGCTTTGAAGTGTAACCATATTGAATATATTGTATATTACTAATAGATCTGTATTGCATAAATGAACCCGAAGAAAGTTAATTTTAATTAATCCCGTTACGAGACTTGAATAAGTACAATCATAGTAACGAAATGAATTCAATTAATAAAGGAAATGCTTTGTCAAAAAATAAAATTTGGCCTGTATTTTTAATACACTTGACTAGGTTGATCTAATACATTACCTTCAATTAAGAGTCAAATGACCCTTATGTCACTGGCTAGGATTTCGGGCCGTGACATGCACTTTCTTAAGGATATATCATTATGCAAATGCTGACTCAAATATAGCTCAACAAGTTGATCTCACACTTCGTCACAAATATATTATTAGTTTCTCATTTGGATACTTTGAATATATATAACAAAATACTCAAATGGCAAATGGTCATATTTTTTGAACCACCAGACAACTTTATCAACCAACTTGCAATATAGTTGTCTAAGTTGCATTTGGAGTTAACTTGGTCAACCAAATTTGAGGTTGGTGAACTAACTATTTCTAAAGATGATACTAGTTAGCTACTAGTAGGGCAGTTCAAGAGACCAAAAATGATAACTCTAAATGAAATTCTTTATTTTATATTTCTCTTTATGAGATGCAATAACAAATTTTTAATGATAGATGCAATTTAAAATAATGATAAAACAATTTATAGAATAAGAATTTTGAGTACTTGAAATATAAATAAAAATCTAATAAATATATAAAAATATATATGTTTTCAATCAAATATAGGAATATAAAATTATAATACTCTTATAATAGAAGAGATGTAGATTTTGAATAAAACTTCAATGGAGTTCTTATTTAAACAAACAACAATAAAATTGAATTTGTTTTTGGAGCATTTATGTGCCTTTTTTTTTTTTTTTGTAGAATTAGAATTTTATTGTTCTTAAACTTCTAAATTGGATTATATTATATCTACAAGGCCTTCCTTTATAGTTTGACTTTTATGGGCCTTAAACTCCTATTTTAGCTTAAATAAAGATAAAATTGGGGGCTTTTTTAAAAAATGGGGTTGAAGTAATTGCTATATTCACTTTATGATAAAGCCGGACCTAGATATAACTTGACTAACTTTGGTAGATTAAGTTTCAACTTGGTCATCTAAATTACTTACTAGTAGCTACTAAACTAACTTTGGTTGATTAAGTTTCAACTTAGTCATTCAAGTAACAATCATGACTAAACTCAATCAATCAACTTTCAACTTGTTGGTCTAATTTGACTCTTTTGGACCATAATTAATTGTCTAACTCTAAATGTTGGTCCACCAACTTTACTCAATGTGCATAAAGACCCAAGTCTTGGACTTTTGGCTTTTTTTCATTAGTTCCTTTACTTTTTCTTTTTCTTGTGCACTTCATATTAGGGCTGCAACTCAAGTAGGCCAACCTGAGCCTAACTCGAGCTCTTCTCCTCGCTTGAGCCTAACCCAAGCCCATCTCAAATTTTGATGGGCTTGGTAATTTTTTTTTCTAATTCGGGATGAACTTGGACAAACATTTCAAAACCCAACCCTAATTCGGGTCAAGCCTGGTTTCATGTTTAAAAATTTGACACAATTAGATAACTTACACATAGCTTCTATCAAACTTGGAGTATATAAACCAAATTAAAATAAAGTAGAGTTTCGATGTCGGAGTTAACTGTATATATTGTATATTCGTGTATATCATTTTTAGTGGTGAGGCGAACTGCTTAAACAACTCCGTTACTCCTTTCTTTGTGTAAATGACTAAATGCTGAATAAGGAAAATCAACAATGATGAGACTCTAAATATCATCATCCACAAGAAAGTTGTTGTACATTATTTTTGCAATAAAAAGCAAAGAGAATCACAGAGTTGCAATGGAACTGATTAGAAAAATATGGAATACTTATTAAAGTTAAATGCTAAATACAGTTTTGTTTGACGTTATATTCAATTAACCACAAAAAATAAAATAAATTAAACCATAATTGCCAACTAAAATTATGCCATATGTCCAAATTACAGTGGACAATCAGGAGGTGAGTCACTATCGAGAAATTGACCAGCAAGACAAGTCGATCTGTTGAAAATGATGGGAATGATCTCAAATGAAAAGCTAATATCTGGGCTTCAACTACTACTGTGAGAGAAAAAAAACTTAGATATGGGTCTTTAATGGTTAGATTCCTCTATTTTCATCCACTTCTAGCATCGCCATCTAGGTTTTAACTTTCAACCCTCCCCTTTAATCACGCCTCAACTTCTTTAACCCCTTTAAAAAAAATGGTTCCACATCGAAAAGAGAACTTAATGATATATGTAATACCCCAAACCGATTATTGATAATTAAGTCGCTAATTTAATATTAGGGATTTTAAGAAACAAAATAATATTTAAGAAAAACTAGATCAAGAAAATAAAAGCTAAAAAATAATAAGACCTCGATTCATGAAATTGACACGTGAAAAAAATAAATAAGTAATACAAGCATGTGAAGAAGAAAAGAAATAAAATATTGCAATAAGACAAATGGGATAAAATACAAAAGCCTAACTAAAGGAAAATAAAAAAAGAAGAGAAGAAAAATAGGCCAAAAGCGATGGCCTAGGGTCTTGAACCCAAGACCAATAAAGTGGGAAGGAACTTATGCCAAAAAATGAGCCAATTAGGGTACAACACTTTTGTGCTATATATCCCATTAGATATGTATATAATCCATATAAAACCCTATTGCACCACCCTCACACCCAATCAAATTTCATGCAACACCTAAGCAAATATATATATATATATATATATATTGTGTCTGCTGCCTGTGTGAAGGGTGTACTCTAGAAAGTTAGACCATGATGGTCGGTTAGAGAGAGAGAGAGAGAATTACAGAGAGAGAAAGTGAAGAAGAAGGAAGAAGAAGAAGACGAAAACAAGGAAGAGTTCCATGCATGCAATCTAGAAGCTAACTCTAAGGAAATCAGTGGCTCAAACCAAGCAAGGAAACCAACCTATTGAAGGTAAAACCCTTTAACCCAATTTCTCTCTCTAAAGAAAATGCCACTGTTTTGTGAAAGTTAATGAAACTAAAATGCATGCATGTACCTAATATTGAAAGAGGATGAAAATTGGGAGGAGATGACACAACTTAGACTTAAGATACCCTAAGAACCCTAGAACTCGAAACTAGGTAAATTCAAGTTTTTAACTAGCTTGAACAAAGCTTAAAACAACTTGCATGGAAAAAAAAAGCATAAAAGGGGAGCATTCTGCAATTTGAACCATTAAAAATGGTTAAGAAACCACACAAATATAGTGAATTACAGTGAAAAAGAAAAAATTTGAAAACCCTATAATGAGCTTGATTTGTGGCATTTGAGGAACAGGAAAACGTTCCCTACACTCCCAGAAATCCAAGGGAAGAAAAATAAGATGAAAATAATAACTAAAACTAATCGAAATAGGGAAAATAGGCCTCGCTGAAAAAATGGGTCTCACCGGAGACCCCACTATAACCCTTTATTTTGACCCCCAATACGAAACAAACCTAAAAAATAACCATAGATATGAATCCCTCGTGCAAAAATGGTTCGAACCCTGTTGGCCTCGTCGTTGGAAGAGGTCATCGGTGTTGGAGAAGGCGACCAGAGCCCTCGTCGGAGACTTGGGGACGAAGGTACTGTGCGAGTTGGGTCTTAGGTCGGGCCCTGACTGAATAATTAAATGGGTTGGGTTTTAGATTGGAATGGTGTCGTTTTGGGGATTAGGGTTTTAAAAATAAAAAATGAATTTAGTCTGTTTGGCTACACGGTTAGAGGCTATAATTTGTCCACTATTTGGCAATTGAAAATCAGAAAAATAAAGGGGAGCTAGAGCTCCCCAGACTCGACCCACGAAACTTTCACACTTGAAGAACCTAAAGGCCACGTGTGTGCCACTGTGCCACCGTGGCACTTGCATTATAAATTGAATAATATTAATATATATTATTAAATAAAATGATTAAATTAATTTAATTATGGTAAAATGTCCCATTACCCAAATAAAATAAAAGGGTAGTGTATGTTGAATTTTTTTCAACATTCTGGACCTAATGGCGGTGTCCGTTTTAAGAAAAAAAATCCCAAAAATTTAGACATGTAAAATATAAAAATTATCATTTTACCTTTAATGATGCACGTAAAAATGAAAGTTTATTAAATTACTCCTAAGAGTCTGACTTAACTACGGATAGTCCGATTTAAAGGAAGTAAGGCCTATTCTAGGAAATTAGGATTCACTCGGTCCAAAAGTAAATTAAGGACACCAAATAGGTGGTGATTTAAGTTAAATGTGAAATTAATTAGATTCTTCATAAATTTTTTTTAGGAACTACAAGGGTAATGGAAAGGCACACCAGTAGCACCAACCCCAAGAATTAAGGTGAGTAATTTTGTGCTTTGAAGTGGAGGTTTTAACTCCATGATTCCTGAAGTGTTTTAAGTTCAAAATTCCTGTATTTACATGACTCCTGATTCAAATGTGTTATTTGCTTCTATTTCTAAATACTATCTTAACATGCAAAGTGAGCTTGTTTAAATGCTGACTGTCTGTAAGTTTGTATCACAACATGTCTATTTTTAATTCAAAATTGTATTAAACTCCTCTCTAAAAGTAAATGTTTTTCCTTCTAGACATGTTTTAAATATTCTTGAACAATGTGATTAAGTGTTCTGAAAGTTATGCTTCAAATATTCCTAGACGTTTTGTTTTAAGTATTTTGAAAGTTATGTCTTAATGTTCCTAAATTTTATGTTTCAAGTATTCTGAAAGTTTTGTTAAAGTATTTCTGAAAGTTCTGTTTTAATGCTCTTGAAAAGCATCTATTTGAAAAGAAATGTTTCAAATGCTTCTTGTTTGCCAATTGGTAATGCAAGATAATTGTGCATAAGCACTAAGAGCTATTAAGGACCTTTGGGACTCAAAACCCTGTAGATGCCCGGTAGAAGGTTTATCCCCCGAACATGAGATATCTCTATTGATCTGTTAAGATTGGAGTCTGGTTCGAAACGGATTCTACTAAAATGAAAATGAAAAAAATGTTACATTTAGAAATGGCAGAAGGTTTATCCCTCATTTTTCTAAACGTGATTTAAATGTTCTGATTTCATGATCAAAGGATTTATGTTTTCATGATTCATGGTAGAAGGTTTTTGAACCCCCATTTACATGAAATGGGTTTTCAAAGGGCCCCGCTTTTAAAATGTTAAAGGGTCATACCCCCCTGTTTAAAAGAAAAGGAATTTTATCCTCCTGTTTATAAGAAAATGATTCCAATTTTTTCTTAGCCACCCAATGGCCATCCTGTACATGTTTACAAGTTTTTTACTGCATATTAAATGCTTTACTCAAATGCTTCGTGTTACATGTTTTTGAAGATTCCTGTATCTTGTATTTGATTAAATAAGTGCCTAACCTGAATGCCTTGAATGCTTCATGCTATCTATTTTAAGATTTCTATATTCTGTATCTGACATGTACGAGCAATTGGTAGTGACTGTTTTATAAATCTATTGTACTTAACCCACTACCAGTTGAAAAGTCATGACAAGATACTGGAATTACTCACGAGCTTTTCATAAAGCTCACATAGATTTGTTACTCATGACTCTTGCAGGTAATGAAGATGATTGGGAGCCTTGCCCGTACTAAGGAAGGGCATTGGGAGCTCCACACTTGAATTAGCATTTTGGGAATGTCAGGACCAATAGTTGGTCAATCTTTTGTAGCATTCTATTTTGGACAAATTATGTAATTAAGTCCTAAAGGACAATAACCATGTAGCATGTTTAACTTTTAAAAATCTAGCATGCTTTGTATCTCTGTTAATTGTATCATTTTGTGAGTGGCAGTTCTGGGCGGATGTGCGGAAAGAAAAAAAAGTATTCACGCTTTCGCAAAATATATTCAAGGTTGCACCGCCGTCTGGCATCGTCGCTTCTAGTCCACCCGCCGGCCCCCGGGCTGAAGGGTGACGGCTGTGTCCCCGTAATTCGCATAAGTCGGGTCGTGGGTTGTGACAATATGGGTCTCTCATTCTATAAAAATAGCTCCTCAAGGTCGTTTGATTTTGCTACAAGTTACAAAATAAGTGACATTTGTAGTGACTTTTGAAAAATAGTTAACATTTTTAAATTAAAAATTAAAAATTAAAATATTGTTTTAATTCATCAGGTGTTAGGTAACTCAGGGGAACTCGGATTTGTGTTTGGGTTCGGTTGAGTCTATTGGGTTTGAGTTTGGGTTTGAAGTCGGACTCAGGATAGACTTGGGAAATTTTTCTTAGACTTTGAGCTGAGTTTGGGCAACCCTTAGCCCAGCTTGACCTGTCCAAGTTGCACTCCTACTACATATTTTAAATTTCTTCTTGACTTGGAGTTTTGGCATCTCTCATGATTGTTTTTCCTCTTTTGTGCATCAAACTTATCGTACGTGATTTGTTTGGTTATTAACTTTGTCCGACACTAGAGTTCATATACAAATGATATTTATTAACACATGTTATTTCTAGATTTTACACCCTTGACAAATAACAAAAATTAATTTAAATTTCTTTTCTGAAAAAATGCAAAAATCCCTAATTGAACCTGTTCATCTTTCCTAAATTTTTGATATCCAATCTAGTTAGGTTTTTCTACAAAATTTCACTTATAATACCATTTTTTGAGTTAATTGGTGATCTTTAATAACTTGTTTAAGATCAGGGGGAGCGAACTGCTACCAACGATTGCGCAAGTGAGGTTCGCCACCAACAACCCATTGAAGATCAATGGGAGCGGACCGCTACCAATGATCGCGTAGGTAACGACATAACCCAACAAAGCAGTCACAACCCACTACGATCAAACAAGGCCAGGTACGGACAACCTCGTCAGGGTGAAGATCAACAGCAACAGAGGAACTCCCCTTAGAGGAGAAGCCACCGTAATGAGGCCTCAATTGCCCAACACCGAATAGCCCTATTAGAGAAAGAAATTGAAGGCATTCTTAATTGAAATATTAAAGAAAGAAATGGGCTCCGACCCTATAGAAAACTCGAGCAAGACACACTCAACTCAACATAAATCCCACTTTCTAAAGAAATCCTAGAGAAACGACCCCCCAAAAAGTTTGTGCTACCTTGATTTAAATATTACGAGGGCATCACTAGCTGATCTAGTTAATCATATCTGCCACTTCCAATAGGTCATGGCCCTTTACGAAGGAAAGGATTTCCTCATCTGCAGAGATTTCCCTTCTAGCTTAGAAGGCATGACACTAAAATGGTACCACAGCTTAACACTAGGATCCATCCAGAGTTTCTCCGACTTGTGTACAACTTTTCTGACACAATATTCGACATGTCAAGAAATCAGAAAAGACGTAAAACACCTCTTCACTATGCGAATGAGACACGATGAGTCTCTACGAGACTACGTAAAGAGATTCAAGCTAGAAATGACGAACATTGATCAGCGCGATGACAAACTAACCATGTTAGCTTTTAGAACACACTAACTTTTTGACTCACTAGTAAAAACGAAACCAGATAATATGGCAAAAGTATTGATCTATGCATAGAGACACCTCACACTTGAAGAAGAGAAGAAAATCTTAGCTTGACGGTCCCTAGACAAATGTCATACCAAAGAAAATAAAGATTGCCCAAAAACTAGTAGGACAACAAAACAATAGCCCCAGTCGTAAAAAAGGAAAAGAGAGGACCAATTCACAAAAAAAGGGCTATACACCTTTCACTCTTCCTATCAACCAAGTTCTGCACGAGGTAAAAAACCAACCGTGGGTCAAAAGGCTTCCCCTAATAAAAATTGACCTAGTAAAGAGAAATCTAAACAAATACTGCTCTTTTCACCGCGATCAGGGGCACAACACACGAGACTATAAAGCCTTGTGGGAACACATCGAGGAGTTGATCTCGCAAGGACACTTGAGAAAATTCATTCAGGAAGTCGTTTAGACAACACCACAATGGTGGTTGAATAGGGAAGTGCAAGAGTAGCGACCTAGAGAAAATCAATGTTCCCCATCTCCACTAGGTAAGGACCTTAAGATAGCTAACACTATCCTAGCGGCGATGTCATATGAAGGAATGACAAATAAAGAGAAGTAGATCTATTGCAAGAAGGCTAGAGAGGTGGCCTCAACAGAATTTTTGAAGACACCTGACGACCCAAATTTGACTCTCTCTATCACTGGATCTACAACAGGTGCACCTCCCTCATTATGACATTTTAGTCATTTTAGTTGATATGCTAATTGCTTGGTCCGCCGAGCATTAGTAGAAAATGGGAGTGTGACAAACCTTCTGTTTGCCTACGTGTTAAAGAAGATGGGTTTAAAAATGGTTCGACTCACCCCCAGAGAGGAAGCACTAGTGAGTTTCAATGGCAGTGTAACATACTCGACTGGTAGCATCACGCTACCCATGGTAGTTGGTCCGGTCAACCTTATGACAAACTTTTTGGTGGTTAATACGCCATCTCCGTATAATGTCATCTTAGGGTGGCTTTGGATCTACCAAATGGGTGTAGTGCCCTCAACTCTACATCAAACCCTCAAATTTCCTGCTCCATCAAGAAAGGGGCAGCCCGCAAAAGAACATACCATCAAAGGTGATCAGGTGTTCGCTAGAAGTTGTAACATCATTGGGCAAAAAGACTGCAAGAAAATGAATCCTGTGACGACTCCCATCAAAAAGAAAAAAGATGTGATGAAGACAGAATAACAACCACAAAGCAAGGGGTTAGAAAAAAAATGAATTTTTTGAGTTAGACCCCACAAGAAAAGAAGCCCGTACGAGTCTGACAGAATAAGAGGTGGAATTAATCCAGTTGGATCCATCTAGACTAGAAAGAGTGGCTCGAATTAGGACCGGACTTAGCAAAATGGAAAGGAACAATCTTACCCAATTCCTTCAACAAAAGCAGGATGTCTTTGCTTGGTCAGCCTAGGACATGCCCTGAATTACCCTCGAGTCATCTGTCACAGGTTATCTATAAACCCAAAGTGGAAACTCATCCGTCAGAAGAAGAGATCTTTTGCTCCCGAGCGAAACTCAGCTATAAAAGACGAACTGAAGAAACTACTCGAAGCAGGATTTATTAGAGACATAGATTTTTCAGACTGGCTTTCCAATGTTGTCATAGTACCAAAGAAAATTGAAAAGTGGAGGGTCTGTGTCGACTTCACAAACCTCAATAAAATATGTCTAAAAGACAATTACCTACTCCTCAAAATTGACCAAATGATGGGCGTTTCTTGACATGAACTCCTCAGTTTCATGGATGCTTATTTAGGATACCACCAAATCCACATGCATGTCCCCGATCAAGAGAAAACATCATTTATAACAGAATACAAAACTTTCTACTATCGGGTCATGCCTTTCGGACTAAAAAATGTCGGAGCCGTGGATAATATGCTGGTAAAAAGCATGGTTAGGGTAGATCACCTAAATCACTTGTATGAAGCATTTGATCAGCTCCACAAAAACAAAATGAAGCTGAATCTAGAAAAATATACCTTCAGGGTAGCATCGAGAAAATTCCTCGGGCACCTAGTTACCAAGCAAGGAATAGAGGCCAATCTAGACAAAATAAGGACTATTTTGGAAATGGAATCTCCCAAATCAGCAAAGGATGTCTAGAGACTAATTGGACAAGCGGCAACCCTCAACAGATTTCTGTTCCGAGTGTCAGACAAATGCCAACCTTTTTTCTAGATATTGAAGAAAGAAAATTCGAATTGACGGAAGAATGCGAAAAAGCATTTTAGGAGTTGAAATAGCACTTGACTACTCCCCCATTGTTACCAAAACCGAGCATAAAGGAAGAACTCTACTTATACCTAACAGTTTTTATTTTTGCTGTAAGAGCCGCAATAGTTCGAGAAGATGACAAAATCCAAAATCCAATGTATTATGTCAAACAAGCATTGCAAGATGCCCAAACATGATACCCAAAGCTAGAAAAACTCTTTCTAGCATTGTGGGTAGCTTTAAGAAAGCTGCGTCTTTACTTTCAAGCATTCACCTTTAATGTCATCACGGAATACCCACTTAGAGCTATTCTACATAGCCCAAAAGCCTCTAGATGGTAGAGTTAGGTCAATTTGACATTCAATACTGCCCTTGAATAGTCATTAAAGGATAGGTCTTGGCAGATTTTATAATTGAATTCACATCGCAAGGAACCAACCTGCATAATGGAGATACAGATCCTATCGAACGCTGGAAACTTTTCGTAGACAATTCGTCTCGGAAGACAGGTTCAGGTGTCGGGTTGGTTCTATTCACTCCTAAAGAAATGATGATGGAGCAAGCCATCTCACTTGGTTTCAAAGCCTCAAATAATGAGGTAGAATACGAAGCCCTACTATCCGGTCTAAAACTAGCTAATTAATAAGGGATAAAAAATTTAAGAGTTTTTTGTGATTCCCAACTCATAGTCAACCAGATAAAAGGAGAATATGAAACCAAAGCTAGAATGACGACATATAAAAAGAAGATATAGGAATAACTAAAGTCCATCTATATGCACACAATCATCCCTAGAGAAGAAAACTCCCACGTTGACTCATTTTCAATCTCGGTTCGGCAATCGATTTTCATTTCCGACAAACAGTTCTAATGGAGTTCATACCAAAGGATAGCTTAGACGAAGAAAAGCAAAGGATAACCCAAATCAACCAGCTCCCGAGCTAGCAGACTCCAGAGTTGGTAGACTCCAATGATCTCTTACTTAAGAGATGGCTCTCTACCCTTAAACAAGTTGGATGTTCAAAAGTTGTGAAGTAAAGCCACTCAGTATGCCTTAATTAATGACAACCTCTACAAAAAGTATTACTCCGGACCATACCTAAAATGCTTAACACTAGAACAAGCCCAACAAGTTATGAGGGAAATCCACGAAGGGATATATGGAAATCATTTAGGAGGTAGATCCTTGGCACTGGCCTAAAATGCATGAAGACGCTAAAGAGTTGGTAAAGGGATGTGACCAATGTCAATGGTTTGCACCTATCCACAGACAACCACTATTAGAACTTTCTCCTTTGAGTAGTCTATGGCCATTCATGCAGTGGGGTTTAGACATCATAGGGCCATTACTGACAACCCTCGGGCGAACAAAATTCCTTCTAGTTGAGATAGATTACTTTACGAAATGGATTGAAGCAAAACCACTCACAAAAATCATAGAAGTCCAGATCAAAGACTTCGTATGAACATGCATCATTTGTAGATTTGGGATCCCAATGACCCTAGTCTCAAAAAATGGTCTATAATTCATAGGGAGCTTGGTAAGAAATTTCTATACTGAACTCAAAATAGAGAACCACCTTTCAATTCCATACTACCCTTAAGGGAATGGACAAGCGGAAGCCTCAAATAAAATCGTCTCAATTTTGAAGAAGAAACTTGAGAAAGCTAAAGGGAAATGGGCAAAAATACTTCTTGAAGTACTCTAGGCTTATAAAACTACAAAACTCCAACCAACTACAGAAACATCATTTTCCTTTGCATACGACAGTGAATCCATGATACCCCCCGAGGTAGTTGTAAAGACTCTCCGATCAGAAATAGTTGTCCCAGAATTAAATGACGAAATGCTTTGTCTCAATTTGAACTTACAAGAAGAGAGAAGAAAATAAGCACAAGTTCGGTTAGCCCACTACCAGCAAAAATAAGCAATTACTTCAATAGAAAAGTAAAGATAAGAGCTTTTCAAGTTTGAGACTTAGTTTTACGAAAAGTCTTACCAAACACGTAACCACTAGGGGTCAGGAAGCTAAGCCCAAATTGGGAAGGTCTATACAAGGTAACAAGAGTTGGGGGCAAAGATTCTTACCAATTGCAAATCATGGCCGGACAGGAGCTACCGAAGCCATGGATTGTAGCATATTTGAAGAAATATTTCATTTAAGCCATGCAATGGTTCCAACCAAACGCATCGTTCTAGTTTCCTTACAAATTGCCATGGGAACTCGAAATAAATTTGATCTTATTACTTCATTGAAAACAGGTGTACAATCACTCTTCCAACTTTAAAAAAAAAATAAAAAAATACAGATATGTCATCACTTTAAAATTCTACCGACGGTAGCTTCAGCCTTTAACTCTCAAACAACATCTCTTCTCCAACGAAAAATGAAGAAATAGACATCAAGCCTGTTGAGAGTGTTTCTCAGACTCAAGCTTCACTTTAAGAAAAAGGACAACCTTCAGGGGGAGAAGACCATGGCCATGGGATGACCCATATGAATAGGGAACCGACGACCAACCCTCCATGCATCTCCACCCTGGTTGCCCTATGTCGAGTCTTCCATATGTTAGTTGCTTAAAGTCTGCTGACGAGTTTCCCATGTTAGGCACCATAATTAGACGTTGATATGAGGAAAACTCGACAGCAAACTCAACTGCTAAACAGAGACACCAGAATTCACCACTTAAGAGAATGGAGAAAGAGCATAAAATACTCTGATTGTGAAAAAGAAGATGGCCACCCCATATTTATACTAAAAGGGAGTTAATCTAAGCCGTCCACTCTTAAAAATGATAAACGACTAGAAGCACAAAAGTCACATCATTTGGAATTTCAAAAATGCATCAATCAACGTTAGAGCAATAAATATGCGATGGTTCGACAAATGGTACATTCCCCACGAATGCCATTACCATATTGGAAAATGTAGGGGCATACATACCAGCTGTCATTGCAACAAGACTAAAATCTGTTAGCATTTAAGTGCCGTAACAATCTCTAAACCGAATAAAATTTTCTTGGAAAAAGTTCCCAATAAAAAAATCCGTGACGGACTACCTCGTCAAAAGCCCCAGGGTAAAGGAAGCAATAGCACTGCATAACATGCAGAGCTCTTCAAACTCTAATGATGAACTACCCTATCAAAAACCCATGGGTAAAGGAAACAATGGTGCTACATGGCATGCAAAGGTCTCCAGACTCTAAAAAAAGAAAAAAATCAAAGTCCCAGCATGGGAAAACAATTAAAATGGGCTTCGGCCCAAAATAACCCCCCCGAGCCTCGGCCCAGAGGAAAGATACACAAGCTTTAGCCTAGAATGCATTGCTAAAAGGATCATTTTTTAGCCTCGCCATAAGTCTGCTCGAGCAATAACAAGTACTTTGCTTACAAAAAATGATGTGACTAGGGTCCACCCTCAAGCACGTACATGGTCTGCCCTAGAAAGGAATTCTGGAAATTTGGCTAGGCCCATCTCAAAAAACTGCTAGAGTCTGCTCGGCTATACTACGTGCAGGAGTAGGTGGAGGAGCAACAGTCTCCTCGGCTATACTATGTGCAGGAGCAACGGCTTTGGGCCTACCACGTCGTGGTGGGGCAACCGCTTTAGGCTTACCCCGTCTAGCGGGTCCAGCTCTCGTAGGAGCTTTCTTTGGTGGCATCTCTCTACGAGCGCAAGAAAACAAATTAATACTTCTCCTCACATACAAACATGGCACAAGAAAAAAAAAAAAAAATTGAAGTGTAACAAGTCATTGCACTTTAGCCAATATTCACACACAAACAAAACAAAAAACAAATTTTCAAGTCGTATATCATGGACTTACGGTGTTCGACAACACCCCACGGCCTCCAGGTATTCAAACCCGGAGCTCTGATACCATGTTGTCACACCCCGGATTTCTACAAACCCGGGGGTGAGTGAAAAGAAATTAAAAGAAAGAAATAAATGGACAATTAAAGAAATTAAAGTGAAGTTCAGCCATTATTTCCTCAAATTAACGCTAACCTCTTACCCCGACATGTATTCCAATTAATTTAAGTTATATTTGAAAACGGTCTTTGAAAACAATCTCAAATTAGCCCCAAAATTTATCATTTTTTTTCCAGATTTCTTCCCAAGTCATTTAGACCCCTTTTTTTCACTCATTTTTCAACCTATTTTTCCCTATGCTTTTTAAGCCATTTCCTACCCATTTCAGCCCGCTTTTTCCCTAATCTCTAGCCCCCATTTTTGATACTTTTCTCACCCATTCCGAGGTTGTTTCATACACTTATCAAATGTTAATTTTTTCAAAATTTTGGGCATAGTCTCCTTTGTTTTTCCAAGTTATTTCCTTCACCTAATAGTCACAAAATATATATGTAAAATTGCATGAACATCCACCCTCACTCAGTGGCCACAACTTCCATCAATTCATATACACTCATCTAAGATGCATTTAAATGAAATACCAAGCATTTACTTGGGTCTCAACCTATACAATTTACAATGGCCCAAGGCCAAAAGTTTACATCTTCTTCCAAGTATAAAACAAAATAAGTACACGTCCAAAAATAAATACAACCAATTGGGCTTATGCCCATACATCCCAAAAAGTGCCCCAAGGGCCAAATCTCCAAAGAAGTCCGTATCCTCCCGTCCTTCAAGACTTGCACAAGTCTCAAGTCTCCGGGGTCTCATCTGAAATGGTATCCCACGAATGGGTCAGCTCAACTGTTGGTATGATCACAAGCTAATGCTAGAAACAAATCTAGGACGTGGCATGTGCAAGTGTGCATTTATAAACCATGCATTTCCCTTCCCAATGATCAATGCAATGCAAGGCATCATGTATGACACACACATGCAAACTCTATGCCACACCCATGTCTCATGATACGTTCCTTCCCCGCTTGGCATGAGTACCGCCACGTATATCTCCTTTTCGGTGCGCCCCCGATGGAATGGAGTACCAACGGACCGAATTTTGAGTTTTTCACCACAGGATCTGCACCCTCATAATGTCCGGCACCACGTGCCACCCACACCATGTTTCCAAAGAACCATCTTATGCCAAGATGCCATGATTTCATCATGCAAACGCAATGTGACATTTCCACAAACACATGGTGTGCCCCTTTTCAAGTCATGTATTCCACCCCACAAAATGCATAATTTTACACTTCCAAAACATCATTTACATGCATATACTATGGCTACACACATCAAGACACATTCAAACTACAATTCCACTATACTAGCACTTCACAAAGATTATGCTAAACTTTTCACACATTGTTAAAATTCCATAAAGCTTCCCCACCTCAATCAATCACATTTCCATCATGACATCAATTAATTGTTCAACGTAAATACACATCAAAACATAGCAACCTAACACATAGATAAGCCACATGTTATTCATAATGATAAAACATCAATTAAATCAAATGAAATAAAAATCTCCAAATTTTTAACTCTAGGTTCTTCAAAATACCACCACTTAAATAACTTCCTAACCACAAATACATCTCTAAGCAGCTCAAATAACACATAGAAAGGTAGGAAAAGCTAGATCTATTTCTAGTTTAGTAAGAAACCAAACCTAAATCAGTTTTTCTTAAACTGAGAAGGATGTACTTTCTGGATGTCTAAAATGTTCACTGAGTCTATATTACTTGTTGAGCTGAACACTTTCTTAGAAGGAAGTTCGGCGAAATTCCCACTTGAAATGTGTGTTCCGGCAGCTTGAAAATGTGGAATCTTAGGGCTTTTCTCTCCCTCTCTCTATACGGGCGAGATTCCCGAAATCTCTGAATGTATATGTGATAAGGATGGACTAGATGATCTGTATTTATAGTGGGAAATCAAAGGGGCAAGGGCAAATGACCATTTTGCCCTTAATGAGGCATGAACCCCATTACTCTACAGCTCATTCCTAAACACCTCAAATTGAAATTCCGTTTTATCCAATATTCATAAAATTATTTTAAATGAAAATTATTAGAAGGAAACATTTTCATTTGAGGTCGGCTTAGACCCGTTCCACCCGGGTCACCCGAATACCCTTTTTGTCTAATTCCGGAAACCATTTCCGTTTTGGCTAATTTTCGTACAGCGGATATGTCACATTATTCTAAGCACTTTACTATTCTATGAAACACTCTAAATATGCCTCTAAATAGGTCGTTCGGTGAAAACAGTGTAAAAAGGCACTTTACCGATAAAACCGACAAAATTGATAAACTATGCATGCAAAGTGTTCTACCTCAAAAACGAAAAATTTACTCTCATTTTTCGAATCTCTACATCCTTCTCCCCCTTAAAGAAATTTCGTCCCGAAATTTAAAAAAATGTACCTCTAGTAGTGAACAGCTCAGGGTATCTAGCACGAACCTCAGCCTCACGCTCCCACGCCGCTTCCTCGACCCCATGATGGTTCCAAAGGACCTTGACCAAAGGAATGGTCTTGCCTCGTAGAACCTGGTCCTTCGAATCCAAGATCTGCATGGGTCGCTCATCATAGGAAACGTCACCCTCCACTCGAAGATCTGTCCAATCAAGTACATGCGAAGGGTCGGGCTCGTACTTCCTTAGCATAGACACATGGAAGACGTCATGAACCCCTAATAGCTGTGGCGGTAATGCTAGCTTATAGGCCACTTCACCTACCCTCTCAAGAATCTCAAATGGGCCTATAAAGCGCAGCGATAGCTTTTCCGCTACGCCCAAATCTCCTCAACCCTCGCCGTGGAGCTACCTTGAGAAATACATGTCCTCCAACGTCAAATGATAAAGGTCGGCGTCTCCTATCAGAATAGATTTTCTGACGACTTTGAGCCGTCAATAATCGCTGCCGTATCACCTGTATCTTCTCCGTGGTCTCACGGACTATATCAGGCCCTAAGGCAGCTGTCTCCCCTGCCTCAGTCCAACACACTGGTGAACGACATGGTCTACCATATAAAGCCTCAAAGGGTGCCATCTGTATGCTGGACTGGTAGCTGTTATTGTAGGCAAACTCCACCAAAGCAAGGTGGTCCTCCCAGCTACCCCGAAAATCCAGGACACAAGCTCTGAGCATATCTTCTAAAATTTGAATGGTGCGCTCTGACTGACCATCAGTCTAGGGGTGGAATGCGGTGCTAAATAACAACTGAGTCCCCAAGGCAGTCTGAAGACTCTGCCAGAACCGGGCAGTGATACGTAGGTCTCTATCTGACACAATGGATACCGGAACCCCATGTAGTCGTACTATCTCTCGGACATACAATCTACTGAGGACATCTGATGAGTCAGTCGCTCTAATCGGTGGAAGTGCGCGGACTTTGTCAATCTGTCCACAATAACCCATATAGCATCATGACTCCTAGGCGACCTCGGGAGACCCATCACAAAATCCATGGTAACATGTTCCCACTTCCACTCGGCCACTGGCAACGGCTGCAGCAATCCCCCAGGTCTTTGATGCTCAGCCTTCACCTGCTGACATGTGAGGCATCTAGACACAAACTGCACCACATCGGCTTTCATCCCTATCCACCAATACTGGCGACGTAAATCGTGGTACATCTTTGTGCCCCCGGGGTGCACCGCTAGTCGTGAATGATGGAAGTCCTTCAGAACATCAGCTCGGAGAGACTCTGGGACAAACACTCTACCCCTGTACCTCAGGCTAAGATCAGGATGAACTACCTATCCCTCAAAACCCTCAGCACTAGCAACTCGTGCTCTAATCTGCTCCGCCTCAGTGTCCTGTAACTGTGCCTCTACAACTCTGCTCAATAACGTAAGCTGGGCACATAAACTGAACAATGTGGCGTGTCCCTCAGTCTCAGCGAGGTCTAAATCAAACTCACCAATGGCTCCCATCATCTCCCACTCTCTAATGGCAATACTAGCCACGGTGCTCCTCGGTCTCCGGCTAAGTGCGTCGGCCACAACATTGGCCTTCCCTAGATGGTACTGAAGGTCAAAATCATAGTCTTCTAAGTACTCCATCCATCGCCTCTGACACAGATTCAAGTCTTTCTGTGTGAAAATATACCTGAGGCTTTTATGATCAGAAAATACCTCGAACCTCTCCCCATATAGATAGTGTCGCCAACTCTTCAGTGCAAAGATGATGACAGCTAACTCTAGATCATGTGTGGGGTAGTTCTGCTCATGGCTCTTCAACTGGCGAGAACCATATGCTACTACTCGGCCATCCTGCATCAGTACACAACCCAATCCCTCTCGGGAAGCGTCACAATACACGGTGTAACCGATGCCTCCCTAGGGTATGATCAGGACAAGGGCTGTAGTCAATCTCCTCTTCAGCTCCTGAAATGACTGCTCACAGTCATTTGTCCACTCAAATCTAACGCCCTTGCGTGTCAGACGCGTCATAGGCGCAGCTAGGCTAGAAAATCCCTCTACAAAGCGGCGGTAGTACCCCGCTAATCCCAAGAAGCTCTGAATCTCAAATACATTCTTCGGCCTCTCCCAGCTCATAACGGAGTCAATCTTGGACGGATCTATAGACACTCCACTACCTAACACCACATGGCCTAAGAACTGCACCTCTTGAAGCCAAAACTCGCATTTCAAGAGCTTGGCAAATAGACGGTGCTCCCTCAAGATCTGTAGCACGGTGCGTAGGTGAAAGGCATGATCAGCCTCAGAAGGTGAGTAGATCAGTATATCATCAACAAAAACCACTACAAACTAATCCAAATAAGGGTGAAAGATATGGTGCATCAAATCCATAAATGCTGCTGGGGCGTTCGTCACGCCAAACGGCATAACTGCGAACTCATAATGACCATAACGAGTGCGGAAAGCTGTCTTCGCTATGTCCTCCTCCCGTACTCTCAGCTGATGGTATCCAGATCTAAGATCAATCTTCGAGAAGCATCTCGAACCCCTCAGCTGGTCAAATAAGTCATCTATCCTAGGCAACGGGTACTTGTTCTTGATCGTGACCCGGTTCAACCTCTTGTAATCCACACATAACTGCAATGTACCATCCTTCTTCTTCGCGAATAGTGTTGAAGCACCCCACGGAGAAGTGCTAGGACGGATGAAACCCTTACTCTGTAAATCGGTCAGCTGCTTCTTCAGCTCCCTTAGCTCAGCTGGAGCCATGCGGTAAGGTGGAATAGAAATGGGAGTGGTGCCTGGGATGAGCTCTATGGTAAACTCTACCTCCCACCTCGGTGGTAGACTAGTCAACTCATCCAGGAAGACATCTAGAAACTCATCCATTATAGACGGCAATGCACTCTCCGTAGTCCTACTATCATCAGCTATCAAACTAGCCAGCATATAACTGTACCCTCCCCAGCTCCTAGAGTCATATAGAGGTGGTACTAGAAAGTCTCCCTGATCCCCAGTGAAATAAAAACAGTCTCCCTCGGGGGTACATACAGTCACTCTACGCCGGTAGGAATCTATGCTAGCTCGAAAGGTAAACAACCAGTCCATCCCAAGTATGATATGAAAACCTGTTATATCAAGCACTATGAAATCAAAGTAAAGAGTCCGGCCTGCTATCTCTATAGAACAACCTCTACAAACCCTCGTCAGAATCACACTACCCCCAACCGGGGTATCAACATGCAGTGGAGGATCCAACCGGTCTATATGTAACCCCAAAGTCATAGCAAGCATGGTGGATATAAATGAATGTGATGCACCCGAATCGATGAGTACACTTGCCCATGAACTGAATACTAGGAATGTACCTCTAACCACAGACGGTCCCGAAGTAGAGGCCTCTGGAGTGGCCACCGCATATACACGGCCCTGTGTGGTCTGGCCTTGTCCACCCCCTCCTCTCGATATCTGTTGACCTCCTCCCCTTTGACCGGGGGGTCTAACACTCTGGGCGGATGGTGCGAGTTGGGGGTATGGCACCGGAGGTCTATATGTCAACTAAGGCTGTGGTGGTGGCACCTGTGTGTACTGATAGTACTGCTGTCTGGGTGGACCCTAAGATGCTTGTCCCTAAGGACAGTTGGCCTTGATATGGCCCGGCTGATGACAAGTATAACAAAGCTGAGGAGCTCTCCACTCCTGGCTCGGTACCGGGGGTATAAACGATCCCTGACTGGATCCAGTCCCTTGTGTCTGGCTATGATCTCTCTGAGGGCAATCGGCCCTCCTATGACCAGGCTGTCCACATCTATAGCATGTAACTGGCCACTGGGATGCCCCTCCTCTAGGAGTAGTAGGCGTAGTAGGTCGAGGTGCTGTGAACTGAATGGGTCTCGCAGGTGTCTGTACAGAAGAGGCAATAGCTCGCTACTTCTTCGATGGCTTCCCCTCAGAATAAGTCATGGCAGGTGTAGGAATCTGTGCTGGGGGTGTCCTGCCCTGAGTCCGAGACGCTCTAATCTCCCTAAGGTCTGCCAACTCCCTCTCAACTCTAGAGGCCCTGAGCACTGCCTCCTCATAAGTCTCTATAAGATGACCTGCTAGCTTCTCTCTGATAGAGGTCTTTAACCCCTTGAGAAAATAGAAGACCCTCAGTGGCTCCTCTCTAATGATATGTGGGGCAAATCTCCCCAGAGCAGTAAAACGGGACTCATACTCGGTCACTGTCATGTCCCTCTGAATAAGTGTCATGAACTCCTCCCTAAAGCAGACCCTGGCAGCCTCTGGAAAATAGTGGTCATTGAACATAGCCACAAAGGCGTTCCATCCCTCACCAAATCTATCAATCCTGCCAGCTGCCACCACTGACTGGCTAAATCGGTAAGCTGAAATGTGGCACATCTAATCCGCAAATGGGGCTCAACTATCCCCTGTGAGTCTAGAATCTGTGTAATCTGCCTCAGCCACTCCTCAGCGACTAATGGATCAGGCTGCCCAGCAAAAGTAGGTGGTCTTATCCTCTGGAACACCTTCATCACAAAGGTGTCCCGCGTCTCTCCCCCAGTATGTCCCGCCCCCTGGATAGCTCGCAGACACACCCGTAACATGGCCTCCAAATCTCTCGCACCAGCCATCTGCTCCACCTCCTCAACTAGGGCAGGTGCAGGTACAGGAACAGGTGCAGGAGTAGGAGCAGGAATAGGATCAGGTACGGGAACGGGCATAGGAGCAGGTGGAGGAGCAACAGTCTCCTCGGCTATACTATATGCAGGAGCAACGGCTCTGGGCCTGCCACGTCGTGGTGGGGCAACTGCTTTAGGCTTACCCCGTCTAGCAGGTCCAGCTCTCGTAGGAGCTTTCTTTGGTGGCATATCTCTACAAGCGCAAGAAAACAAATTAATACTTCTCCTCACATACAAACATGGCACAAGAAAAAAAAAAAATTGAAGTGTAACAAGTCATTGCACTTTAGCCAATATTCACACACAAACAAAACAAAAAACAAATTTTCAAGTCGTATATCATGGACTTACGGTGTTCGACAACACCCCATGGCCTCCAGGTATTCAAACCCGGAGCTCTGATACCATGTTGTCACACCCCAGATTTCTACAAACCGGGGGTGAGTGAAAAGAAATTAAAAGAAAGAAATAAATGGACAATTAAAAAAATTAAAGTGAAGTTCACCCATTATTTCCTCAAATTAACACTAACCTCTTACCCCGACATGTATTCCAATTAATTTAAGTTATATTTGAAAACGGTCTTTGAAAACAATCTCAAATTAGCCCCAAAATTTATCATTTTTTTCCGGATTTCTTCCCAAGTCATTTAGACCCCTTTTTTTCACTCATTTTTCAACCTATTTTTCCCTATGCTTTTTAAGCCATTTCCTACCCATTTCAGCCCGCTTTTTCCCTAATCTCTAGCCCCTATTTTTGATACTTTTCTCACCCATTCCAAGGTTGTTTCATACACTTATCAAATGTTAATTTTTCCAAAATTTTGGGCATAGTCTCCTTTGTTTTTCCAAGTTATTTCCTTCACCTAATAGTCACAAAATATATATGTAAAATTGCATGAACATCCACCCTCACTCAGTGGCCACAACTTCCATCAATTCATATACATTCATCTAAGATGCATTTAAATGAAATACCAAGCATTTACTTGGGTCTCAACCTATACAATTTACAATGGCCCAAGGCCAAAAGTTTACATCTTCTTCCAAGTATAAAACAAAATAAGTACATGTCCAAAAATAAATACAACCAATTGGGCTTATGCCCATACATCCCAAAAAGTGCCCCAAGGGCCAAATCTCCAAAGAAGTCCGTATCCTCCCGTCCTTCAAGACTTGCACAAGTCTCAAGTCTCCGGGGTCTCATCTGAAATGGTATCCCACGAATGGGTCAGCTCAACTGTTGGTATGATCACAAGCTAATGCTAGAAACAAATCTAGGACGTGGCATGTGCAAGTGTGCATTTATAAACCATGCATTTCCCTTCCCAATGATCAATGCAATGCAAGGCATCATGTATGACACACACATGCAAACTCTATGCCACACCCATGTCTCATGATACGGTCCTTCCCCGCTGGCATGAGTACCATCACGTATGTCTCCTTTTCGGTGCGCCCCCGATGGAATGGAAGTACCAACGGCCGAATTTTGAGTTTTTCACCACAGGATCTGCACCCTCATAATGTCCGGCACCACGTGCCACACACACCATGTTTCCAAAGAACCATCTTATGCCAAGATGCCATGATTTCATCATGCAAACGCAATGTGACATTTCCACAAACACATGGTGTGCCCCTTTTCAAGTCATGTATTCCACCCCACAAAATGCATAATTTTACACTTCCAAAACATCATTTACATGCATATACTATGGCTACACACATCAAGACACATTCAAACTACAATTCCACTATACTAGCACTTCACAAAGATTATGCTAAACTTTTCACACATTGTTAAAATTCCATAAAGCTTCCCCACCTCAATCAATCACATTTCCATCATGACATCAATTAATTTTTTAACGTAATTACACATCAAAACATAGCAACCTAACACATAGACAAGCCACAAGTGATTCATAATGATAAAACATCAATTAAATCAAAGGAAATAAAAATTTCCAAATTTCTAACTCTAGGTTCTTCAAAATAACACCACTTAAATAACTTCCTAACCACAAATACATCTCTAAGCAGCTCAAATAACACATAGAAAGGTAGGAAAAGCTAGATCTATTTCTAGTTTAGCAAGAAACCAAACCTAAATCAGTTTTTCTTAAACTGAGAAGGCTGTACTTTCTGGATGTCTAAACTGTTCAGTGAGTCTATAGTACTTGTTGAGCTGAACACTTTCTCAGAAGGAAGTTCGGCCAAATTCCTACTTGAAATGTGTGTTCCGGCAGCTTGAAAATGTGGAATCTTAGGGCTTTTCTCTCCCTCTCTCTATACGGACGAGATTCCTGAAATCTCTGAATGTATATGTGATAAGGATGGAATAGATGAGCTGTATTTATAGTGGGGAATCAAAGGGGCAAGGGCAAATGACCATTTTGCCCTTAATGAGGCATGAATCCCATTACTCTACAGCTCATTCCTAAACACCTCAAATTGAAATTACGTTTTAGCCAATATTCATAAAATTATTTTAAATGAAAATTATTAGAAGGAAATATTTTCATTTGAGGTCGGCTTAGACCCGTTCCACCCGGGTCACCCGAATACCCTTTTTGTCTAATTCCGGAAACCATTTCCGTTTCGGCTAATTTTCGTACAGCGGATACTTCACATTATTCTAAGCACTTTACTCTTCTATGACACACTCTAAATATGCCTCTAAATAGGTCGTTCGGTGAAAATAGTGTAAAAAGGCACTTTACCGATAAAATCGACAAAATTGATAAACTATGCATGCAAAGTGTTCTACCTCAAAAACGAAAAATTTACTCTCATTTTTTGGATCTCTACAAAACCCATCAGAATTCGATAGTCGTTGGGAGTTAATTAACTCGGAGAAATATGAAAAAATTCAAAAAATTACCAATAAAAACTAGCAATGAGGAACTTGAATCCTAAAGCAATAACTAGAGGATGAAATTTGATAAAACTTTCACGGCTGCACGGGACGCCAGATTACTTTTTGCCACCAAGGTCGACTATCACATCTTTTGGGAATGCATCCTGGTACTTGGCAATAAAAGCCGCCAGATCCTCATCATCTTTAATCTGAGGCAAAGGTAGATTAAAGTGAGACGGGTCACGAGAAGATACACTAGTCCCCGAAGTGAGAACGTCGACAAGACGAACATCGCTTCTTGTACTTGCCTCCCTCTTCATTCCTTGTAGGAGATTCACCAAACATGATGATCTCTATTGAAAAATCTTTAGTAGAAGAAGAAGGAAGCAAAAACCAAAGATAAAAAAACAAAGCCCTCACAACTTATAAAGAAGAAAAAATGAAAACAATGGCACGTGTGGATAAGGCATGAAAAGACGTGCCCGAGGAAACAACGGTTAACAAATATGTTTCATTTAATGAAGTCACATAAAAAAAATCCCTACACTAACACGTGGGCCTCACCAAGCCAAAGGATGCCATTTAGACCTAAAAATCTGAGCAATGGCTTTCCCATTTTCCTATCTCCGAGAAGACGAATTCCCACGCAATTTTTACCTATGCAAACCAACGTCAGCAAGGCGACTTCCCTTTTCACCACAAACATGGATAACAAAGGAATGGGGGCATATGTACATACGGGCATAAAATCACCCCTCGAGACATCAAGAGACACCTAACATGGGGCCAAGAGAATAGACTAAAGTACCCCCGCTTAATAACAGACCCGGGAAGAGCCATTCAAGCTGAAACAACATTCGATCTACACTAGGTCAACTAGGAAGCTCATCCAAGTTAAATGCATTGTTGACCCGTATCAACCCATCAAGACTAATTAAGTGGGATTATGATATCCGGTAAATCTGATAATAGAACTCGCGATCATGTACAAACACATCCATGATCGGAGAATCAACTAAGATCAAGGGGGACATCCCCAACCTTCATCCACTATTTAAACACCAGAACTTTTAAAGAGAAGGCACGCCACATTTGGTACAACACTTCCTGCATATCTTTATCTTTCAAACTAGCTCAGTGCTAACTTGATTGTCAGAGATTCCTCGGCCGGTACCACACCAATGTCCCTAGTCTCTTTCGATAACTGTTATTCCCTTTTTGTAGAAGGATAATTATTTGTGGAGGAATTTACCCCCGCACACATTTCATTTGTTTTGGTGTTACTTCTATTGGTTTACAACTAATTTGGAGTTGCTGTGACTTTTCCAATTTAAAATATCAAATTTAATTGGACTATCAAGTTAATATAAATGTTTTTTTATAAGGATAATGAAATAAAGGTGGAACAAGGCTTCATTTTTCTTTTTCTTTTTGGTACATTGGAAAGTCATAAACTGATTTAAGATACATGGCATTTTAAAAGAAGAGGGTGGGAATAAATAAGAAATGGAACATGAAGGTTAGTATCATCCTTAGCTATCAAATTATCACATTGGTTAACCTCGTCATAGTGGTGGCAAATAAGAAATAGAATAACCTATGCATCCAAATTAAGGGCAAGCCATCCCCTAAACCTAAAGGTCAAGACTAGGCCATGATACTTGTGGCCCAAATCTCCCCAATAACCAAGATGGAATTTATCACAGAGAAGAGGATCCAAAACTTATACTTAGGGAGGCAAAAGTATACACACACACACACACACGAAAAAAGTTTAGTTTAATACATGAAGCTCTCATCATTGCAAGATCGGGAGAGAGTTAGATGTATGTAATCTTACCTTTCGATTCAAACCCCTGACCTTCATTTCACAATGGAATAACATTGCCCTTGTGCCAAATAGAAACTTTTTTTATAAAATTACCAAAAATTTTGAGGAACAAAGTCTAATTTTTAAATTTAGAAATTCCAAATCTTTAGGGTGTTGTGTTTCCTTATCCATGGTTGACTATAGACAAAGAGAAAACTCGAAAAATCTAGGTTAATTGAAGATGAGAGATTATTTAGGATTGATATCATTAAGGGGATTCAAGTGCTGGTAAAGGGGACAATGACCCTTTAAAGATGTGAAAATTTGAATTTTTAAAATATATTTTGCTAACAATTTTAAAACATAGTAATTAAACCTAATATTTTGAACTTTTTCAATTTATTTATTAAAATTTTAATGTATATATTTTTGTCATCATAATAGTTTTTAAATAATAAAATAGACAATACTTGATTCCAAATCAGGTAGGAGAAAACTCCTTCTACTTGGGTACGTGTTATAACATTAATTTGTAACATATATAATTACATAAATATCATATGACCATTTAGTTTAATTAAAAAAAATTAAAATTAAAATTAAAAATAAAAAAAAATAAAATAAAAAGTATATGTATATTGTATATGTTACAGATTCTGGTTAAGACACGTATTGACATACTATCTATAAGAAATCGATATGAAATACCTATTTCAGATTCGGTTTGCAGTTTGAAGTTCGAATTTGCAAAATTGCCTAAGATCCACTATGCTTGTGTTACGAGCCTTCTTAAATAATCATGAATGTTGTGAAATATTTCTCATCAAACGAGTGACTACCAGAGTTGTCTATAAATTTTCAAAATCCAAGACCATGGGTTTCTAGATGGTAACCCAAGAGAGAATTCTATGAGAGAAACTAGAACGGGAGAGAGATATCATATTCTGTAAATTCTCCATCACAATTTACATAGAATATATCACACACATATGTTAGAGAGTAGTCTTCCAATACCAAGTTAGAATATGACTCATACATAGTCCAACCACATCTTAAATACATAGGATAAGAACTAATCGTATCTTATAACATCTCTCTAATTAACACATGTGGTAACCCATGTGGATGCACCATAGATTATGGACTTGGGCCAAACCCGATCCAAATTATAACATCTCCCACCCATTCACGTTGGGTGAGTTCTTGATTCTCTATATCTCTCAACTACGCATCTCATATTTATATACAAGAAATGAATCATGTGACCGGATGAGAAAGGTTCAAATAACATAGTATCTCATTGCATATAAGTAAAATCGTCTATACCTTAAACAATTCGACTATACTAGATTCAACATCCCTTATTCATCTCGAGAACTAATCTCACTATGATGCTTTAACCTTCAAATTTGTCTTGTACTCATGATTATATCAATAGATGACAACTGTTGGAGTAGCACGAGATTGATGGAGACTTTAGCAGCACTTGGTTGTACATTGTAGTTATTCATTGTATTGTAAAAGGTGTCCGTACCTTTCTTTAACATAATGTATATGTTATATATTGACCGTTAGAATCAGCTCTGAACTTCACCTTGTTATACACTGTTGATGGATGTTTTTAGTTTAGTTGTACCTCATGTGATCTACTTCATTTAATCCCATTATGGGACCTGAAAATGAACCGAAATCAATCAAAGGAAAAATGATTTAAAGAAATCAATTCAAAAGGAAATGGACTGTATTATACACTTCACCAGGATGATTAGTCTTAATCACCTTCTAGTTCGGAGTCCAATGACCTTGTGGTCAGACTCTACGGGTCAGGGGCATTACAACTACACTAGTCCTTTGCTATGTGCCATACCAATGTTTTCTCTAACACTTAACTATTTAAAATTTTCTACAAAGTTCTTCAAACTTTACTAATAAAAGATTGACTATAAGTGAAAGGTCTCTCAATTTTCTCTAACTTCAAGAGGCTTGGTCCTTTCTGTACATGCGACACAATAAGGCTCCTTATATATAGATAAGACTATGAGCCCTAAACCTAGTAGGACAAGCAATATTTCACATATCAAACTTATTACGTCTGAACAACTCACATTTGAATGAAGGTCAAATCCATTTTGCTATTAGAATTTTGATGTCACCCTCAAGCATTTTTGCGTTCGAATACACGAGTGTGTGTGGACAAGCCACTCAGTAGAGTCTTCTGTTCAAACGATGTGACACAACATCCAAACAGAAGGTTCTATTTACCTAGTTTGTTGAGCACGCAAAAATAAATAATACTATACTTATTTAAACAACTTTCAAAAGTCAATTTAGCATATAGTCAAAACTAAATTCCATCTAAGGTCATGGGAAATAATAAGATCAAATTTTGAACATTTACAATCTTAAGATCATCAAGTGGACCTTTAAGTGTAGCGAATGTAATGAATGCCATAATTACCGGTTAAATTGCACATTTTTCAAACTTATGTACTTGTGAAAGACTTCTTGAGTCTTCATCAACACTAGGATAATTACAATGACTCAATTACATCCTACAAATATTAGTTCAAAAAGTATATTTTGGGAAAAATTGAACAAAACTAAATGGAGTAACAATATTTTCCTCACATCCTCCATTTGGAGTCATGATTATTTTACCTTTCAGAATGTTCAGATATTTGAATTTGAACATCAATATTTAAGTGAAAAACTTGTATATATAACAAGTTGTAACATCTATTTAATATCAAATGAGCTCAAACATCGTGCTTATTATTTCAATAATCTTCTAATTTACAAACAACAAATAAACGAACAAATCTAATCAAAAACTTGGAAATTGGAATTAATACCATAGGTTTTTCCTCTCTTTTTTTTTTTTTTTTCATTTTTTCACAAATATATATATTTTCTTGTGTGTGATTTATCATAACATTGTATCGAACCCACAACCCTTTTCAATTCTTGGAGACCATCTATGCAAGCCATGAGCTGAAAATCCTTACCCAGGCATGCCCCGGCGATGATCAACTCTTGTAGAAAATGAAGTTCAATGCCTCCCTGTGGTTTTCCACATGACACTAAATTCATCGTATGCCAAAACAAAAGCAAAAAACTAGAGGATAGATCAATTGCAGTCCTCTAATAAAAGCTTCTTCTTTTTTTGTTTTTCAGATTAATGAAGTCACTCTACTCCACTGCCTTCACGGTTAGTGTCTGGAAAGTCGCATGCACCATTTATGTCGACAATACGCATTATATATGTAAAAGGAGGTCCTACAAATTAACCTCTCCGTTACTTTCTCTCTCTATCTTTCATCCCAATCTGTCTGCGTACAATACATCCCACCCTTCACTGAGACTGCATCACAGAACAAGCAACGGCTTGAGCCCAATGCCTCAACTTTGTCTTCACCTGTTGAGGATCATCACCTGCAATAAACCATCAAAGCAATGGTTTAACATCTATTTTATTCACTAGGTCAACTCATTTAATGGGTTTTAATATAAAGAATTTGATATAAAAATTAATAGAACTGTTTTTCATCTCGAGAATATAGGTCTGACTCTCCAAGCCATCATTTTTATAAGACAGAAGACAAAGAACACTATGCTACAATAAATTCACTTATGTGCACTGATGCTACAAGAAGAGTAACGCGCCTGACTTCATATTTCATGTGCCAGTTCATTCGGAGTTTAGTCTCAGTTTAGGCAAAAATTGACCTATTTAAGTCCGTTCACACCGATTTGATATAATTTTACAGCAAAAATAATCCAACTGAAATAATAAACCAATTAGAGCAGTGGCAGATATAAAGGAGGGCTAGGGCAGCTGGGGCCCTCAAACTCTTAGAGATTTGATTTTTATCTCTATTTTTTATATAATTTTTTTCTTTTAAAAAATGGGGAATGTTTTCCAAAATTTTCATATTTTTATAAGAGAGTATCTTAAATTTTAATTTTATATTTTTGTTGCTTATATTAATGGTCTAGATTTGTCACTGATTCATAGTCGAGTTCTTAGTTTAATCAATAGAACCGACTAGTACTGTCTAATTCTGATAACCATGATGTTTTTTAACAAAGTCTCCATTTTTATTTATTTTAATTTATAAAATACAATCTAGTTTTTAATATTGTGATTAAAACAAACAAATAAATTCTTTAAAATATTTAAAAATAAAATTCTTCTATTTATATATTGAAAACTATAACAGACAATATATCAGCAACTATCAATTGATTTTAATCTCTTAAATACATGGTTACATGACTCACTCACATTTATTAATGGGTCTCACCTCGTAAAAAAAATAAGAATAAAAATAGCCAAATCCAATATATCATGATATTTTGGTTAAATGGCCTTCCCTGATCAACTATAAATAATATTTCTAAGTAGAAAGAAACTCTATACCGATTTTTCTTATATATGAATACCGTTACATATTCTTAATTTATATTTTAATTATAATTTTAATATAATATATCATTATGTGATTTTTTAAAAATTACTTTGAGTGAATTATATAGTGATATTATAGATCCTCTTATAATTAATATTCAATAAGCTAATAATCTCTAATAATTAATAAATTTTTAAGAAACTAACTTGATTTATGATAAATAATTAATAATTCTATTACTTAATAATTAATACTTTTTTTCAGAAATTTTTTATAATATTAATTATTAGAGAGATAAAATAATTATATATATACTTATATATCTTGTTTAAGATATGTCGTAATAATTATATTTATTAATTTTATATAATTGAAGTCAATGTTATTGTAAGTCAAAAAAATTATTATATGAGAAAACAAAGTATTTTTACTTGAAATAGATATTGGAAATTTTTTATGCCATAAGATGAGTATTATATGTATTTTTAAAAAATAATTAAAATATCATTCAAAAACTTATAAGGTCTTATTTTTTTTTTAAAAAAAAATAGTTACATTAAAGAAATACTTATTGCTTAATGAAAGTACAAAAAAATTTAATAATTAATAAATTTTTAATCTTATATATCTATTAATTATAAGAATGTGGAGTGTATATCATATCAAAAATATTTTGGAATGACACGATTTATTAGAAAAAAAAACCTCAACGTACTTTCTCACTTAAAGTAAGAAAAAAAAAATCTAATGTTAAAGTAATATGTAAAAACTCTATAATTACACATTAAAATTTAACATATGACAGTATCTTTCATGTTATATCAATTAGATACACGTAATGGATTTTTTTGAACTTTTAAACGCAAAGGTGATGAAACATGACTGTTTTGTTTACATTTTTTAAAACAATTTTTTAATTTCAAAATGTAGGATACGCATTTTAAAATAGATTTTTTTGATTTTTTAAAATTTAAATTATTATATCTAAATATATTTTCATAATTTTTAAAAAATTAATTATAAAATTTTGAAATATATTTTAGAATTTTTTTCAAAAAATTGTATTTGAATTATTCAAACGAAGTTTGTGATTTTTTCTTTCATTTCGATACATATTATATGATTCTTTCTTACCACTAAAATTTTTTTTTGAGTAAGAGCAGTACCTGGACTGCAAATCTTCCACGAATCGGAGTCACTAGTCGTCGGGCTCCCGAACGATGACGACCGGTCTACGAGAGACGACATGGAGGCACTCAGAAGCGATGATGAGCCTCCAAGCGATGTCAACGAACCTCTACTGTTCGGAGATGAAATGGGGCTCATTGAAAGCTGTCGGTTCACGGCAAAATAGAGGTCAAGGGCAGGCAACGTGTTGCATAGTCTTTGTCCATCTTCTTCCTTGAACCCAAACCCAAGCTCTATACACCCTTTGAGCTCATTGAGATCCTCGTCCGTCAAGTCATCGGTTTCTTGAATTCCATTCTTCCTTCGCTCCTGCCTGACAATCTGGCGCCGCCGCCTCTCCCATGCAATATCACGAGGTGTCTCGCACATTGACAGCTGTTTCGACAACTTCTTCCGATTCCTCCAGAACGGCGGGGCGTGCTCCAAACGCTGCAGCTCTTCCGTCTCCGACTCAGACGAAGATGTTGACAACAATTGTTTTCGTGGCTCTTCCATATTGTCTTTTCTTTAAGAATAACAAACTTAGAGAGATTATTTATATTAACGTACGCAAGAGGGAAAGCTTGCAGAAGGTGGTGGTGGTGGTGGTGGTGTTAGTGGGCGGCCGTGGCGGAAGGAGTGGAAGCCGCCTCGGCCAGCCGTGAAAGGGTTTGGGATAGGGGGTCGGGGCGCTTATAAAATGATAGCGTCCCCGGGAGGAATGGGTTTTGTATATTTTGATCAAAAGGAACGGCACCAGCCCGACCAGCCCTTGCTGCTGCAACAATGGAGAGCTTTAATGGGGCTATTGGCAGCGGATAGGTAGGGGGCGGCTGTCACGCCCATCCATTGAGGCTGTGTGTCTATTTCTTTCCATCCCTTTCTCCTTCAACCATCCATTTGTAACTGTCATATATGCATGCAGCCTTCTACGCTAAAATAGGCAAGTGATGGCTTAATGAGTACAAATTTAGCTATCTATGGGTTGTTGTTGGGCTTTTAATAACAACCATGTCATGACCTGATCACCTTAAAACAAATAACTAGATTTAAAATTTTAGATGGATTCTATTTAGAAGACAATGGTGAAATTTAGAAAAACAGTATAGGTACCTCATATACAATAATGTAAAATTTCTTAATTTTTTTTAAAATATTTTATATTGATATCAAATATCTGATTGATGTATTACAATAATGCAGTATCATATTATTTGAAATTTAAATTGTAAGATAAAAATAGTAGAAATTTGACGTTTTTGAATTATGTGACTTTCACTATAGTTTTAATATTTATGAATTTTGTTGAACTTACCATGAATGACGAAATCATACGAGTATGACTGTCATTGGAGAGGAGAGGATATCCCTGAATGGAGGTGTCCCATTTAATGAATAAATGTTTGGTCTGGTGTCAACTATACGAGTTCTTAAAGTTTATTTTACCCGAATCATAAACATGTGATGTAATACTAATTTTACATACACCAAACTTGTCTTCATGGGTGTTGGTTAAATGTAAGACGCCGTCATGTTTCACAACTTTCAGGAACTCAAGGGAAGGATATGAGCTTGGTCTCTTAGGATTATAGTTTTAAAGGTTAGATTATATGTTACATGTGCAGAATTTTATTGTAGCTCCACATGTGATATATTATCTGACTACTAAATGCGACGATCTGAATGTAATGAAATTTTTTTAAAAAAATATTATAATCTTATTTACTGTTGGACTCGAAATATTATTACTATTTGTAGAATTCAGATGAAAGATTATAGCTTGTAGAATTCAGATGAAATGTTATAGCTAGAGACAAATCAAATCAGTTTGGTAATGGTAAGTTGAAGTATAAAAGGAAAAATAACAAATCAGGAAGGACTGAAGAGTGGCATCGTAAAATGTGAGCAAAATGAAACTTTATTATTGAGAACAATGCTTTAATATGGTAGAAGCTTTCTTGGGCAACTGGCACAGTCTCACTCTATATATTTTCGGCGACTCACGGATTGGGCTCACATCGTATTTTTTTAGCCGTCTCATATACAACTAGCATACGACAGACATATATATAAATTATATAAAGTTTAGTTTTAATGCAACTAAGACTTTTATTTTTACTCAAATTAAATATATTATTTCCATTAAGATAAAGACTTCTAATCTCACTAATAATAAGTTACTCAACTCTTATATAAGATAAGGCTTATCTAAGATATGTCAAATACTATTAAGACTCAAAATTAAGAATCCTTCTAAAACTGTACTAATTTAGTTTAATTGGCTCACATTACCTCTCTTAATCTAAGCTCTTCAAGTTTCACCATGTCAAGCAATCTCTTCAACTTCAAAAGGGAATCTGCTTTGAGCGTTTTTGTAAAAATATCTGCAACTTGATCTTCAGAAGGACAAAACTCAAGCTCGATCTCCTCGTCATTCACCAAACCACGAATGAGGTGAAACTTGATATCAATATACCTGCTTCTCCCATGAAAAATCGGATTCTTTGTCAAAGCAATAGCTGATTTACCATCACAAAATATTATAGTAGGACCATCTTGCTTGTGTTGTAGAACACCAAGCATCCACTTCAATCAAACTGCTTGAGTAGCAGTATTCCCTGCTGTAATGTACTCTGCATCTGCTGTTGAAAAAACAACAATCTGCTGTTTCTTAGAAGGCTAAGAAAATACACCAAAACCAAGATGAAAGACATAGCCTGAAGTACTCTTTTGCATCTTAGTATCGCCTACCCAATCACTATCTGTATAGCCAACAAGCTCCAAACTGTTAGAAGATGAATAAAAAATTTCATCACTTTACGTACCTCAAATGTATCGCAAAATTTGTTTAGCAGCTTACAAGTGAAATTGATGTGTAGTCTCCATGAATCTGCTAATCAATTCAACACCAAACACAATATCTGGCCTAGTAGAAGTCAAATATCTCAAGCTTCCCACCAACCTTTTAAAGTAGGTTGGATTCACAAGATCACCTGTACCATCTTTCACTAATTTCAACATCTCTTCATTTGAAGTCAAAATCGGATTGGACTTGTCAATCTTGAACCTTTTCAAAATATCACCAACATACTTTTTCTGTGAAATAAAAATTCCACTATCTGTCTGAACAACTTCAATACTAAGAAAATAAGACATCAGTCCCATATCTGTCATTTCAAAGTGAGCAATCATAACCTCTCTGAACTCTGAAATCAACTTTGGATTATTTTCAGTAAATATCAAATCATCAATGTATAAGCACACAATAAGAATATCACTATGTGAATTAGATTTGATATATAAAGTATGCTCATAAGGACATGTCTTAAAACCATACTCAAAAAAATATGAATCAATGCATATATACCATGCTTTAGGTGCTTGCTTCAATACATATAAGGCCTTATTCAATCTATAGACTTTGTTTTCATGCCCCTTTATTACATAGTCTATAAGGTGCTCAACATAAACCTCTTTTTCAAGGATACCATTCAAGAAAGAAGATTTAACATCTATTTAAAAAATTCTCTAATTATTTTAAGCAGTAAGAGAAACAAATATACGAACTATATCAAGTCTAACAATAGGAGCAAACACCTCAAAATAATTAATACATGGCTTTTGTTTGTAACCCTTAGCCACCAATCTCGCTTTAAAGCGATCCACCTCGCCATTGGGCCTGTACTTTGTCTTGTACACTCACTTCACACCAATTGGTTTCTTACCACTAGAAAAATTAGTAAGTTTCCATGTGTTGTTCTTCTCAATTTCATGAATCTCATAATCTATGACTTTAATCCAATGATCATCACGAGAGGCTTCTTCAAAAGTAACTAGATTATAATCTGCAAATAAAGCAAAATTCACCAAATCTTCATTAGTTGGCTCATTGTCACAACCAACAACATAATCTTGTAAGTGAACATGCAAGTGGTGTTAGCGTTGAGGACGCCTAGAGGACTTTACATGAGGTAATGACACATATGAAGGTGGAAGATCACTAATATGAGGCTCACGTTGTACTTTAATCTGTGGATCTACATTATTAAAAATTAAAATTGGCGGGATTTGATCGTTCTGAGACCAATCCAAAACTCTTTACTGATCAAAGTCACATCACTACTTATAATCACCTTCTCTATTATTGGATTGGACAACTTGTAAGCTTTTGATAACTGATTGTAACCTATGAAAATATACTTTTCACCTCTATCATCAAGTTTCTTTCTAAGATGATTTGGCACATGAGCATATGCAATGCATCCAAATATCCTTAGGTGTTTAATGATAGTTTTCTGTCCACTCCAAGCTTCTTGCGAGGTTTTGTTAGAAACACTTTTAGTGAGACACATATTTAAAACATAAATAACACAAGCAACTGTTTCAGCCCAAAATCATTTAGGCAAACTTTTAAATTTCAACATGCATCTAACCATATCTATAATAGTTCTGTTCTTTCTCTCTGCCACTCCGTTTTGCTGTGGAGTATATCTAGCTGTCAACTGATGCTTAATACCATGTTTCTCCAAAAAATCACCACAAACATTCATAATCCATTTTGGTTATGTGTTTTTTTTTTTGAAGATCAGTTAGGGGGTTTTATGCACACTAGACTAAGTCTACATTCCTATGACAGTTAGGCCTACCCTTTAAGTTCTAACTGCCAATGATTGGCATAGAATAGACTCGAACTCGAGATGCTTAGATTTTATCCTCAACATCTTTATCGCTCGGCCACATTCCAGGTGGTACATTTTTATTAAAGATATGTATAAGTAATGTTTGAAGGTATTATATGACTTACTTAATTGATTTGTCCAATTCTTAACTATCTTGGTCTTGAAATTTATGTAAGTTTTATAAAATTTTAATCTAGACCTAAATTTGAGACTTGATATTTTAGTTGATAACTTAATTATACATTATTAGACAACTTTAGGAGATTGTTAATATAATCTGTTGTGTTTGACTTTCAAGATATAGATAGATTAAATTGTTAAACCCTTGAGGATAAATCTTATAGTTATAGTTATTTAGTTTTTTAAATATATAAATAAATATTTGAAATTTTTTATTTGATTTGTTAAATTCCTCTAGGCATGCTTAAAACTAATTGATCTTTGAAAAATTGAAAAACAAAAATAGTTAGTCAGTCGTTCGAATGTGTAAAATCTAAATTCGAACAAGATACTTGTTCTTTTTTAATGTGACTCCTTAGTCATCCAAATGTGAGTTCTAAATTAATCTATATAAGTAATCTAATGGTCATTTGGTCATTTCAACTTCATTTAAGATGGCTCTTGAGTTTCTAAAGTGAGTTAGTGAGTTCTTTGAGTGAGTTTGAGCATTCTTGACCATTTTTTACTATTGTTTTTCACTCTTGTATGTATTTTATTTTATTTCATCATCATGATATTCTCATATACTCTTTTTGTCCTCATATTTTTTATGACACATGGTCAGCACAGTCGCCAAGTCCAACCTCAAATTGAGGAGCACTTGATTCCTTAGAGTTTTAAATCTCATAACCACTTCCAGTGGTTTATCCAACGCAATGCTATACAAGTGAACCACATGGAGTGTCGAGTCAACCCTGAGACCTTTATAAGTGACCAACCACTATTCATCTCATTCTATTAGTGAGGGTAGTATGATCACCTTTCAGTGTCAAGAACTTCGGTAAAAGAGGTAGTTTGAGCTCTAATGCAAGTATTATTGGTTATGACCTACACACATATAATTACTTTTATATTAAGAAGATGCATGATAGTCATCACACTAGCTCTCATGGCCAAGATATTGCACTTAATTAGGTATCAGGAGGTACATAATGGAGTATTTCCTTCTACAACAGATGGAGTAGCACTCCTAGATGATGTTATTTATGACCTTACTTAGAATCATGAAATAGTCCTAAAAATCTTGACACGTGCTAGTCTTATTGATCCACTTAGGCTCATACATAGCTTTGTCAACATTTCTATTTTCCCTAGGAGCCACACTACACATTTGACCATGAGATAACATGATCTATGCTATCTCTAATGACATAATGATACTCATTTATATGTATAATTATTTATGATATCACTCAAGACCATTTTAAGTATCGTTTAGGATTTCCTATACTTATTACTAGAATCCTTATTAAGTGTCACAGTGTTTGGATTCTTGGTCATGTGCTTACACATATGCAACCCATCATTTTTATTACTATATATTCTATTTTAGTACAATTACGTCAATTACCTGATTTGACTAATCCTGCTCCAACCTCAACTCTTGCTTTTGTTTTTACTTATACATTAACAACGTCTACATTAGCAGGTCTTTCAACATTGACTCTGTTAACTTTCCAAATTTCATGGACCGTATCCTCGATGAGATTTAGAGTTTACAAAAATACGTTGAGCGATAGTTCACCAACGTTGATGATCGAATGCACGGCGTTCAAGATCTAATTAATAGATTGCGCTAAGCAGTATGGTATGTTTCAAAGAACATATTTTATGATCCTTATGGTGATGTAGATCCAAGGATAATAGGTCATGATATTGATGAGGATGATTAGATGATTGATCAAACACATCCTCAAGATTGGAATCAATAGGCCTAGGGGCTATTTTGGTTTATATAGTTTTTATATTTATTTCTTTTTACTGGATGAATCTAAAACCATATTTTGAGGATATATATAACCTATTTTTGTTCATATATAATTGTATAATGGTTTACTTGACATGTCTGTCTATTGATGTATGTTTGGTATGTCCTGTATTAATTGTGTAATTATAATCCATTTTATTGCCTCTATTTTTTATGTTTATCTTTGTCTACTTATGACAAAAGAGGGAGATATATAACTTTTTGTTTCAGTCTATTTATATATAAGGGGAAGTATTGGTTTGAAAAAGGGGGAGATTGTTTATCTTATCTACCTTTATTACTTTTCTTGCTTATTTTTAGTATTTTTAGCTTTCATAATATAGATGTTAGTCATGATATGTTTATTTAGTTGTATTATGCAGATAATAGATATCTTTAGTAGTATATTTTGAGTCTTGGTAGATTACTGATCGAAGTTGATTAGTTATCTAAGTTTGATTTCTAAGATTTTTGGCAAAATGTAATTAGATATTTTTATTTTTATATTTGGTCATAAAATTGGCAAAGGGTGAATTATGAGAAAAGTTGATATCTATGTGAAATTGCCCTCTAGTATTTGTGTTAGCAATTCACTCCAATAGTCTGAGTTTGTAATTGTTAGGTTAAGTTAATATTTGGGTTACTCAATCCAATTCCTAAAGACTTTGATAACAAGTCAGACTAAATTATAGTGATGTATTTTTAAAGATGAAGCATATTGACACCAACAACAACATAAAGACTTCATATTTACTCTATAAAAAAGGTATAAACACACAACACAACATGCATCACATTTGTAAGACGAGTGTGCATTTAACCTTTCATTTATGGTTCTCATATGGTCTTACATTTGATTTTATACATTTCTTATTTTTTGTGTTATTATAGGCTAGAAAGAAAAAAACTTGTGTTAAATTAACTCTTAGGTTCGTTACTTCGTAACAAAGAGTGTTTGAATTAGATAACCAATTAACATCAACAACAACATGAAGACTTTATATTTACTGTATAAAGAAAGGTATAAACACACAGATATAATATGCATTGTATACGTAAAATGAATGTGCGTTTAATCTTTCATTAATAATTATCGAAGGGTCTTGCATTTTGAAGGAAAAATATATAAAAATCGGGTGTGAACCCGGTTACCTCTTTCAATCGACTTCGCGGAAGCGGAAGATATTTCCTTGTGTTACGGCTTTCCGATGACAACTGGATCCCCATTGATAGAACTCTCTCGTCAATCGAACAGTTACAATACGAGTCTTCTATGTCTTTTCACAATCCAAATCCAGATGTGTAGATGGTGGCCTCAGAAGAATATCAGAGAGAACTTGGGAACCAAGAGAGTTTCACGATCACTAAAATCTCTTTCCACACTTATCCCGCAACTATATCGCAGGATAAATAGTTGTGTTGGTACAAATCCAAAACCAACTAGATAATGATAAGAGTTTTAATCTTATCACAACTCTCATTCAAACTTTGTAGATGCCCCAATGGCTATGGGTTCAGGTCCAACCCGACCCAATATCCAACAGCTCCCACTCATCCACAAAGGGTGAGTGTTAAGTCCTCTACATCACCTTCGACATACAGGAAATGGATCGTGCGACCGGACGAGAAAGATCGGGGTAAGAGTACTATATCAAGCTACCATCACACCAATATAGTACCTCACTACAAACAAACAAATGATTTCGTCTATGCCCCAAACTATTCTGTTACACTAGATTCAGCATCCGTTATCCCTCGCGAGAACTAATCTCAGCGCGATGCATGGACTATCTAATCTGTATTGTACTAATGATCATATCGATAGACACAGAAACCGACACGATCACTCGGGCAATGAGTCACAGCACAATAGTATATTACAGAACCGTCTTCCCTAATTACTCACGTTAATCCAATCGAACTCAACTGCTTTCCTAGACATGCCCCGCCGAACCGCATTAATCATGATCCTTTAGTAACATGCTAAAGTAACGACATCAAGCTCTCTCTTCATAACATAGTCTTAGGTCACAAAGGGCACAGTGGAACTCAAAATGGTTCTCAGAGCTCACACAGTGACGAAGCAGGAATACGTTCAGACACTCTCTTCATTAAAGGTCACATTAACAGCACATACAGTATGTAATGTATGCTATGACGGAGCCCCCACTCAATTGGGCTTATCAATCTCAATATCATAAAAATAATAATAAACATCGTACGAATCTTAGTCTAGTAGCTATCTAGCGCCCATCGCTATTTCAGCGCCCCTCATCACTATCTCAGCGCCTAACCTGAACACTCCAACCCAATCGTTGTCCAAGCGCCCGTCTGAAGGTTCACATTCGGCTTACTTCAAGCTACATGAGGTGTGTGGTCAACCTTCATACTTGATTCTTTAAAAAGAAATCTCATCTTGACTCAGTTAAGGTGACATATATGACAAAATGAATTCTCCCACAAGTCAAGAATTCAATGTCTCATCTTGCTCGCTATTCAAGCGCCAAGGTAATTGCTCGTGTGAGAGAGCCAATCAAAGCTTGTTGACATCTTTTAGAAATGTATGCTTACACAATATTCATCTCAATATGAATAAAATCACAATATGAATAAAAAATCATATATATAAAACAATGACAAAATGGTGTCCAGTATATCATATCCTAACTAAACCTAAACTCCTAACATGTGAGGTAAAAACATTTCTAGGGATGGGTTTGGTCAATGGGTCTGTAACCATATTGTCTGTAGATATATGCCTCAGGACCACCTCCCCTTGCGCAACCATATCTCGAATGTAGTGAAAATGTATATCAATGTGTTTGGTCCTCCCATGGTACTTGGGATCCTTTGCATATGCCAAAGCTGCCATACTATCACAATAAATGACCATAGCATCCTGTCCACATAGCATTATGTCAAGGCGCTATAAGAATTTCCTCAACCAAACTACCTCATGTACTGCTAACGAACAAGCTGCATACTCAACTGCATTCGCATAAGGTACTTTAGATATCTAGTTATTCTCTTCAACTGTCTTAGGGTATTGGCCAAGATGTAAGTCGCATCCTTTTTCTATAGGAGTGTCTATAGACTTGGCGTGATTCATATGGAAACGCTTAAGGACTCTCTTAATGTAGGTCTCTTGAGATAGGCTAAGTAGCCTCTTTGATCGATCTCTCAGGATCTTCATTCTTAAAATATTGTGTGCTTCGCCCATGTTCTTCATCTCAAAAGTAGAGGACAACTACTCTTTAGTGGCGACTAACTCCTTTAAGTTATTCCCAGCAAGCAAAATGTCGTCAACATATAATGTAAGGATAATGAGACTTTTCTTGGATCGTTTTACATATACACAGTGGTCTTCTTTTATCATCTCAAAACCATGATATATTATGACTTTATGAAACCTCACATACCACTGTTTGGAAGATTGTTTGAGACCATAAATAGGACGTTTGAGACGGCAGACTTTGCGCTCTTGTCCTTTGATTTCAAAACCCTCTGGTTGAGTCACATAGATCTCTTCTTCCAGATCTCCATTGAGAAATGCAGTCTTAACGTCCATTTGGAAAAGTTTCAAATCCATATGCGCTATAATTGCTAAGATAAGGCGAATAGAAGCAAACCTCACCACTGGGGAGAATGTCTCTTCATAATCTATACCCTCTTTTTGGGTATAACATTTCGCCACAAGACGCGCCTTATACCTGTCAATTGATCCATCTGCCTTATGCTTTATCTTCAAGACCCACTTGTTTCCAATGGCCTTGCGCCCAACAAGAAGATCAACTAAATCCCAAACATGATTCTTATCCATAGAGCTCATTTCTTCCTCTATAGCAATCATCCATTCATTACAAGCATGTGACGATAACACTTCACTAAAAGAAACAGGCTCATCTGAATCTAGTGAAATAGTTATAAGTGCATCCCCTTCAATCTCAAAACGATGACGAGGGATAACACCACACTTACTCTTACGAACTTGACTCTCTTGGGAATCTAACTCAAAACTCCCACTAGATTGAAGATTACTCCTATCCTTATTGGCGATTTCAGGATGAGAAACCAATTCCCCACCATCGCCTAGAAGAGCCAGGTTATCTTCAAAATCTACTACTTCATAGAGTTCAAGGTTTGTTTTGGCTTCACCAATGCTCGAAAAATCATTCTCAATGAAATCCACATCGCGTGACTCAAACGTAGTCATTCTTATCAGGTTGCTTACCAAGCATCACATAGCCTTTTGAACTTTCAGAGTAACGAACAAAAATATTCTTGTTAGCTCTTAGGCCTAACTTCCCATACTGATGAGAAGCATTGTGAACATAACCTACTGACCCCTATGGTTGTAAATGCCCCAAAACTGGCTTCCGTCCATGCCAAAGCTCATAAGGGGTTTTTGGAACTGACTTGGAAGGCACACGATTAAGAATGTAGGTAGCAGTTAACAAAGCATCCCCCCAGAAGTTGATCGGGAGGTTAGTTTGCGCCATCATTGATCTAACTATGTCTAATAATGTACGATTTCGTCGCTCAACAACACCATTTTGTTACGGCGTTCCAGAAATCGTCAATTGCCTGCGTATCCCCTTTTCTTCACATAGTTCCTTGAACTGATCTGATAGATACTCGTATCTACGGTTAGTGTGAAAGACCTTAAGTCTCCGCTTGATTTGATTCTCAACCTCAAGTAGAAAGTGTCTGAAGCAATCCAATGTTTCATATTGGTAAGAAATCAAATAAACATAACCATATCGTGTAAAGTCATCTATAAAAGTAAGGAAATAAGAGGCGCCATTGCATGCCTTCACATTCATTGGTTCGCAAATATCTGAATTGACTAATTCTAAAGGATGAGCAACCCTAGTAGCCTTTCCAAAAGGCTTACGGCAGCTCTTTCCAACCAAACAAGACTCACGTGTAGGTAGGCTTGCTTTAACGAGAGACCCCAATAGGCCTTCTCTAGCTAATCTAGCCATCATTTCTTGTCCAATATAGCCAAGTCTAGCATGCCATTTAACAGAATCATCTATATAATCATCACATGCTAAACATACAGATGAAGAATTATAATCTAACACATCTAATTGATAAAGATTATTTGAAAGAAAATCATGTCCAAAACAATCACCATCTAAAAACATAACCATTTGTCTAGCATCAATACTGAAAGAAAAACCAAGTTCAACTAGTGTTGAAATAGAAACTAGATTAAATCGGACACTAGGTGTATAAAGCACATCATGAAGAATCAGTGTACGCCCTAAGTGCAATCTAAGCTGATAAACACCAACTCCAAGAACTTCTGCACTTGCACTGTTTCCCATAAAAATGCTTTGGCTTCCTACTGGTATCCAATGGCACTCCACGAAACCTACTCTTTCCCGTGCGACATATTTGGTTGCTCCTGTATCCAATATTCACAAAAGAGATGAATAAACAACTAATACATGTGAACAAACAAGTGAAAAAGAAGAGTACTGGTTTGTGGATACCTTTTCTGGCTCAGTGTAATCACGAGCAAAGTGTCCCAACTTCTGACAGTTATAGCACTTTACTTTGGCCAAGTTTCTTTTGTCGCCACGCTTGCCTCTTTGGCGCTTGGCTACTTTGCTTGCCTTTGGAGCTAAGTTATTTGCTCTGCCCTACTTCTGCTTACCTCCCCGTCTCCTTTGATTAGGCCCACAGGCCTTATCATAGCCACCTTGGGCGACAAGGATAGTAGAGCGATTCACCTCTTGGCGCTCTGCCTCTAACTCCAAATGACGTGAAATATCAACAAAATTTTTGATATTCTCATTATGGGTCAGAATTTGCTTCATTTGGTTCCATGTTTCTAGCAGGGAGCGAATAACTGCTAAGATCTGTTGCTCATCAGTAAAATCATTTCCAACAGCCTTAAGATCACGGATCATGGCTGACATCGCCCTTAAGTGCTCAACCATGGTGTGCTTGAAATCCATCTTGTATCCCTCAAATTTGAGGGTCAAGGCACGTAGCCTTATGGCAGTAGTTCCTCTAAAAGAAATTTTCAGCCTATTCCACATATCATAGGCTGTGGGAGAACTTTTAAACTCCCCAATAAGATCATTATGCATGCTGCTTAACAAAGTAAAACGCTGCGCATCGATCTTTCTTTATCCAGTCCTAGTAGACTTCCATGTTTCGACGGTGTTGGGCACTATTTCCCTCATCAGGTGGGGTCATGACATTAGTCAAGGTCTTTAGAGCCTCTTGCTCATTTAGCAGGTATTGAGTTTTTCTATGCCATATGTCATAGTTAGTACCAACAAGCTTTTCACCCTTTGTGAGATCAGCAATCACATTTTTGGAGGTCATCTACATTCAATTTGCACAAGGTGACATTTAGCATACATTTTTATATTTTATTATTTTGCTACCAGAAACCTAATTAAAAATATAATTCTATATTTACACTATGAGATCAAAAATTTCGCTAAGCTCATAATCATCTCTCATTTATGTAAAATAGAAGTATATTTTTAGCTAATTTCAAGCAAAATAAATTTGAATTAAAACTAATTTAATTCATCCACACAATAATAATAATTGCCAATATAAATGGACTCCAATTGAGTCTAATTGGCATTCTAGTACAACATGCCAAGAATAATTTCTGGATATATGAATCTGCTGCGAAAACACATCCCCTTACAAGGCTTACCAAAAATTAATAGATCATTTCTCAAAAAAATAGATTACATAGCTTAAATCAACCTATTACATCAATCTACTAGTAATAATTAAATAAATGGGGATGCTGCGCCAAAAACTCATATATCTCGAAATTATTCTTGTAAATTCTAAACATCACACAACACGTGTACTAGAATATAAATTTCATTAAGTACATCCAAACACAACATACATAACAATATAATGGGCTTTGTTGGATGACTTTACCACACCTTATCACAATGAGAGTGGGTATTTGGGTCTCACAATTAATAAGGATTAATATCAAATAAATAAAATGCAACAAGTAAATACCCACATGATAATTAATGCATAAATAATCTAATATGACCCAAAAATATGATCCACACTCACTGTAATTATTCCTAATTTTAAGTGACTTTCCAAGAATTTTTCACATTTAAAATAAAATTTTTAACCAATTTTTGGGATAAAAAATTAATTTTTAAAAGTCTAAAAAATCCAAAAATAGGTGAAAAATTTACCAAAAAATATCTTGGACTCAAACAGTGCACTAAACACTTTAATGTAATTTTAACCTCAAAGACAGCATTATGAAATTTTTATAAAATTATTTAATCAGATTTTTAATATATATATTTTTTGTACTTCATAAAAATTAATTTTAAAAAATTTTCAGAAGCTAATAAAATGTGGTTAACCGCACGATGACCCCTGGGCCATCATTGCCGTAGAGGATCATTCTTGACCTGTTCATCAGGCTAGGATGTTATAACAATAATGTCTACAGAGAATTAATTGAAATGGAATTCTGGGTGGCTTGGAATCCTTACTTGAACAGGATTGTTCCATAGTTTTGTACGTGAAAAAAAACTGCACTGAATGTGACGCTAGGGTCCGTTTCTTTGTCTAATTACGGAAGAAAGAGGCGTTGCTGAGCCTTCATTGTGGGTTTTTTTTTCTTCTTTTTTTTTGAAAAAAAATAAAACTTTAAAATCAGATCTCTCACTAACCGAACGGTGGATCGTCATAAAATTTTAAAGGCTACCTATTGTGGGTATTAAGAACATATCCACTGTGACAGATCGTTCAAAAGGTATTCAAATAATCACCATTCAAATAACAGTCAAGTAGATAAATCCTTTGATTCAAGTTATGAATGATCTAAATAATACTAACGATATATTCATGCATAATATTATCAAATTAGTGAATAAAAGTAAAATATGGCTCTGATACCAATGAAGGAAAGATATATAAAAATCGGGTATGAACCCGATTACCTCTTTCAATCGGCTTCGCGGAAGCGGAAAATCTTTGCTTGTGTTATGACTTTTTGATGACAACTGGATCCCCACGGATAGAACTCTCTCATCAATAGAACGGCTACAATACGAGTCTTCTATGTCTTTCCACAATCCAAATCCAAAGGTATAAATGGTGGCCTCAGAAGAATTTCAGAGAGAACTTGAGAGTCAGAAGAGTTTCATGATCACTAAAATCTCTTCCATACTTATCCCGCAACTATATCACAGGATAAATAGTTGCGTTGGTTCAAATCCAAAACTAATTAAATAATGATAAGAGTTTTAATCTTATCACAATCTCTTATTCAAACTTTGTGGATGTCCTAATAGTTATGGGTTCGGGTCCAACCCGACCCAATATCCAACACATTTAATTTTACACATTTTTTTGATATTTTTAGTATTAATTATAGGTTAGAAAGATCATAGAATTGTGTAAAATTAATGGTTAGATTCGTTAGTTTGTAACACAAAGTGTTTTGAGTAAGATAACCAAAATAGTGTTTGTCTCGTTCAAACGAGACCCTCACTCATTTGAGTGAGTGAAAATATGTCTTGAAATTAAAAATTAAGAAATAAGAGAATGAAAACCTTACACGTTTGTACGAATGTGAGACTTGTAATTTGAGAATTTATTTAATCTTAATTCGAGTAAGGTTTGCTTTAATCTATAGAAATAGTGTCCTTTCATATATTATTATTATATATATATATATATATATATATATATATATGTTAAGAGGCATATGGCATGACCAGTACAGATAAAATATAGTAATAAAATAACTAAAATGGAAGAGTGATCAATCATATATACGACTTCCAGTTGAAAAAAAGCACCACTCAATCAACTATGGTTAGTGGAGTATCATTAGAGGTTGCAATTTGCAATAGTTTAATCGTCATATAAACATGACACAATTGGGCAAACACAAAATCAATGAACAGGAATTTTGACAAAGTGATGAACGAACGTACGGACGCGTGATGGGTTCAAGGAATTCGTTCTGTGCCTTATGCACGCCATTGTAGGCGCCGTGTCGTAGGGAGACAAGTTTACAATATAATGGTCATTTCATGCGACTGCACCTCTAAATTCAAATCCTACAATGACGGGCCATCATATCATGAGAGCACTACACTTCCTCCAAGCACACCACACTTCCTACAAGGACACCAACCACTCTGTATGTTTTTTCTTTTAAGTCAATTATACTCAACTTCTTTTGTTTTTGTTTTTTTCTTTTTGAGGTGACGTTTTTTATAATTATAAAAAAAATATTATTTTAGTCATTTTAAAATGATATTGAATATTTTTTTTTATTTTTACTGAAAAATTAAAAATAATTTCTTTGTGGCTTAATTTTTATTTTAAATGGCAAAAGCGCCCCCTTTCTTGGTTTTTTTTCTTTTTTTTGCTTTTTAAAATTTTGATCAATTTTTTTTATTTTTAAATAAATATTAATTAAAATCTTCTTTGACTAAAAATTATAAATTTTTTATCCTAAATTTATTTTTATATAAAATAAAAAACTTCTTTAGAAAAAATTTACAAAGGCTAAAATTGACCCCAAAAAAAATGAAATTGATACTTTCATTATTTTGAGGAAAAAAAAAAAAAGGCTTGAAAGAGTAAATTTGTAGTTTGTCTGTAAAAATAAAAAAAATTAGTATTATTTCAAAAATCTCAGAAAAAAATATTTGTAATTTTTAGAAATTTCAAGAGAAGTTATGCTTCACTTTTGAGCCAAAAATAGAGAGTAAATTAAGAAGAACCAGACCAAGTTCAATCAGCATAAAGACGATTCGAATTTGAGATACTTGAATTTTATTCTTAATATTTTTATCGCTCAGTCACACCTCTAAGTAGTACTACATACCTATTTATATGAAAGGAAAACAATAAATTAGACATCTAATGCCTCCAAAAAGAATTCCAATCTACAAATAAAAATCATAAAAATGATTAAATTAAGAAATATTTAATCGCGATAGTATCAAAAATAAAAAAAATTACTATCATACCTGCCTTTTTTATCATCGTTAAGAACTCTTAGTTTATTATTATTTTTTTTAACATTCTATTTGTACAATCTCATATGTATTAGTTCTGGACTACCATTTTTTTGAAAATTTGTTTCAATTATATCTTGTTACAATTAAATTCTACTTTTGAAAATTATTACAGAGGATAGACCTTAACACAAGAATAAAATCATGTCATTACGAACTGACTTAACAATACACACGCAATAAGAGTAAAACATAAAAATGCACTATATGAATACATATGACTTTTAGTAACTAAAATTAAATTAACGTTTTTAAATTAATAATTTTAAAAAAATTAATATCAATTCATAATAAATAATAAATAATTTAATAAAATATTAAAAAATCTATTTATAATATTAATTACTAGGATAAAAAAAATATACATGTATGCATATATAATAACTATTTTTATGACAGGCGATTCCGGTGGCGTGGGGTGGTGGCAGCAACAAGAGAGCGGTGGTGGTGGCAGTGGCTTAATTGGTGATAGTGTGGTTTTATAAGTAAATTTTTTACTAAGAAAAAAATAAAAAGTTTTTTGCTTTTTCTTGTAAGTACTTTTTTTCTTCTAATTTTTTTTTTTTTTTTAAAAAGTGTATGTAAATGCCTTTAATTGTTTTACTCTTCTACATAAATAAGTAAAAAAAAAAAATAAAAGTACTTGAAAAAGCCACTAGACGACACTTATGATGTGGAGGATATTTGTGTTGTATATATAGTTTTAGTTATTGGTATTTTAAAAAGAAAGAAAGATTTTTCGTAGTATGTAAATTTGTGTTTTTTCAAAGAAGTCTAAAACACGTTAGAAAGATAAGAGAATTTTAGTAAGTATATAAGTACTTATACTTTATGGGTTTTTTAAATAAGAGCAAGACATGGGTAAGCCTTCACTGCGCAAAAGGCAAGCCTATATTTATTTTTAGTCACGCGTCCTATTGCGCTTGATGCAATTTGCACCTTCTATTGATTTTTATTCACGCGTCCTATTGCATTTTGTATCAGTGCAATTTGCGCCTTGCATCAATCATGCAGTTTGTCTGTACTGACTTCCACAATTAATTCAATGGCTACAACAACAAATACAAATAGAGTATTCCGCAAGCAGTTCTATACACACAATTATAGAGAGCCTTTCACATTTGTGGGAGTTCATATCAGTTCAGTGGCTACAACTACAACTATAAATAGAGAATCTCAAAACAGTTCTATACACACAATTACAGAGAGCCTTTCACATTTGTGCGAGTTCTAGTTCTGTCTTAGAGTGCCTTGCATCAATCGTGCAATTTGTCTGTGCGGCTTCCACAATTAATTCAATGGCTATAACTACAACTATAAATAGAGAATCCCATAATAGTTCTACATACACAATTATAGAGAGTCTTTCACATATGTGCGAGTTCATATCAGTTCTGTCTTAGAGAGTGCATTCAGAGTTTCCCAAAGTTTTGTTTTTGTTCGTTTTCTTGTTATTGTCTATTTGTTCTTATTAGTGCATTTCATTGAAGAAAGATCACTACTTTCTAAGGTTGTTCCTAAGACCTTTACTGTACGAGTGCACGTCAGTGAAAACGGGCTGTTGAATCCTAGAGGGTAGATCGTTAAGACCTTCTGCACCGAGATACATTCTCTGAGGGACAGAAACTACTCTTAAGGACAGTGTCTTGCACACGCCTCAACTTTTTGATAAGTATCCTCATTTTATTTTTGGTTTTGTAGCGTCCATTACACCCTTTTTTACTACAATCTTAAGAGTTGTATTTTCATAATTGATGCTGCTATGTTGACTACCATCGAGGTTCTTCTCGATGTAACTAGAATTGAGCCATTTAATGGCAACAATTTCAAACACTGGCAAACCAAACTACTGTTAGTGTTGGACATTGCCAAGGTTGATTTTGTTTTGAACCAAGCCTAGACCCAAAGAAGGGTCTAAGGATTATGAAATTGAACTGCCGGCATGGGAGAATGCAAACAAGATATGAAAAAGTATTATCTTGAATGCATTGTCCAGCGAACTTTTTGATGTCTACTGTTCTTACAAAATTGCACAACAAAATTGGGATGCCCTAGACACTAAGTACATCATTGAAGATGTTGGTATCAAGAAATATGCCACAGGGAATTTTCTAAATTTTCAAATGATAGAAGACAAAGATGTTTCTACCCAAATTCATGAATATCACCTTGTAGTGTCTGAACTCACCGATAAAAGAATGAAACTTTTTGAACCTTTTGTCACTGATGCCTTAGTAGAAAAGCTTCCCCGAGTCTTGGAAATACTACAAAAACATGATTGAAACATAAGAGAAATGAGATGATCCTAGAAGAAGTAATTGTTCAAATTCGCTATAAAAGAAAAGAATAAAATGATAGAATAGGCTAAAAAAAACTAAGGCCATGACTTCTAAGGCCAATCTGGTGAAAGAAAAACCCAATAGGTTCTAAGGAAACAATATGAGCCAGAACTACCAACCCAACAACTATCTAAAACTCCCAAACCAAATTGCCAAACAAAAGGGAAACTGTCATATGTGTGGCAAAGCTGGCCATTATGCAACACAATGTAGATACAAGAAGGGGAACGACAAACCTACCCCTAGGGCCAACTTGGCTGAAGCAAATGATATCATTGTGGCGGTAGTTTCTGAGATCAATATGGTAATAGAGGAGAAAGAATGGGTGGTAGATTCTGGGGCTACCAGACACATCTGTGCCAACAGAAGTGTGTTCACCTCTTACACACCAATAGGAGAAAGAGAGGAACAGGTGTTTATAAGGAATTCGAGGCCCTCACTTGTGATTGGCAAGGGTAAAGTCACTCTAAAACTGACTTCTGGAAAGATCCTCTCACTCACTGATGTTCTCCATGTGTCGAACGTTTGTTGGAACCTTGTATCTATGTCTCTCATTGGGAAAATAGGTGTTAAAGTCATTTTTGAGTCTGATAAAGTTGTAATGACTAAGAACGAGGTATTTGTGGGTAAAGGGTACTACAATAAGGGATTGTTTCTTATGCATGTATTTGAGGTTATTAATGAGAGTGCTACTACTTCTTCTGCTTACTTGACTGATTGTATAGATTTATGATATAATAGATTAGGACATATAAACTTTCCTTATATTAAGAAAATGAAAAAATTAGGAATTTTAGAAAATGTTAAAATGACTGAAAATGTAAAATGTCAAATATGTGTTGAAGCTAAAAGTACTAACAAACCATGTAAACAGGTACTTGAAAGAGAAACAGAACTACTTAATTTAATCCACTCAGATTTAGGAGATATGAAACAAATAATGTCTAAAAGTGGAAATAATTATTATGTGACATGAATATATGATTATTCAAGATATACAAATGTATACTTACTTAGAAATAAAGATGAAACGGAAGGAAAATTTATAAAATATAAACACAAGTAGAAAATAAATTAAATAGGAAAATTAAAAGATTTAGGTTAGATAGAGGAGGTGAATATGAATCTGGTTCACTTAGTTTGTCTTGTGAACAACATGGACTAGTACATGAAGTAACTCCACCTTACTCACTAGAATCTAATGGAGTTACTGAAAGAAAAAATCGAACATTAAAGATAATGATGAATGCAATGCTAATTAGTTCAGGAACACCTCAAATGTAAGAGGGAGGTCATCCTTACCACTTATCACATCCAAAATTGAATAATATTTAAGAAAACTAGAAAGACTCCATATGAATCATGGGAAAATCATATACCTAACCTTAAATACCTTAAAATGTGGAGGGTCTTGCTAAGGTCCTACTCCCAGAACCTAAGAAAATGAAAATAGGATCCAGAACAGCAGATTGTTTATTTTTAGGATATGCTAAACATAGTGCTGCCTATAGGTTCCTTGTCCTTAAAAGTGATGTTCTAGAAATAAACACGATAATTAAATCCAAAAATGTAGAATTCTTTGAATACATATTCCCTTTAAAAAAAGAATTGAAAGAACATGAATAGAATCTAAAAATAAGTTAAATGAATAATCAAATGAACCCATAGAAATAGAATTAAGAAGAAGTCAACGTGGTAAGAAAGAAACAAACTTAGGTGATGGGTTCTTCACCTTCATTATGGATAATGATCCTATATCTTATAGTGAAGCTGTAAACTCTCTAGATGTACCTTTTTGAAAAGAAGCAATTACTAGTGAGATAGAATCTATTATGGCTAACCACACTTAGGAACTAGTAGACCTACCATATGGTAGTAAACCTATAGGATGTAAATGGATATTTAAAAAAAATTAAAACTTAATGGATCAATTGATAAATTCAAAGCTAGATTAGTGGCTAAGGTTTATACTCAAAAGAAATACGTAGATTATGTTGACACTTACTCTCCTGTAGCTAGAATTTCATCTATTAGGATACTAGTAGCACTTGCATCTATCCACAAACTTTTAATACGCCAAATGGATTTTAAAACAACCTTCTTTAATGGAGAATTAGAATAAGAAATATATATAGAACAACCTAAAGAATTTGTAGTCCCTCGAAATAAAAGTAAAGTATGTAAACTAGTAAAATCTTTATATGGCTTAAAACAAGTACCAAAACAATGGCATGAAAAATTTAACAATGTAATGATATTTAATGGATACATTGTAAATGAAGCAAATAAATGTATTTATCATAAATTTAAAAATGATGTAGGGGTAATAATCTATCTTAATGTAGATGACATATTAATTCTAGGTAGCAACATAGAGGTAATTAATGATACCAAACACAATCTAACTTTTATATGAAAGACTTAGGTGAAGCTAATGTAATTTTTGGAATAAAATTAACAAAAACCAATGAGGGTTTTATGATGTCACAACAACACTTTGTAGAAAATATGCTAAGAAAATTTGAACATCATGACTCCAAACCAGTTAATACTCCATATGACCCGAGTGTACAACTAAAGAAAAGTATTAGCAATAGTGTATCACAAGTTAACTATGCTCAAATAATAGGGAGCCTCACTTATCTCATGAGCTGCACTAGGGCTGATATTGCTTATGCGATTAACAGACTTAGTAGATATACACATAATCCTAATACAGAAAACTAGATTGCCATATGTAAAATACTTAAGTATCTTAGGGGTACCATGGATCTTCGTTTGTGTTATCGTGGATTTCTTGCCATACTTGAGGGGTATAATGATGCTAACTGGATCTCTGATTCAGACAAAATCTATGAGTCGTTATGTTTTCAACTTTGGTGAAGGTGCAGTCTCTTGAAAATATTCCAAGCAAATATGCATAGGTTGGTCCACTATGAAATCCGAGTTTATTGCCTTAGAGAAGACTTGATTAAAGGCTAAATGACTTAGAAACCTCTTAGTAGATATCCCTTTATGGATGAGACTAGTTCCATCTATGTCGCTATATTGTGATTGCCAGGCTCCAATAGCCCGACCATAGAATAAGGCTTATAATGGCAAGAGTAGGCACGTTCACCTAAGACATAATATTGTAAGGAAATTGCTAACTGATGGGATTATATCCTTAGACTTTGTACGGTCAGAGATGAACTTGGCAGACCCCCTAACTAAACCACTAAGAAGGAAGATAGTGGATAATACATCGAGGGGGGTGGGACTTATGCCTATTATAAAAGTCAACAGTGGTGGGAACCCAACTTAAATTAGTGGAGATCCCACAAACTAGGTTCATATGGGTAAGAACAAGCCATTGGTTAACTTGATGAGACATTATCACTTATCTCATTGTCCATCCCTATGGTGTAGCTAGTGTAAGAGACAACAATGTGTGATGTTGAGCAATATGTCACGGACTTAATATTTTAAGCACCCGTGCGGCACTTAGCTACTCACAACTCGGCTTGTAGTGCTAAGTCAGCCTACCTAGCTAGCACACTTAAGCTAGAAGAGAATGGCTAGAGAATAAGAAGGCTTGGGAGAAGAAAACTTGTATTGCTCAAGTAAGAGATACACTTGCTTGGTTGGTGGACAAATGAAGTGCCACCCCTTTATATAGGCCCTTGGCCTTACAATCAATGGCTAGGATTAGTATGATCTAATGGCTACTATTGAGTATCCAGAATGTTCCTCAAAGGATTATTCTAGAGCTCTACAAATATCTAAGTATCTAGAATATTCTATACAAGTCTACAAGAATCTATATAAGTCTAGGAATCTCTACACACTCCCAGAATGTTTTAGAAAATCCTAGTAAGCAGGCCATGCAAGCAAGAGTGATCATCCAGTAAGCGCTTGTGTGGTATCTGTGTGGCATCTGTGTGGCGTAGCCTTTGTCCATCTTGGCAGAGCGTGACATCCTCCCCCACCTAAGCTCGCGACGTCCTCGTCGCACCTTCATCCTTGAATTGTTGGATATGCTCGGTAAACTTCCATAACGTGTCTTCGTGCTCCTAGCTTGCTTCGCTATCTAGCAAGTCCTTCCACTTTACCAAGTACTCTGTGTAGTTGGGGACACCTCTCCTCCGTATCACTCGATTGGCAAAGATGCTGTCAACCTCCTTGTCAAAGGAAGTAACCACGGCTGTTGGAACCCTCTTCGATTCTCCTTGACTTGGGTCTTCCTCGTCTTCATGATAAGGCTTTAGGAAGCTGACATGGAAGACTGAGTGGATCTTTAGCTTGGGTGGTAGTTGCACCTTGTAAGAAACTTTGCCCACCCGTTGTAGGATAGGCAATGGCCTCTCGTAGCGTCTTACTAACCCCTTATGCCCCTTTCTGAACACCTTGAATTGTTGGGGTAGAAGCTTGACTAGGACCAAGTCTCCCACATTGTATTCCTTCTTTCTCCTCTTCGTATCGGCCCACTTTTTCATTTTTTTCGCTGTCTTGTCGAGGTATGCCCGTGTCAAGTCGGCCTGCTCTTGCCAAGTCTTAGCGAATTTATAGGCCGCCAGACTTTTTTCGCCATAAGATGATGCGATGGCATTAGGAGTCATTGGTTGTCGTCCGGTAACAATCTCAAATGGGCTGCGGTTAGTAGCCTCACTCCGTTGAAGGTTATAGGAGAACTGTGCCACATCAAGGAGTTTGGCCCAATCCCGCTGATTGGCACTAACATAGTGCCGTAAATATAGCTCCAACAAAGCATTGATCCGCTCGGTCTGGCCATCTGATTGGGGATGGAAGCTTGTAGAGAAGTTCAAGTCCGATCCCATTAGTTTGAAGAGCTCTGTCCAAAATCACCCCGTGAAGCGAGGATCTCGATCGCTGACAATGTTTTGTGGAACTCCCCAAAGTTTCACGACATGCCTTAGAAATAGTCTAGCTGTCTCCTCGGCTGTGCAGTCGGCCATGGCAGGGATGAAGGTGGCATACTTGCTGAAACGGTCAACCACCACGATAATGCACCCACATCCTTCTGACTTAGGTAATGTCGTGATGAAGTCCATAGAAACACTTTCCCATGGTCTTTCCGGGATAGGTAGTGGCTCTAGTAAACCGGCAGGGTGTTGCTGCTCCACCTTGTCTTGTTGGCATACAAGACAAGTCCTTACATAGGCCTCTATATCATCACACATCCGAGGCCAATAATATGAATTCTCTAGCAGGGCTAGAGTGCGTCTCATGCCTGGGTGGCCCGCCCATTTGGTGTCGTGACATTCCTTGATCAACTCCTTCCGTAGGCTTTCCCACTTAGGCACGTAGAGTCGGTCCCCCACGGTGAAGAGTAAGTCATCCTTAAGCCAAAAGCGTCTTGTCTTGCCATCGTTGACTAGCCCAATCAAACTCTTAGCTAAGGCATCATGTTGCAGTCCTTCCTTTATGCGATCCAGTAATGGACATTGGGGCTTGCTAATGGTAGCAAGTTTAGCCTTGCGGCTTAGAGCATCGGCCACCACGTTTTCCTTTCCCGGCTTATACACAAACCGGTAGTCAAACTTTGCCAGAAAATCTTGCCACCTAGCTTGCTTTGGACTTAGCTTCTTTTGAGTTTGGAAGTAGCTAGTGGCAACATTATCGGTCATGATGACGAACTGAGAGCCTAGCACATAGTGCCTCCATATCCGTAGACAATGTATGACAACAGTCATCTCCTTCTCTTAAATGGTATATCGGCGCTCGGTGTCATTGAGCTTTCGGCTCTCATAGGCTAGGGGGTGACCTTCTTGCATGAGTATGCCCCCAATAGCAAAATCCGTGTGCACCTTATAAGGCTTGGAATGGTCTGGTAGGCTAAGAACAGGCTCTTTAGTGACTGCCTTTTTAAGGTCTTCAAAGGCTTGTTGACATGCCTCCGTCCATGCCCATTCCCGATTCTTCTTTAGAAGATCTATCAAAGGAGCGGCTCGTGCCAAGTAGCCCTTGATGAAGTGGCGGTAGTAGTTGACAAGACCCAAGAATGACTGCAACTCTAGCACCTTCGTAGGCGACTCCCATTCTAGAATAGCCTTCACCTTGGCTTCTTCCATCATAAGCCTTCCACCCTTGATCTTATGACCTAGGAATAAGACTTCCTTTTGGGAAAATGAGCACTTCTCCAACTTGACATAAAGCTCGTTCTCCCTCAATACTTGGAAGACTTTCTGTAAATGCTGCACATGGTCCTCCAAGGTAGTGTTGTACACTACTATATCATCCAAGTATACTACAACGAACCGATCAAGGTAAGGATGGAAGAGCTTGTTCATCATAAGAGTGCAAAATATAGCCGGTGCGTTAGTGAGACCACAAGGCATAACTAGAAACTCATAAGAACCGTACCTCGTGACACAAGTAGTCTTGGGCTCATCACCTTCTGCTATCCGTACTTGACAGTACCCCGATCGTAAGTCTAACTTGGTGAAGTACCGTGCCTTGCCAAGTTGATCAAAGAGATCGGCAATCAGTGGTATGGGGTACTTGTTCTTGATCGTCACCTTGTTGAGCGCCCGATAGTCGATGCACATGCGAAGTGACCCATCCTTCTTCTTTTGAAAGAGTACCGGTGCGCCATAGGGAGCTTTGGAAGGTTGGATGTAACCAGCGTCAAGCAAATCCTTAAGCTGCTTCCTTAGCTCCTCCAACTCGGGTGGTGCCATACGATAGGGCACCATGGCTGGGGGTTTGGACCCTAACTCCAGCTCAATTTTATGATCCACCTCCCTCCTTGGTGGTAGCTTCTTGGGCAGATCCTTAGGCATAACATCTTTGTAGTCTTCAAGCACACGTTGAATAGGCTTAGGCAACTCTTGTTGAGGGGAGACTAGTTCATCATCATCTGGTCGTAAGGCAGCAAGGTAGCTAGTCTCACCTTTCTTGAATCCCTTCTTGAATTGCATGGCGGATAGTGACTTGGCTTGTAGCTTAGCCGCCCGTTCCGTAGGAACCATACATGCTGAACCACCTTCCATGATGCACATCGTGTTGGCAAAAGGAAGCGGGAATGCCTTGACCTTGTCTAAGAACTCCATACCAAGCACTACTTGGAAGTCGTCTATGGGTATCACCGAGTAGTCAATTGATCCAGCCCACTCACCAATGCCAGTACTTACGTCTCGTGCAATGCCATGGATAGGTTTGGCTGTCGAATTAACCACCTTGATAGAACCACCTTCTTTGGTAGTCTTGAGACCAAGTCTTTTGGCCTCTTTCGCTGATACAAAGTTGTGGGAATGCCCCAGTATCCACCAAAGCACGCGTAGGCACCCCATTAATCTTGGTTTCCACGAACATGAGTCCCTTGCCTTGGCCTTTAGAGGATGTGGCCTTGGCCTTGATAGCGTTGAGAATCTGTAGGGACCCCATATGAGCGTCATCTTGCTCCTGTTGCTCCTCATACTCAGCTGTTATAGCATTAAAGGTTTTCCTCTTGGGGTAGTCCCTCACCTAGTGAGGGCCATCACACAAGAAGCATGAGCCCTTGGGCTTGGCCGACTGATCCTTGCCCTCCTTTCCTTTGCCCCTATCCTTGCCACTAGGTGGCTTGTGTGCTCCACCTTCCTTGTGGCCATCGTGTTATGGCACGCCCCCTTTGCCTCCCCCACCTTTGCTAAAGTTGCCCTTCTTGGATTGGGGGTTGTCCTTCTTGACAGGCAAAGTCGATGAATGATTCGGCCTCCGTAATGGCTGTTGCAAGGTCTTACACTCCACGTCGCCTTAGCTCCGTCTTGGCCCATGGATGAAGGCCATCTAGGAAGAAGAATAGAGAGTCCTTGTCGCTCAAGTCTAGGATCTCAAGCACAAAGGTGGTGAACTCCTTCACATAGTCCCGAATGGCACTCGTTTGCTTGAGTCGGCGTAGTCTGCCTCGTGCCTCCTCCTCGGCATTCTCCGGGTAGAATTGCCGCTTGATCTCCCTCTTGAAGTCCTTCCAAGTATTCATGGTGCAAGTGCCCCTCTCAATGTCACTGTGCCTCCTACGCCACCACAACATGGCAGTATCGGTTAGGTAAAAGGTAGCCGTGCGTACCTTAGCAGGCTCGTCAGTCATACCAACGGCCTCAAAATATTGCTCTAAGCCCCATAGGAAGTTGTCGAGCTCCCTGAGCATTCCTTGAACCAGCATAGCTCTTTGGTTTGGGCACATCCACCTTGGGTGTCTCTCTAGTGACGACGTTGCCTACAGTGACCGCCCTTTTGCATAGTGCCCAATCAGAACGTACCTCTTCCACATGAGCACGGATAGTGTTAAGCTCCTCATCAACATACCCACAAAGGTTGATGACCTCACCTATGAGTTGGTCTTGTAAGGCTCGGATCTCCAGTTTGATGGAACCGCCTAGCTCATTAAGGGATCCCTTTATAGCTTGGTTAAGCTCTCCACTCTCTGTCTCTAAGCCGTCGAGACGCTGCCCAGCTTTCTCTAAGCATGAATCCCACAGTGACACAGAGGCCTCCACGTTAGCCACCCGTGACTCCAAGCTAGCCATCATGTCCTTGGAAGCGTCCTTGGACCTGGTCCGTTGCTTCCCTTGGGTAGGGTTCCGGTGCACACCTCGACCACGCTCTTGGACTTGGGTTGGCTCTTCCTCTTGAATTGCCTCTGAAGTCGACATAATGTCCCTCGCTCCTTCTATTGTGACACGCTCAGCAATCTAGGCTCTGATACCAACTGTCACAGACTTAATATTTTAAGCACCCGTGCAGCACTTAGCTATTCACAACTCGGCTTGTAGTGCTAAGTCAGCCTACCTAGCTAGCACACTTAGGCTAGAAGAGAATGGCTAAAGAACAAGAAGGCTTGGGAGAAGAAAGCTTGTATTGCTCAAGTAAAAGATACACTTGCTTGGTTGGTGGACAAATGAAGTGCCACCCCTTTATATAGGCCCTTGGCCTTACAATCAATGGCTAGGATTAATCTGATCTAATGGCTACTATTGAGTATCCAGAATGTTCCTCAAAGGATTATTCTAGAGCTCTACAAATATCTAAGTATCTAGAATACTCTATACAAGTCTACAAGAATCTATACAAGTCTAGGAATCTCTACACACTCCTAGAATGTTCTAGAGAATCCTAGTAAGCAGGCTATGCAGGCAAGAGTGATCATCTAGTAAGCGCTTGTGTGGCATCTGTGTGGCGTCTGCGTGGCGTAGCTTTTGTCCATCTTGGCGGGGCTGTGACAAATAGCTCTTAATGAATACCATAGCCCTTATATGGGTGGTGTGTGTAATTGTAATACACACTTGATGGATTCACCTATATAGGTGTGGAAGTGGGGCCGCTTCTTATGAAAACTTATGCAGGTTTTCTAGAGCATTAATGAAAATCCAGGTAAGGTGCATGGCTGAAACACGCCAAACCACGTTGAACAACCTTACTAGATAAGTGTAATGTGGGTGATAAGTATGATGATTCACATAAAGAAAGGAGGTTCATAGAAATTTTAAATTTTACCAAATTTCTATGAGTCAGGTCTTATTTACCCTATTTGTTGGTTCATAGTCCAAAAGACACCAATGTTGAGGAATTACGCTAAAATGGTCTTTCTTACTCTCTCATATTCTTTCTTATTCATTCTAGCACTTGCCTTTGAAATAAGTGGGGGATTGTTGTATATATAGCTTTAGTTATGGGTATTTCAAAGACAGATTTTCCTTGGTGTATAAACTTGTGCTCCTTCAAAGAAGTCTAAAACCTTATGTCCTGCATTGGAAAGATAAATGAACTTTATTAAGTATATAAGTACTTGTAATTTATAGGTTTGTTAAATAAGAACAAGACATCGGCAAGCCTTCGCACACAAGAGGCAAGCCCAAATCCCAAACCTAGTGGAAAATTGGATTTCTATCCAGAAAACTAATTAATCAGGCGCATCACCCGCATTACGCTTGCGTAGGAGGAGTGCAAATCCGGGTTTCCAAGCCTTGCACGCTCACCCGATTGGCGTCATATTTTGCGACCTTGACCTATCATTATTGTTCCCCCCATTATTTTTATTCACGCGTCTTATTATACAGTTTCCATACTAGTTAGGTTAACTCTACTGCGTCCAAATCTTTACCTTTCCAACTTGAAACGTTAATACAATCGTTACACAATTTGCTATCTTTATAGACTAACCTTTCATGAATCGTGAAATTTATCTATGCAACTTCCACAATTAATTCAGTGCTTATAACTATAAATAGAGAATCCTAGAACAGTTCTATAGACACAATTACAGAGAGTTTTTCACATCTGTGCGAGTTCATATCAATTATGTCTTAGAGAGTGCTTTCAAAGTTTCCCAAAGTTTTATTCTTGTTCGTTTTCTTATTGCTGTCTATTTGTTCTTATTAGTGCATTCCATTGAAGAAAGATCACTACGGTTTAAGATTGTTCCTGAGACCTTCACTATACGAGTGAAAGTTAGTCAAAATGGGTTGTTAATTCCTAGAGGGTAGATTGTAATACCCTGACCCGAAGTATAACACCGAACCCGAGATAAACTGGGTTAACTAGTGTAAAATTGACTTGTAAACCGAACACGTATTGTAATGAGATAAATGTAAAATTTTGAGAACACACACGATGTGATTTATAGGCAATCCCAAGTGTTCGAGGAACACTCGTATGAGGAACCGAACTGTACGGAGATTCGTGTATATGTAGGTATGTACATATGTACATATATGGATGTATGTATACAAACATATACATATATATATATATATAGATATATATGTATATATATACGGTTGTGTGTGTGTAAGTGTGTGTGTGTGTGTGCATATATACGTGTATATATGTAGTAATACATATATATATATATATAGTGCAGTGTATATGTATATATATAATCAGACTTATATATATATATATATATTTACAAGAATAGAGAGGGAAAAGAGTGTCGGCAGTGTGTGTGTGTGTGTTGTGTTGGAGGTGTATGAGTGTGTGTTTTGAAATATATATATATGTATATTATATATAAAATATCTCTTACCCATTTAATGCATGAGGTTAAGGAATTTAGAAAAGGAAAATATCAAAGAAAAAAAGTCAGAAAAATGAGGAAGAAGAGAGGAAATAGAGAGAAAAGGTGGCGGTGGTTTTTACATATAAATAAGGGTAATGGGTTATAAAGAAAATCAGGAAAGAAAGGAGAAACTGAGATTTAGAGATTGAAGATTGAGGATTCAGAAGTGAAGCAAATGAGGAAGGAAGGGTAAAGAAGGAAAGTACTGCGAGCCAAAAGCTCACCAAGTAAGTGAAAATTCAAGTTTCTGTTTTTTAAATTTAAAGCATGAATGCATGCTTTAATTATAGAGTCTGAAAGAGCATGTTTTAAGGATCATTTTTCAAAAAGAATATTTGAAAATGGTTTAGAAATGAAGGAGAAATAACTAGTTGCAGGTTGGTGGTGATAATCAGAAAGTTGTAATTTTATGTTTAAAACTTGAGTTAAACAATGAGGAAATGTTCCTCTTTAGTGCAGAAATTAAAAGGAAGAAAGATTGGGTAGAAACGGTGGCCCAAAAGCCACGAAATCGAAATTTTATGGCTCACCAAAAAATCGGGTTCTCACCGGAGACCTACTGATTTTTCTCTATTCGTGAAGTAGTGTTGCATGAAATAAAAAACTAAGCTTAGGTTTGTAATCCTCATGAAAAGAGGAAGAAAACCTCATTGGATTTGGGTTAAAAAGTGATTGGAAAAAGATCACCAGTGCCGGAGAAGACGTCGGAGACTCTCTAAAGAAGAAGACCCCTTCTAGGGTTTTGGGTTAGGGGCTTTTCGGGTTTGGGTTAGACTCGACCCACCCGCACATAAGATGGTTCAATACTGCGCCGTTTTGATTTGGGACTTAAGTTGATATTGGGAGTGTTTGGGCATGGGTTTAATAAATTGATTTAAAAACTAAATTAGAATTGGGATGTCCTATCCCTATTTTGTGGACTTGTCCACTATTTGACTATTCCAACTGAGAATAGTATTTTCTAAAATTTATAATTGGCCCAAATTTTTTAGAAATTAAAAGAGGGGGCCTAGACTTATGAAAATTATGAAAAGACCCAAAGTAATTAAATTAAAATATTTATTTAGATATTATAAAAGGAGAAATTACCGAAATTCCCCTAAGTCAAAAATAAGTCAAACGGACTCTGATTAAAATGAATGAATAATGAATTTTTATTATTTCGGGTATTCCAGATTCAATGGTAAAGTCCGATTTATGAAAATAGGCCCCGAGAAATAAAGACACATAAAAGTACAAAATGACCATTTTGCCCTTTTCAGTATAGAAGTCCGAATAAAAATCCATAAAAGCCTAAACCGATTTTCTTCGACATTCCAGACTCAATGGTTGAGTCAATTTTGTCAAATAAGATACTTAAAATATTAATGTATGAAATTGACTAGTTCTAGAAATTAATACGCCCTTAAGACTTAAAGAGGCTACCAAGAGAAGGTAACTAGAATAGAAAGAGATTTAAGTAATAATTAAATCGTGTGATGTTATAGAATGTAACCAGACTTTGAAATGTGATTATAGGAACCTTCAACTAAAGGAAGGATTTTGAGTAAAAGCCTTTGGATTTCAGGTGAGTACTTTCATGTCATGTTGAAGTAGAATTTATTATAGATATAAATATTGAACTCTTTTATGATTTTGAAAACAGGCACCTTGTGAGTATTTCCATGTCATGTTTAAAGTGACTTTTGATATAGATATAAATATTGAACTCTTTTATGACTTATCAACATATATTGTCATTTCTTTGTAGCTCTTGTTAGCAGCTATACGGTATATGTTTTGAATGATTCATCGGAAACTATATTGTCTTCTTTGACTTTAGAAAATGTGTTCGTAATATACTCAAACGCTATATAGTTTTCTTACAAATCTTTGAATTGTTTTAACTAAATACAAATAAGGAACTCTAATTTGAGTAATTGGAATTACTATTGATGACTATTGATTTTGAATATGATTTTAATGCTTTGAATAGAACACTCTTCTATGATTGGTCACTATTGAATAGATTGTGATTTATCGAACCCTACCCATAGGGTATATTGGTGGTGAGCCGGTGTGATACGACATATCGAACTAGTCTATCAATCTCAGTCAGCGAGGTTCTAATTTGCTGGCCATAGAAGTGGAATATACTGATTTGAATATGAATATTGAATATGAACTATGGATATTGAATATGAACTATGATCGAAATTGAAACATCGAACTATGATTTTGATTTATCGAACTATGTTATTGAACTATGATTTTGATTTATCGAACTATGTTATTGAATATCGATTTACGACTACAATTGAATTAAGATTTATTAAAAGTGAATTTGATACTATTCTTTTTATCTGTTGTATTTGAGATGACACATTCTAATGTTATATGATTACTGGCATTTCAGTATAGAATTATATAGTAGTTTTGAAACCCTTGACATACAAGAATTACTCATGAACTTAATGAAGCTCATATGGATTTCTCCAATATATTTCAAGTAGCCATACGGGCAAAGAAATAGTAAGACCAGAAAAAATAGCTGAGAGCTTATAACATTATGAACCCTTTTTATATTAGAATTTTTGTTAGACATGATGTAGATGCTTTTGGTAATTATAGGATGTATATTGAATATGACGTCAGCTAATTTTGAGAATTTACATCATGTACTTTTGTAGTCACCATGGGAAATATGTTTAACTGACTGATGTTGAAATGTATATTAAACGCTTCCGCAATAGAAAAAGAACTTTATTCTGCTGCGTCTGACTAAATAGAAATGAGTAAGGTATTACGATCATTAAAAAAGGCCTCAGTAACCGATCACGAACCCCTAATCCGCATAGGCCGAATTTCGGGTCGTGACATAGATCGCTGAGACCTTCTGTACTGAGACACATTCTCTAAGGGGTAAAAATTACTCTTAAGGACAGTGTCTTGCACACGCCTCAACTTTTTGATAAGTATCATCATCTTATTTCTAGTTTTGCAGAGTCCATTACACTCTTTTTTACAACAATTTGTTAAGGAAGACGGATGTGCGTTGTTACTAGCACGAGTCTACAAGTTGAAGGGACTCATATTTTTTTAAAAATAGCTTTTCTATATTTTTTTAACGGTAACGAATATTCTTAAAAGTATTGTATATAAGAATTGATGAGTTGTTTTTTGAAAGAATTAAATGACAATAATTAAAAAAATATTGATAGAATATAATAAATAACAATACCCATAATTAATAAAATAAATAGGGAACGAAATTTCATTCGAGATGACAAAATTTTCTACTTTCATAGACATAGTTAGGGTTTGAAACTTAGCACATATGTGCACACGTAAAATTTTACCTGCCCTATTGTTATACTAAAAAAACAGTAATAAAAGTTATAGACAATATGTTTCTTACTTAATTCATATGTGACAATTAAAACTACAATAACCATTTCTTCAAATGGTATAAGTCAATGGTGAATAAGTTGAAAATGAGATATCACATGTGCAATTATGAAAAAAAAAATAAAGAGAAAATTAATAATGTGTATGTTGCAAAATTAATTAATCTAATGATATGGAATATTGAGATTCATTCCCTTAATCCGAAAGAAATGATATAGTAGAGTTGCAACTTACACTTCATTTTGGAAGTTTTGTAGAAAAAAGAAAATAATAAATAATTTAAAATAGAAAAGAAAAGAAAAAAAGTGTTCATTTTTATCTTATTTGATAGTTCAGACGAGAAAAGAAAAGATAGTCATTATTTCTTATTTGAATAATCAGTGGGAGAGAAAAGAAAAGAAAGTATAAAAAATTATTTGACAACTATACCATTTTTTTCTTTATGTTTAGAATTTTTAATTCTTTCACTTTATGGGTATTTTTGGTATTTCAAAAAAATCATTAAATATACTTTCTTTTCTTTCCAAACCTCTCAACTTTGGGAGAGATTAAAGAAGTAAGCTAAAACCCTCAAACTTTCTTTCTTATTCTCTCAATTAAAATTTTTCAAATGAAAGATTTAGTTATCTCTGCACCCTAATCTTTTCTTTTCTCTTCAATTCTCTCCATCCAAATGAGCTATTAGTTTTCTAAATCAAATGATAATTATTTATTTTTTTTTGGAAAAATTAGTGATAAGCCCCCTTGATGGATTTGTTTTGAGCATGAGTCCACCCTCAATCTCTTTTGCATCAAAAGTCTATACGAATGATATGTTTTTTTTTAGCTAAGATCCCTCTTTGACGACGTGACATTTTTATTTCTTTTATAAGACAAATATACCTGAGGCCTCATCACTCTCTCCCTTCAAAACCCTAATCTCATTCTTTCTCTCATCTCTGACTTTTGCATCCCCAATCACACCGGAATCAAGGCAAGACCAAGGTGTCACCATCGCCGACAAAACCAAGGCACCACCACCTCTGTCATATCCCAACCAATGCCACCACTGTGCTCTATCCCCAACGGTTAGTCCAAAACAACGACCTCTTGATTTGAATCTCTCATACGCTCAGACCATGAGGCAACAATTGATGGCTGAGATTGGGTGCCACCGATTGCACCAATGGTGGTTGTAGTTAGGAGATTTTGTGATTGGGAGGATTGAAGGTGATGATGAAGCCATACGTTTGAAGCACAAGCAATATTCCCCGATTTGTTAAAGACTTGAAGGTTATTTTAACCAAAATTTTAGTGGTGGCACCAAAATTTCAGTGTGGTTTACCATCATACCATTCACTAAAGAGAAAAATAAACCTATGCTAAAGTAAATGGTGATAGTGGTTCACTTCTAGGTCACAAGGAGCCACTTGAAATGTTGTTGTTAGGTCATTGTTTTGGAAACTTATTCCTGATATAATAACATTCTTAATATCAAAGCCCCCCATAGGTTGCCAATTGATTGTTGCCACCTAAGTGGGAGAACAAACAATGCAAAATTATAAGTAATGACACAATATCATAGATAACTTACACATACATGTGTGAGCAAGAGATTTTTAACCATTTTCCATAATATGTTAGATTAATCTCCCTTTTTATCAGGCAAGTATCCTTCATGCTTTAGGTACACACAAGTAAATAGTGAAATTTAACTGTTTATGAAATTGTTAAATTTAACTATTTTTGAAATAGTTAAACTTTTATTTTTTGCATCAAAAAGTAATCCGATTTAAATTTTTTTAACAATTAATTATCCACAAAGCATATTAGTTTTTTTTTTTTTTATATCAAAAGAATTTTGATATTATTTTTTTTTTTTTGTGTTTAGGAGTGATTTTTCTTTTATTTTATCAAATAGTTAAATTTAACCGTTTCCCTGGGATGAAATTCCATTGTTTCCTAGCAAATTTTTTATTTTTTATTTTTTCCTAATTTTCATTTGCTATATGGATGTTGTTTGATAGATCTTGATTTTTAGAGTTTAAATGTATAATTTTTATTTAAAATAGATTTATATTTTATGAGATATTGAATTTTGAAATTTGAAAAAAAAAACTGGGAAACACGTTAACATTTTTGTATGCTAGAGAAACAAGAGAATGTCTTTTGTATTTTTTAAAATATGATGTTTTTGTCAACAAGTTAGCGAGGGAAAAGAATGACCATAGACCCCATTGTAATTAACATCATATTTGTAGACATTTGATTAAAAAACCTTTTTTTTTTCTCCTTTTGAAAGCCAATAAAATGAAAAGCTACAAAATAAATAGCCTCCCATTCCCATAAATTTTTCATTCTAAATGGGCGTAGTATTCAAAATAAAAATAAGTTATTCATGCACAAATTCTCCTAATCCAAATAAAAGGATATTAAATTTTATACTTCTAATTACGTGGGAGCTCCCACATCCTCATGCATTCCATAATGGAGTAGCACTCCAATTGTCAGTGCGCGGGAGGATATTGGGGATTACAAATAGCATATCTCTTATTGAAAAATAAAAGAAAATAAAAAAATAAAAAATATTTTCAATGCTCAATAGAGCTTTTCTAAGCATAAATGCATAAAATGTGTAAAAATTATTGCAAACCCTACGTGTAGAGGCAGGAAATTTCTTTTAGGGGAGCTATATATGGAAATTCTTTTTTTTTTTTCTTTTAAATTGAGAAAAGTTTACATATAATTTTTTTTTTCTCAAAGAGTAAGATGATAGAGAGAAATTTTAGGAAGGAAAATAACAAATTTGTATTTCTTTTTTTGTTCTTAAATTTTCTAAGCGACCAAACAAAGCTTAAATGAGAAAATTTTAACAATAAAAAATTAAAATCCATAAAAAAATAGCAAAGAAAATTTTCACCTAAATTTAGATTTATCCTTATTGATTGCAATTTGCAAAGAATGTTTCCCGTTGCTGGCTTGTTGTCATGTTTCGATTTCTAAGTTGTGACTTGCGAGTTATTGCACAAAAAATGTTCCTAACAAATTCAAATGTTAGACTTTATAAATTAAGACAGTTAATGAATTAAGCTAAAATTTTAGGTTGAGAAATGAGAGAAAACATAGAATTAAGATGAAAATTTTTGAGTGTGCCAAGATTTTGGAGTGGAAAATAACGGTTAAAGATTCGGCTAAGTCAAAATTTTGGGGTAGACTAATTTGATATAATAGTCAAAAAATTTCTAGATTTTAGCAGCCCCAGCCCATGGTTGCCTTTGCCCTTGCCTATGTGGACAAATTCTAATGTCCAGCATGTAACACACACGCATATAACGAGCATCACATACAAATCTATAGATACAAATACACTAATCAATATGTTAAGATATAATTCAATGTTGCATAACTCTAGTAAAGTGAATAATATAGCATACGCATTATATCTATATAACATGTCCTAAGAACACTACCATTTCCTGTTCAAAGTATCATCAACAAATATATATATATATATATATATATATATATATCCAACATACGCAAGTCACAACACAACTATAATAATCAAGATGTAACTCACAACAATTGTAACTCACAACCCAATCTACATAATCGTTAAGTATATTGTTCATCAATACAATTAATGGAACACACTCATGCATGGTCCATATGTGAACACTTTCATGAATATATTATGTCACTTTAAGATTTCATGCTCTATGTTTTAACATACGCATGGCCTTTGTTAAGCCATCCTAAAGTGTGTTGATTTCTTAAAGTCAACAAATCAAAGGCAGCTTTCCGATTGCAAAGGTGTGATGGATAATGACAGAAGGAAAATTGAGGGGGGTTGGTGATGATTTTTTAAATAAGATGGGTCCTAATGCAAATAGGCCAAACATCATGAAATGTCAATAAAATTATTCCAATATGAAAAGGGTAACAAAAAATCTTAATATGTATGTGTATATATAAAAATAATTTTGTTGCAGTAAGTTCTTTTAAACGAAGATTAAATTGTCTTGCCAAAAATTAATAGCACTTAATAGTCAATGGTTGAACAATACTTAAATATGAAAATGCAAGATAAATTTTTCTTATTTAATGTAACTTTTGTTTTAATAAAAATGCTTTTATTTTCTTAGTATAAAATAAAGAAAAAAAAGAATTGAGACCCAGGTTACATTTGAGATGATAAAATGATCTTCTTCCACAAACGCGATACATGTTTAAAATTTAACATATGCACAAATACCTAAGTTGATTTTTTTTTTTCATTAATACTGTTTCAAAAAGAAAATAAAAGTTAATTATATTGACTTCTTCTGAAGTTTATAATAATTATACTGACATCTCCTAAAATTTTTAAAATTACATTGACTTTTCCTATTTTACATAATAATATACAATACATTCTTCCAGTCAATTTATTTCTTCAAAATGGAAAAACTACCATTTTCATATTTAGTTTTTCAATTTTTAAAATTTTGTCCAATTTCTTTTTTATTTTTTAAATAAATATTGATAAAAATTTTAAATTTATTTCCATATAAAATAAAATAAATTATTTATCTTAAAATTGTTTTTAAATAAAAAATAAAAAAGTTAAAAAGAGTTAAAAAAAAGTTGATCAAAATGAGAAAAATATAAAAATAAATAAATAAAATGGACAATTTTGTTATTTTAAAAAATAAAATTGATAGGAATGAGATATCTGTATACTTTCAAATAAAGTATAAGAGGTAAATGTAATTTTAGAAATTTCAAAAATTCAATGTAATTATCATAAATTTAAGGAGAAATTAATGTAATTTATCAAAAAAATTTTTTATAAAGTTGACAAAATGTCTCTTTGGCTTTTTTTTTTTTTTAATTTTTTAAGTATAAAAGATAAGAGTCAAACTTTTAATCCCACCCATCTCTTTAATGTGTCATTTCTGTTATAAATAGCTTTAACTTTTAAGCTTTTATCTTGTACTTTGTTTTTAGATTAATTACATTTTGTCATCTGATTTAAGCCACATTTTTCACACCGAAGACATTCTATATTTTAAAATTGACAATAATATCTTCTAAGATGATGTGCAAAGTGTAAAAATTAATGAGGTATCATATATTTCTCTTTAGAATAAAATTGCAGAGGTACAAGTGTCACATGTTAAAATACAAAAGATTTTCATGAAAGTAGGGAAAAACAAAGAACAAAGTATAATTAATTGACTTTGTGTGAAATTCACTTGTTATTAATGTAGACAAAAATTATTCAAGGATAAATTCTCCTATTATTTCTAATAATTGTAAATAACTTTTTGTTATTTGACTAATTATAATGACTTTAATTTTTTTTTTAATTTAATTTTTTTAAATAAAAAATTTGTCTTTATAATTTTGACATTTTAATCAATTAAATAAGAACAAATTTATAAAATTACTCTTAATTGTTAGTGACATCAGGCTGACATAACTGATATAAGAGATCAACATATATTATAATAATTTTAAAATCATATTCATTACTCAGAAATGTATTTAAAGAAATTTTAAAATTCTAAAATAATCATTCTTAAAAGTAGTTTTGAAAATGCATCCCTACAACGCAAGGCGGTTTAACTTAAACCAAAAACATATACTCCCTCTCTCTCATAAAAATAGTTCTTTTAAAAAAAATTAATTTTTTTAAAAGATAATCATTTAATATTTTTATATTTAATTAAGAGAATAAATTTACAAAATTAACTTTTTTCACACTAAATAGTACATTCATATTAAATTTGTGAAAAAAATAATTTAAAAATTTTATAATTATTTATGCATTAATTTTTTTAAAAAAACTCTTATTATTTAGACATCTTAATTCGGGACGGGGGACTACAAAACAACTTTTTTAAAAAAAAAAACAAAATCTTAAATAAGCAACTTAGCCTTCAATCTTAAAATTAAGCAACCTAATAATCATATTAAGCAATCTTACTATCTGATTTTGTGTTAAAATTATTGCAGTAAGTTGATTAAATTATTAAAGTGTTATTTGAATTTCTGGATCATCATTCCATTTAGAAGAGCAACGACTCTGTCATGGAGGAAATTAAGAGGGTAGATATACTAGTTCGAAGGAGGGCACTCCTCCATTACTGTTTCTTCAGATATGGAAGGGCACAGAGACAGAGAGAATCTCTGTCAGGTCAACTGCGTCAGCAACCGAGCTTGGCCCCACATTGCCCACAAAGCTGAACAGTCAAAATTCTTGGGACAAGTGTCCCACTCACCCAGACATCCTTCAACGTTTCACAATCTCTGCCGTTTATCATTGCAACGGAACCTTGGGATGCTCCCAATACACAGTGGATTTGTGGGCCCCTTCCATTGACGAGCACCCAACAGACAATAAACTCACAGTAAGAGGGAGAGAGAAATTTGTGCTTTCTGGGCAAAGAATTAATGATAATCATAGTTATAAAGTAGAAAAATATGGAATTGCGAGGTCATTGTTGGGACCCACCTCCGGATCTTTGACAGAGACGTCTGTTTCATTAGTCTGCTCGTCTTTCTTTTCTGTTGCACGCAGAAAGCTCTCTCTTTCCCTCTCTCTCTCTCTCACTCACAGTTCTCTCCTCTCTCTGTGCACTTGTGATTGTGTTTATACTTTCCCTTGTTTTCTTTTTACTAGGTTTTTTAATCAAAAGAGAGTCTTTGTTTTCTTTTGGTTATCTTTATTTTGTTACAATTTTTCTTTTGGTTATCAAAGTCCAAAAGTGGCCTTGTCTTCTCTTTCACACTTTCAAATTGTAGACCCATGGAATGATTTAGGGTTTCACTGCTCAGATAGAGATTTTCTAGGCTACTTATTACTTTGTTTCCATTTTTTTAATCTCATTTCTGCTAATAATCGGCCACTTGAATGGCTAATGTCCATCTGGGTATTGTCTGATTCCAGTCTGATCCTTTGAGTTCACTCCGATTTGTGTTTGAAAAATATTCTCATGAACCAAAAAGGTTTGAAATTATAAGCAATACCCATCTGGGTATCTGTTGTGTTTTGGAAATGGGTTTTTGTTATCTTTTTCTATAAAAACCAAAAAAACAAACAGCGATTGTGATTTTTGTGTTGTTTTTGCATCTGGGTTTTTGGGTTCTGAGAATCAGAGTTTTGTTTTTCGTATTTTAAATTCAATGGGTAGGTTCAGCAGGCTAACAAAACGGCTGCCGATGGGGGGGTGAATTGAAGTTCTTGGAATTTTAGCCATTACCCATTTGGTGTTGTTTTTGCATAAGATTTTCTAGGGTCTTAGGCATTTGTTTAACATGGAGGAGGTTGAAGAAGCTAACAAAGCAGCTGTTCAGTGCTGCCATAGAGTTATTAATCTCTTATGTCAATCTCAAGATCAGGTTCAGTATAAGAACTTAATGGTGGAAGCAGGGGAGGCTGTGTTCAAGTTCAAGAAAGTTGCGTCTCTTCTGAGCAATGGTCTTGGCCATGGAAGAGTCAGAAAATTGAAGAAGTTCAGATCATCTTTGCCCGAAAATATCTTCCTAGAAAACCCAAATCATGAAACAATTTTTGCACCAAAGCCCCTCCAGTTACTCCCATCTAACTTCGCTGAAGACCCAATTCCAGAAATGGACTCAAAACCTAAAACTCCTATGCAACTTACCCAGAAAATGTTTCTTGAAAACCCAATTTCATCTGTCAAGCCTACTTTGCAAATCGTTAAACAAAAGTCATCACAACACCATCAGTTCCTTCAACAACAGTTTCACCATCAGCAGCAGATGCAAAGGCTGCAGCTTCAGCAGCAGCAGCAGCAGCAGCAGCAGTTGAAATATCATGCTGATATGATGTATTCTAGGAGTAACAACAGTGGCATAAACCTCAAATTTGATGGCTCCAGTTGCACACCCACTATGTCATCCAACAGATCATTCATATCATCTCTAAGCATGGATGGAAGTGTGGCAAGTTTGGATGCGGATTCTTTCCATTTCATTGGTGTTCCTCAACCATCTGATCAGAATTCACAACAAACTAGAAGGAGGTGCAGTGGCAGGGGAGAGGATGGGAGTGTTAAATGTGGTAGCAGTGGTAAATGCCACTGCTCAAAGAGGAGGTCAGTTTGATCCTCTACCTTTACTCAATTGGGTGTTTCTTTTTCTTTGTTAATGTAAATTAATTGCTAATATTTTTTCTATGTTTCTAGGAAACTGAGGGTGAAGAGATCTATAAAGGTGCCAGCCATCAGTAACAAGGTTGCAGATATTCCTACTGATGAGTACTCATGGAGGAAGTATGGGCAGAAGCCAATTAAAGGATCCCCACATCCTCGGTATATATCAATCTTGAACTTGCACTGGTTGAACATATTCTTGAATGATTGTGATCTGGGTTTGAACTTCATCCTCTCTTCATGTTAGTGCTTTCTATAGTTTGTGTTCAATGGTGCATTAAATTTACCTCTTGATGGTGACTTCTTATTGCTCATTTTTTCTGAGATTATCTTTTTCGATTTTGCATTATCCCTGCTTTGGCTTCATTTGAATCTAAATATAGGAAAGTTTATCTGATCTTCATTAGCTTTTGAATTTGTCCAACTGATTTGTGTAGTTGTGTGAACTGGTGGATGAATTAATTGTTGCTTCCATGCTAGTCATTTACTCGCATCCCAAATGATGTGACAGGAAATTATTGGCAAAGCATTAACTAATGTGTTAAAGCCCCTCTAGTGATTTAATGCCGCGTCATTTGGATGCAAAAATTTAGTACAAAAATTTGGGACATTATGTATTATTGCAAATGCAATTCTCAAGCTGAACCTGGATTTGAGCAAGCCATTTATTTGAGGTTTGAAATTGATTGCACAACTGAATTTCAAAACATTCCCAAAGCTCTTAAATGATAAATCGTTATCCTAAGAATAGAATGTAGGTGTAGTTGTGGGTCTCTAAATCTATAGCAATTTCATTTCTTCTTCAAGGTACGGCAATTGGGAAAGTTTCCTCGTTCGTTTGATCTTCTTAACAGGTTTATCTGATTCATTCTCATTACCATCGTCTTGTGCAGGGGTTACTATAAGTGTAGCAGCATGAGAGGTTGCCCCGCGAGGAAGCATGTTGAAAGGTGCTTGGAAGACCCTTCAATGCTAATTGTCACTTATGAAGGTGAGCATAACCACTCCACGTTGCTGTCATCTCAATCTACCCATACATAAGAACTTTGAGGAAATACATATTCGATGCGACTTCTAGAGTCCCAACTTCACCTTTTTTAGATACGACCAAATGTGGTTGATGTTGTGAATTGCTCCTGTATATAACATGTTTCACACTTGAGACTACACTAGGTGGAGCAGATATATGGTGAAAGTAGATTAGTTTTCTAGATGGTTTAGCTCTTTGGGTCTGGGAACTTGTAATATGGAAAGGTGTAATATAGGTAGGGGACGAAAATTGTAGACTTTCTCTTCCCTAAAAACCTATGTTATGTTCCTTTTTATTTGTATTTTCAGTGCTAATTTATATTTATGAGCTTTTATATGAATGGCATCATGAGAATGACTTTTGAGATTTTACTTTTGCTTGGCATTGATCCCACTTTTATATTATATAATTCTAATTTGTTCCAAGCATCTGATCTGGTGTGAGAATATGATCTTGTGGTTTTATTTATGTTCCTCCGGGAATGGGATTGGAGAAAGTAGTTTATGCAGAAATTGTTCTTTGTAACAGCTGATGATTAGTAATTTTAGCATAGCTTTATGCAGAGAGTATTATAGTGATATTTAGAATTTAAACAGTTGATGTGTTCGTGTGTAGTTGCAGAAATCACTTGTTGGAAATTGAATATGATTCACAACTAGCTTTCATAATTCCAGAACATGTAAACAAAGTCAGGAAGCATGAGGAATTCTGTCTGTCTGTTTTGAGTGTCTTTCTCCAGGGAAAGTGTGTGAATTATTTGAGGAAGAATCAGAACATTCGACTTGGAAAAGCCCATCAAAAGAATACAAGAAAAAATAAAATAGAATCAGCAATTTTTTTTTTTTGGTTATTGCCATATACCATATTCTTACCACTCAATTTGCTGCAAGTTTCCAGTGCTTTGCTTGGGAAGCAGAAGAAGTTTTTTTATTTTATTGGTAGGCCAGGTCCATCAAGGAAGAACTATGTATTTAAAATATAGTTCAAATTAAAAATTTAAGGATCATATAAAGTCCTCGCAAAGAAAGTTCTTCAAACACTTAAGAAAAAGGTTCAATTTTATGATTAGTTCTATTGTATTGCTTAGTTTATATATATATATATATATATATATATATATATATATATTGTAAATTTCAGTATTAGTTTCTATTTCAGATTTTCTTTAATTTAGCATTTATATTGAAATATTACAAAAATATATAGAAAACAAAAGCATGAACAGGGACTGTTACCTGTGATAAATCTGATTGTCCACGGATTCAATATTCCACTTTATTATTATTATTATTATTATATATATATATACACACACACACACACACACACGACAATGCCATCGATATTTTTACACGCTACGATATTAAGGCAAGTGAAGTGATCGGCCAAGGCCATCGAAGCCGTCACAATCAGCAAACAGCAATCCACAACATTCCATATTGCAATCCCATCTAATTAGATATAAACTTAAATAACTCTCATCACATGACTAGACATTTATAATCTCTTCTTCTTATTGTCAAGTTATATACATAGTTCAGATGTACAGAAGGTTAATTCCTAAAGCAAGTCCAAATACAACTTCCAAAACAAGGACTTGCTTAAGTCTCCATATTTCGAAAGACATTTCTCTAAACTTGTATTTATGTAGACTTGCTCTTTTACATCTCTCATTTTCATTACTTGAAATGGATGGGGAAAGGAGTGAGGTAACGAAATTCACTGAATAATGAATATTAATTCTCATACTTTGTTATAGGAGTAAATTATACCTTTTTATTTCAAACATACATAACACATCTTGAGAAAATGCAAGCATCTTCACAAATATATGTGACATTACTTTCGAAACATGCAAGAATTTTGTAACCATATGTAACACTACTTTAGAAAACATGATGAAATTACTGTTTGATTTTAGTAGTGGTGTAAAAGTTCTATTTGAGTTGATCAATTGAGTACTCATTTCTTGACTTAATTCGGACCTGATTTGAACCTGAATTGGACATGGTTCATTGACTTGACAAGGTCAACCACCAAGTTGACTCGATAGGTCAACTTGTTACAGACTCAATTGACTCATTGAAACTCGGTCAACTTGTTGGAGCTGGTCTCTTCTCTTGCACCAGTCACTAGATTTTGAAAATTTGTTACCTTTTTTCCCTTTTACCGCACTATTTTTCCTTCTTCTCAATCCTAGATGCTTCTAAACATTTGTTTACACCTCCTAAATGTTTTTGAATAGATTAAAAATCATTGAAAATACCTTTTACCCATCAATTGAAATCCTCAATGTTGTGTACCTTAATATTCCTTCCCCCTTTCTACTTTGTTTCCCTTCCTTTTTATTTTGTTGGATATTGAGCCGAGTTTAGAACCGAATCCACATATATCGAAGCATATACATGATGTGTGTATAGAGAGTTAAGAAAAGACTGCGACTCTTATCAAGATAAGTTATAGGTTGCATTTTCAATTCAACTACTTATCATAATATATCTCCAAATGTGGTTACAGAGATTGTGATTGTGAGAAATAATTATCCATAAACTCTCATGCCTCCTAGTTAAGAGTTCTCTTCTGAGATTCTTTTTATGGTTACCATCAATAGACCTCTGAAATTGGATTGCGGAACTACGTAGGCAACAAGTAGTCATGCTATAGCTGAGGAAATCTCACTGCAACGTTCCATTTGTGACTGCGAAGCTCGTAGCACAAGTTGCATGGTCCTTCTACTTCCACGAATCCAGACTAGAAGAGGTAACCCGGATTTGCACTCGATTATTATGTTGTTTTTTTCTGCGCTGGTATCAAAGCCCTAACATATATAAGGAATTCAAAAATTATTCATATAGAATGTAAGCGAGGGCACTTGTCTGACTAGTTCTAGACAATTATGTGAGAGAAAAAAAAGGAATTAGACTTTGATGAATAAGTTTAGGTTGATAATGGTGCAAATATATTTTGTGCAGCCTATGTCCTTAACCAAGTGCCCTCACAGTTTGTTCCTTTAAGCTTGAGTATGATGAAAAGCCTAATTTAGAGGTCTTATTGCCTTTAGGGGTGAATGTGATTTGTTCACATAATTCCTTTTTTCTTTGGTAAAAATTTGGCCCTAAAGTTTTAAAAATACTGATTTTAAAAAAATTATTTTTTAAAAGTTCAAAGTGCCACTAGATTTTTTAATGAACACCCCAATTAAGGAATAACTACATTGAGTTGCACAATGTGAAAGTATGAGAAAGGTATAAAAGATCTTTAACTTTGTGAATTAATAGAATCTAAGAAAGTCACATTATCTCTCGGCGAAGTTGAGGAATTGTTATCTCATTCCATAATCGCCAAGGATAATGGGAATGACTTATCACCTAGTGGGAATGTATCACTTGTGGGAAAGTACCACTAAAGGATGATTCTTAGTATTCTAAGTTGTGTAAAAGTAAATTTAAAATATTTTCTAATTTTTTTTGTGAGATTGAATGGATAAATTTTTACTATTGCTCCACGTGATTAAAGTGAATCTTACTTCATATGTAGAGGCAAAAGCTTTCTATGCTAATAGTGAACGAATGACTGCTATGAATGATAAATTAAGCTAAATTAGAAGAGAATCAAGATTGTGGGAATGGTTGATCTGCTTAGGATTAATTAATGAGAAATTATTTCCTATATTTGTCTATGATGTTCTATCCCAAAAGAGGTATAGACTATGTAAAGAAATTCTCCCTAGTGGTGAGATTTGTCTCAATCCGCACATATTGGATCTCGAAATATTTCTAGATGGACTTAGACATTATCTTTTCTGTGGAGAATTAGATGATGATTCTATGTGCATCAAGTTTTGGGCTTTATGGTCAATGAACAAAGAGCACAAAGAATGTTTGCTCAAGTGTTCATTTGTGACTTAAAGCAATCATCTATGAAATTTTAGGCCTCAAGATTAATGAACAAAATGTGCAAAGACTGCTTGCTCAAGTGTTCACTTGTGACCCAAAGAATAGTCTAGGCAGTGGGACCTTAGACTTCATCGAGAAATTGACTTTACGATGATCAAGGAAGCCACAATAGTCCAAGGGAAGTGTCTTGATCTTTTGTATATTGCTGACATATATAAAATTAGTTGTCTCCACTTAGAGGTGGTTGTCTTGTATTGAGGGCGGTTACCACTTAGAGGTGATTGTCTTATATTAAGTAGGGCATAGGTGAAGTAGACTATGCTCGAGTTTGAGTTCCTTAGAGATTTCCTTATGGCATTTTTCCTTTTATCTTCAAAAATCTCTAAGTGATCTTCTAATTACAGTCCTAACCTATTGACACATTGATACGAGCATACTATAGTTTTGATTATTGCTATTAGATTAGAAGGAAAGAAATAGATATTTTGTGAATTTTTCTATTTGAGCACAATTAAGATTCTGATGTGTATTATGTTGTGTATACGATTGTTTTTGCGGCTCGTTTGAATTGCCAAATTATTAGAGCGGCTCTGTGCTTTACTCATATATATTAGTTCTTGCTCATCGGACTATAGCTAATTGGATTCCTCAATATCTAAGTGATATCAAAATATATGATTAGTAATCGCAATTGTGACAGTAGTTTGGTTGTAGAGATCCTTGTAACGCGTTGACATAATGCCGTGTAGGTATGATGATATGTTCATTAGCTACAATTGTATGGTATCTCTAACATATAAAATTATTGTATTCAACATAACTTTATTTCACATTGTTAACTAGATTTAAAAGCTTAAGGGATATAAGTGTAGGTGATACATTTCCGTTTTGGAGTTGCCTTTTGGAATTAGGGTCCATAAGGACTAAATCATGTGGACTTGCCACTAGGCTAGAAGCTTAGCCTCGCTAGTGGGCTAGTAGACTAATTATGGTGGTCTTAAGCCTATACTTAGTGATGTTTAACATCCTACAATAGATGATTGGATTTATTTTGTATTTGATTGGTCACTATGTGACATTATTTCATCATTATATGATTTTGTATTCATGTTAAGATGATTTTTTTTTTTTTTTTTTTTATATTGTGAGCATACAAGAAAGATGCCAACATGCTTTGATTGGATATCTTACACGAACAATCGCCTTGGCACTTGGATTGTCAGTAAGATAAGACATCGAATTCTTGATTGGTGGGAGAATCCATCTCTATCATATATGTTGCCTTGAAAAAGAGGTTCAAGATAAGATTCTTTTAAAGAATTGAACATGAAGGTTGACAACACACTTCATGTAGGCTGATATAAACTGAATGCAAATCTTTAAATACGCGCTAGGAGAGCAACAATGTTGGAGTATTTAGGTTTGGCACTGATATAACGATAGGTGTTGGGATAGCAACAAGAAGTGTTGGATAGTGTGAGTGCAAGTGCTAGAAAAAACCCGTCTTTCTGCTTTCTTGAGGTGGGAGACGAATGCCTTTTTTGAATTGGGGTGCATGAAAATGTAGAAAGGAATTGCCAACTTTTTTTAGACTAATAACAAGCAAACCTGATACAACCAAGTGTGGTTACATGTAAAGAAAATGGCAAAAAAATTAAGAAATTATAATGATTTGGTTCTAGTTACATTATAAATCCCTTGACATGGGTCGAAAAACAAAGAAAACTAGTCTATAATAAACAAGAGAATTCTAAATTTAGGAGCTAAGGTACAAGATGAGAAGGGGTGAGAAACCTATCCCATCCAATTCGAATGGACTAGCCTCTAGTGTTCATCCACAAGGCACATATTGCATGACATGAAACAAAAGAAAAAAGAGAGAGAAGAATGACTATTGCATAAATGAATAAAATAAATGAAATACATAAAGTAAATAAGACAAAAGGAAAAAATAGACTTGGGCTTATGAGACGTCCTACGTATCCGTTCAGATAACGAAATCAGAGCCAACGTAGTTATCTAATTCAATCAATTCTATCAAAAGTGATAAAATGAATTGAATTGGGAAAAGAGAAAAAAAAAAAAAAAGATTTATGGAGCGTACCTGATTATTTGCGGCTAATCAAATAAGGCTTTGGCTTGAACTCCTTGATGTTGAATCATCATTTGTGTAGAACTCTATCTTGAATGGAGTAGAACTCTTACTTGTGTAGAACAAAGCTTAAAAAAAATGGAAGAGAAATATAGAGAGAGAAAATAGAGATAATTATTGCAGCAACACTCGGCTCCTAAGTTATTGTCCCTAATTATAGTGGCCGATAGGCTTTATTTATAGGAAAAAGTAAAAAGGTGTGATCCAATGGCTCACAATGAATTCTACGGATTGATGGCCTAGATTAAGCCTTAATGAGCAAGCAAACAAGATTTAGAAAGTTTCATGTGCACAAATAAAGACAAATCCCTTAAAATGATGGAGATTGCTAAGGAAACTCTCTTGAGACAAGGAAGGGATGAAAATAGGCAAGTTTTTGGTGTGCACATATATTTACTATGTTGTCCCTAATTCGGTGTAGAATTTAGGGACACGGTAATTACAAAAATGTCACTAACGCATAAAAAGTCAAAATTGCATGTATGCCCTCAGATGACCAAAATAACCTATAAGGGATAGGATTATGCTCAAATTATCAAAGTGCCTTCTAAGGGGCAAAATGGTACTAATATTACAAAAATACCCCTAGAAAATTGGAAACCTCTAGAATTTACCAACCTATGCCTAAAGATTAGGGAAATGCTAGAAGTTACTAAAGTACCATTGATGGTCAAATATGTGCATAATGACCAAACTACCCTCAAGGGTCTTAAGGTACCAAATGACCAAAATACTTTCGGTGGGCATAATGATCGAAATACCCCTAATGAAAAAAATGACCAAAATACCCTTAGTGAGCATAATGACTAAAATGACCTCAATGAGAAAAATGACCAAAATGCCTTTGGTGGACATAATGACCAAAATAACCTTTATGGGCGAAATGTGAGTTTATTAAAATACCCCATGGTGGGACATATTACAGTAACTTCTCAAAAAATGGTGAAACTAAACCTATATAATTAAGGATCTCAAACTGTTGTGTCTACAGAGAGCCCTTTGTTGGCAGAGCTTGAAAGTAAACGAATGTCAATACAAGAACATGATGCCCATTTTGGCCTTGATTGTGGAATTGATGTGGTTGAAATCATTATATATGAGATTCCTACGTATCACCTTAAGGCGAATTAGACCGTCCGTAATTCGTGAATGGTAGATTGAGACCAAGAAAGAATGCTATCCTTTGAGAAGATCACCTAAAAGGAAACTTTATCCTAATAGGTTTTATGAAATTGCGATAGACGACTCATCTGAAAGGAATGCTATCTTGACAGACCCTATGAAATATTGCGATGGATAACTTACCTAGAAGGAAATGCGATCATAATAAGGTTTTATGAGACTATGTGATAGCCGACTTATCTAAAAGAAAATGCGATCCTATTAAGTCTTTCATGCAGTTATACCCTCACGAGATGGGTATACGTCCTCAGACGTTTTGCTTAAAAGGAAATGCGATCCTAATAAGTTTCATGAAATTGCATCGTTAGACAACTTTACCTAAAAGGAAATGTGATCCTAGTAGATTTGATGAAATTAAGATAAACGGTTTACATAGAAGAAATGTTATCCTAATAGGTTTGTAAAATACTACAATAGATGGCGTACCTAAAAGGAAATGCAATCCTAATATGTTATCAAGATATTGCAATTGACGGCTTACCCAAAAGGAAATTAGGTCTTTATAGGTTTTAAGAAATTTGAATTTGGAGTATATCTCGTTGGGGATATGGCTTAAATCGGGTTTGTTGGGGGGACCAGGCTTTATGTGAATCTATATGGAAATGTTTAATTGAGTGCCATTCATTGGTTTTGAAAAAGAGAATTCATTCTTGGAGCATTTATGTGATTGACCCAAAAAAATGAAACAAATTAATTGACCTTCACTGATCAAGCTATAACGTTTGTATGCGTTTGGACAAAATCGAGCATGTAACCACTTTAGTCTTGTGATTAGAATCAAACCACAATGAATTCATTAATAAATTTTGGAAATTGTAGATTGAAAATACAAAAAATTGGCTGAAAATAGGGGGAAAATGGGCCTAAAATAACAAAATGGACTAAAATTGAGAAATGGGCCAACCGAAACCAGCCCACCAAGGCACTGTGTGTCGATCGACACACAGAAGAGGGGTTTCACTTATTGTGTGCAGATCAGTCCCCCGTGAGTGCCGATCAGCACTCGGGGACCTGGGCGCGGCCAATGGTAAATTCTTGCAATTTTCTAGTTTTTCATTAAGTTTCTCTTAATTTTCTATCTACCTATCCTCACCCAATTTTTGAAAACTTGTGAAGGGATCTAGATTGAAGTTTCCCACACGTGGATAAGCTTTTAGGAAGTTCAAACAATGCGATTTTTGTAAGAGAACTCGAGATTTAACAAAGAAATGGCAAGTGAGAGCTACAATGACTCGGATGCCATGCTTGATCTAGACCTAGATATCGTGGCACCCAAACTGGTCTTGGGGACTATCTTATACTACAAGCCACCTCAGAGTACTCAGAATTACATGAACTTGGTTTGGGAACCAATTCGCCATTTGTCCCAATGGTACTGAAACAAAGAGGTATGGATTTCTCACAATTCCTTCCATTTATTTTGTGAATTTTTTCTTTAGATTCACCATTTTGATTGAGAAAAATGGTGTGGGAGTGGTTTTTCATGTAAAATGGGAATTTCCCATGTATGAACGCTTCACTCACATGCCTCTTGGGAGAGTGCACTCATGCTCTCGACAAAATGCCTTAATGACATCCCTTTATCATTTTTCAGATTTTCTTGCATTTTGCTTTAGGTTTGGCATGCTTATGAGATTCTAACATTATCTCACTCATTTCTTTCTAAGGGGAGCTGTCGATCCACGTTAGGGGCTCGGTGGCCGACATTGAAGAGTGGTGGGCTAACTTGCCCCCACGATGCAAGGCCACATTACACATGTTGGTTTCACACCTTTTCTTGACCATGTCTTCCACACTAATCGGGACTAAAAGGTCCGCTCTGTAGTGGTGGAGTGGTGCTGGGACACGACAAATACATTACATTTGAGATTTGGGGAAGTAACACTCACCCCCTTGGACTTTTCCACTATAACCGACATTCCGATGAGTGGTGGCTGGGTGCCATGGGATAGTGATAACCATCACCAATCGACAAAGATTTAGAGACCCCTAGGTTGGATCCCCTAGTTTGCCTCGGGTGCTGCAACTCGAGTAAAACATATTTAAGAGGTTTTTTGGCACAAGGCGTGCTGTGGCACGGTAGCTCATGACCAGTTGACTAGAGCTTTCATGCTCTTTCTTTTAGGATACTCTTCACTAATGGTAATGACATGGTTCACCTTCGGTGCCTCGTTACTTTGGACAACGTGGCCAACTTTGGCTAGTTTAATTGGGATAGAGCGGCAATGGTAGTGCTTAATCGGTTGATATGCTCATTATCCCATGGGCTGGTTAAGGGAATTGGAGGCTTTAATGTGGTCTGGGAGGTGTATTTTTTCTTTTTTGACTTCTATTTTGACAATTTTTGTTTGTGGAACTGACGTGACCTCCGTTTCGTCTCTTTTGTAGATTTGGGCATATAAGGTATTGGGGCTACTCCCATTTCTTTTGGCTTCACTTGAGGAAGTCATGTTTCCTCTCATGCGGTGACAGTGGAAGGATAACCGATGGGCCCGACGAGGTGTGAATACCATTCACAAGTTCCAATTAGCTTTAGACAAGATTCAGGTTGACATGGTGATTCTATTTTCATGACTTGTTTGCTATCATTGGTCTATGAACAAGACTCATATGGTGTATTTTTGGCAGGTATGATAGAACTCATGGGGTGAAGTCCACCTGTTGGTGGAGTAGAGTGTGGGGATGGCCTCTAAGTGCCTTATTCTAGGGGCCTCTTTGAGTGAGTTTATTATTTTGGTAAGCGTGTGGACCGCCAGGTGGACACTGTGGTTGCTCTCTTTCCACTCGTAGCCCCTCTAGAAGATATGCGAAAGATTGACACTCTTGTCAAGGATGCACATTTTTTGGAGTTATTAGAGGGCCACTCGATGAAGCAGTTCTTTAACCACTTTACATAGTTTGGGACTTATTTGGAGGAGTTAGCACCTCCTAAGATTAGAGAGCCACCTCCACCTCGCCGAATTGACTACCCTAGTGCCAAGGATCGATCTTTTTAAGAGGCCGAGACTGTGGTTGCTGAGATGGGCATTCTTGTGGCCTTTCCTGCCTTTAATGTGCCGATGATGATCAAAGATTACACATTTCATCTCGAGGAACTTACTAAACCTATGGGCATTATTGAAGGGCTTTCTCCCCTCAAAAATTTGACTAGGGTAAGACCTAACCATTTGATCCTCTTAACTTTTCTCGTAAATTTTTCTAACATCTTTGTGATTTCAGGTGGCCCGACTAATTTACCAAGAGGCTTGGGTCTTTATCATAGCTTTAAAACATAGGGTTATGTAGGCTAGAACCGAGTCATGGCGAAGGTCCACTTGCTAGGTCGACGAAGACATTGTAAGGCATCTCTATTCTCTAGTGAATGTGTTCTTTGCTTACACTATTTTGTAATTTGCCTCTTTTACTTTTTCAGGTGAGTAGGGTTTCTCAACTTGAGTAGATAACTTAACCTTGAGTCTGGCTTGGTGGCAAGATCTAATCAAGGTAGAGGAGAATGAGGCTCGAAGAAGAAGGAGTGTGGGCCAACTTGAGAATTCCCCCACTCAATCTCCTAGACCAATGAGGAGGAGGACACGTATGAGGAGGTAGTGCCTCTGAGACAGACTAAGTGATAGAAGGGTGCACGGTGTGGGTGTCGTTAGATTGAATATGTAGTTTTAAGATTCATGAACAAAGTTAAATTTTTTTTTGTTTGTACAAATGTTTCTGAAGACATATGTAGCTTTTCCTAGTGAAATATTTGTATTTAATTTTTTACCAAAATGAGTGACTTTGACACTTGGTGTTCACAAAACACCAAAAAAAATGCAGACCAAGATGAAACTAGGCAAAATGGCCCATAAATCCTCTGTGTGCTGATCGGTACACAGTGAGGGGTTTCCACGGCTCGAGTGCTGATCGGTACCGGGTCTAATTTTTCCCTTGGTTTAACAATAATCGCATTTTTTCCAAAACTTTACTTCCTATACCGACTTAGAGATGAAATTGTAGGTTTTTGTGAGCATAAAGAGAGACTTGGACCTCCCATCATGTATCTATTTCAGTTCTCTTTGATTTTCAAAACCCCTTTGAAGTCTTTTCCTTCTCATGGCCACCGTAACTATGAGTGTGGATGTTTTTACAACGAGTTTAACTCATGGATGTCTTCGTTCACTCCATCGGAGAAGATCAATTTGGGATTATTCAAGTTGAAATCCCTTCTTTCCATGATTAACATTATGGTGGAACAAAGCCTTTTGAAGGCTTACGCTAGGTTTTGGGACCTTGTTGATCATGTCTTTCGGTTTAACATAGAAGAGCTTTGCCCAAATTTTGAATAGTTTTGTGCTATCTTTTATGTGATTGTTCAAGGTAAAATGATCTTCCCTAAGATTCAATGAGGTTACTCTTCTTTATTATTGATTTGCTATCATTGGATGCCATCGCGGCGAACTTAATAGTGCAAGGTGAGAATTCTCTTTTCTACTTATCATGGAATGCTTTAGGAACCAGAGTCCAAGTTGCACCAAGTTGGATGCTTTAGCTATATACATGATCCTTTGTTTCTTACTTTTAACTGACCCGAATAAGGTTGATGCTCGCTTGATCAAGGTTGTTGACGATCTTGGCAAGAAATGGAAAATCATAGGCCTTATTTGGGGGAGACCTTAAATGGCTTCAATATGGTGTATAATGGCTTGAGTGAGGAGTTTAGTGGTAGCCCTTTGATGCTTATGATGTGGCTTAAGGACAAATTGGCGCTTTTAGAAAGTTCATAGTTTTGCCCATATCGACCCAAGCATTACCTCTCACAAAAGTTGTTTGAGAGCCAATCTGATGAGCACGCATTGTATAGTTTCTTGGCAACTTTAAATGTTAGTGACTTTGATTGGACCACTTTGCTTTGGTGATGTAGAGCCCTCATTTTGCATTCTTCGAGCTACTTATGTGTATGGATAACCGGTCTTAAAAGGATTTTTTTTTTATTACCTTATACGTAATTTTTTGTCAATTTGGAACTGAACAAATTAGGCCACGGACTTGGGGCCCACATTATCCCGTGGAGAAGTGTTCATATTTTTGAGTTTAGTGATACAAATTTTTATGGGAAGATGCACGTGACTGAAGACCATTTGAGATAGTTTTACAAGGAAATAGCTGATTTGGAAAGTTTTGAGCAAACATCCTTCTCGAGGAAATAGAGGTTGTTATGGCCATGGGCCTTAACACATTCGAGGAGATTTCTATTTCAAATAGGAATCATGAAGAGAGTTTGATGAAAGTTAAGCTTGAAGAAGAAGGAAAGGCTCGAGAGACACGTGTTTTACAAAAGGGATGAGACTTGAAAAGGAAGAGGGGACAACCAAGAGTTACTTGAGAGGTGTTTTGTCAGAGGGAAAAATTGGACTTTGGCCATTTTGACCTGTAGACTGACAAAGAGAGACACCTTTTGTATTTTGTGGAGAAAAAGACAAGCAAGGAGTTTGAGTTGGAATGAAGGTTGTGATGACTTGCATAATTTAGATTATTTTATCACTCCTAAAATTTAAACTTTAGTCTAATTTTATTTATTTTCTGGTTGATTTTAGGCTTCATTGTCATCATTTAAATTTTATTTCAGATTTGAAGAAATTAAAGATCCTAATGTCAGCAACCCATTGTTTGTGGACTCTCTCTTATTCAATGAAGGGGTGCTTTGAAAAATAAAAGCCAAGAGAGAACCACCTTGCTCACTTTGTGAATTATGGGCTCGATCCATGACTACTTGGACCATACAATATCAAATTGCAATTCCTTACATCGTCTAGGGCTTAAGGGGTCCGGTGTTTAAAAAGACGGCTAGCAGAGGAAAAAAGGAGAGAAAACATGTGGTGCAAGAAAAAAGTGAAGAGGTGCTGTGTTTAAAAAGCAACAGAAAGAGAGAAAAGAATGTGCGGCTGGGCGCTAAACAAAAAGAAAAGAAAAAGTGCGGCTGGGCGCTGAACAAAAAGAAAAGAAAAAGTGCAGCTCGGGCAGCTAGGGCGCAAGGAGAAAAAAGAACCTGCGGCGCTGGGCAAGGCAGAAGCAGTTGACGTTGCACCTTGTGGAGGAAACAACAGAAACAACGACTGGGCAGAGAAGAAGGAAAAGGGTGTTGCGGCTTGGAGGACGCATTGTAGGTTGCGACGAGTATTTTTTTCTAGTGTTCATTTACTTCCATTCCTCTCAGAAAGAAATTATGGTGAATTCGTTTATGTTGAATTTAATTTTTAGCATGAACTTAAATTTTCTTTATTCTAGGAAAACAATGTAATCTAGTCTCGAACTATGCTTGCTTTTCTATGCTAATTTGAAGTAATTCTCTTTCATGTTTGTCTAATTTATTCTGAGCTTATCGCTTCTAATTAACTGGCCATTAATTAGATGATTTTGATCTTGTGATTTGCTGTCGAAAGAGGAAATTATAGGATAGATCTTGGATATTTCAGCATAGGTGAATATAGAGATCGAAAGACTTGTATAAATCTATGTAGTATTAAAATCATTGGTCTTATTGCGTTCTTACTTTATTAATTTGCATACTCTTGTGTAAAATGATGAACAAGAATAATTTCTAATTGACTGTCTAAAGAGGCTTTTGGATGAATTGGAGATTTGCTAACAAACATAGAGAATTAAATTCAATTAGTTAGATGAGTAAAACATAGTGAGGGATTAGCTAAAATCGATTTCCTAGAAGTTTTCTTTCCCATTAATTTCATTTTTCAACAACATCTGTCTTTTCCTTTGAGTATTTTCTTTGAATTGATTTTATTTTAAATTGCAATTAAAAAAATCTTAGTGACTTTTTTTAAATAAAGTCGAGATTAGTATAATTTCGGTATTTGTCAAAAGTAAGTTACCAATCCCTAAGGACGATACTTTTCTCATCACTTTACTATAAAACTACGATACTGTGCACTTGCAGTTTTGCACCGATCAGACTGGTAGAGAAGAAATTATGATTCCTTAGTGATGATGATGATGATGATCCTTTTTTTAAGGTAGTAGTCCTGTTTAGACCTCATTTTCACCAAATCGGATTAGGCTTTAACTAGTTATGAAATAAAATATTGAACATCTACTTTGGTTTAGAAGAATGAAGTTTTTATATTATTTTTAGTCCATACTCACAATAACTTTGCAAGCTACCTACGTACCCTCATGTTATTTGTAAATTTTTTGGGTGGGGGCTGTGGTCGTCATAGTTCTATTTTAGTACGTCTTGCACCAAAACATAGTATGCCTTAAGCTAGTCTAGGTTGGTGGGTGGGGATAACTCATTTCCATCGATGTATATGAGCGTGGATGCACTTCTAGTGGCTATGGATTTGATGATGAATGGGCCACTGTAATTGGGCCTGAACATTCCTCGTAGGGCAAGCATTGGGCTCTGATTTCTTTTAATACCAAATATGCCACTTCAAACCTCTCTTCTTCACTCTATTATTAAAAGCTCGGGTTGTCCGATGATGATATCTTCATGTTTGATAAAGGGCCTTGAGTCATCTTTCATCCAACAATGCTAACTTGTCGTAGTGGTTTTGCACCAATCTGTTTTGGCTACTTAACTTTTGAGAAGCACTCTAAAAGATGGTAGCTTTAGTTCGACGAGCTACACCACTTCCATCCCATATGCGAGGGCATAAGGGTTTTCTCCTATGTTTGTTCTAATAACGGTCTGGTATCCCTATAAGGAAAAGGGTAACTTTTTATGATAGTTCCTAATATTATTTTTCATTTTCCTTAGATTATTTGTCACGACCCGAGACCCCACCCTATGCGGATCTCGTGTCGCGCACCCGATCCGACGCTGCTTGTCGAACTAAGGGTCTCAACCAGCTATACAATCAGTGCTACTAACATGCAACAACTAAAATGCAGAATAAATAAATAAAAGCTGCATGTAATTTATATAATGTTTACAAAATGCGGAATACAAAATTTCTTAATACAACTGTTCATCCCCAAGACGTAGATAACATGGGAGAGCTATAAGACTGTCTGTACTAAGTATTACACTGAAACTTCAAAAGCAAATGTCCACCTTCTAGCTATCAGACTCTAGGGTTCGTCCTCGATATCTGTGCCTGTATAATGTTGTGTAGTATCTGATGAGCTATGAAAACTCAGTAAGTAGTCTCTTACTCTACCATGTGTACAAGGGTATAAAGAATGATAGCCAGTCAATGAATATATAACTCAATATTAGATGATGGAAGTCAAATGATAAGGAAATGAAACTGCTATGCTAACAATGTCATACTGCTATAGTCATGAGCTATCTCAAGTATGAAATGTAAGCACTGTACTGAAAGCTGTAAAATCTTATGACCATTCAATAACAATATAACATGATCAAGCTATGAATATCAATAATAAAATATAGTGATATCAACTAAAACTGAGATGCACTGGTGGGGCCCGGCTACCCCTTGAGCTAGTATGTAGATCTGCTCGGGCTGTATGAATACTGCTCTGTGTACACTGTAACTGTACGTCCCATGCCTCGCATAGCGACATAGTAAATGTTCTACTTGGAACCTGGACCCGAAGGTTAGAAATAGCATCAGATGGAGATGTGGCTGAGCACAAATCTGGCACTAATAATATATCTAGATCATGCTATCTTCCACGAAGGGTATAGTGGAATCATAATTGATTCTAGGCAATCTGACGTAACAATAGTTTTCAAGGCTATGGTTACTAGACTACTTCGAATAAAACTGTTTGGCCCCTGCGGCCCTAGGTACAAGTGTACATAAAGAAATCTGTGCACAAGTGTACAATCATGATCGAGATATATACAGAAATCAATAACTGTCTCCCACATGATAGGGCAATATCAATGTGGCTAAATAAACACTGGTGTGTATGTATGGAGTACAATAGGCAATATAATACAAGAACTATGACATGGCTGTGAAATGTAACACATGTAGAGATTGAATTTTACTTACCTTTTACTGTATCTGTCTAGAAGGTCAAAACCGCCTTCTTCTTGTCTCTCGGTATCCCTATGATTCATGAAACTCATCTCAGTCTATATATATATATATATTTATCACTTATGCTATTCATCAAATTTTATGTCTCTTTATTATTGGTACTTTTTTTACTTGAATAGACTCTACTATTGAATCCGGAATGTCGAACAAAGTCGGTTTAGGCTTTCGCGAAATTCAATTCGGACTTCGGTACTAAAAAGGGTAAAATGGTCATTTTCCAATTTTACGGGTATTTTCTTCCTTTTTGGGACCCCATCTCATGGAATAGACCTCATCATTGGACTCAAAATATCCGAGATAATAAAAATTGACTATTCACTTGCCTCGTTTGGACTTCGTTTGACTCATATTTGAGTTAGGGGTGTTTTTGTAAAAATTTATATTTTATAAATTTTTCTGTTTGGGCCTTAGTGGAATTTCCTAAACTTTTTGGTGTTAAAATGGAATTTCCCTAAGTCTCGGTCTGAACCAGTGGGTTCACAGTCAGAAACCCTAAACCGATCTCCTAGGTCACTGAACCAACCGGTTCACTCTATCCTAAAAATCGGAGTTCAATAACCCAATTTTCCTATCCCATCCATGGATTAGAAATCCTTATCCCAATTTCAATTTATTATCCCTGTTACCAAACACACCAAATTAAACTTAAAAAATTATCAAAATAGCGTCGTTTCGGTTTATATCCATTCCTATTTCGGTCGGGTCCCAATCCAGATCCGACCCATGACCCGAACCCACCCAAGACAACAAGTGTCGTCTTCTCCGGCGATATGCCGGTAGGGTTCCGGTGTGAACAGTCGTCTTCTCCGACGACGACGACCAATTTTCGATCGATTTTTCTACCAATTTTCAATGCGGTTTTCTTTATCTTTTCATGGAGATTACAAATTTAACTTTAGTTTTTCATTTGGATCAATAATTCCCTACGAATATAGCAAACCCGAAACTCCGGTGACCCGCTAATTTTTGCATTTCATGCTCGGTTTGTTCACTGTTTTGACCCCTCTTTTTTTCCATTCATTTTCTGCACTACATGGGATCATTTCTAAGCCATTTAAACATTGTTTCATGCATAAAATATAAAGAAATCCGAATTATTCACAAACCTGCAACTCAACATTTCTTGCTCGTTTCTGAGTCGTTTCATTTGATTTAACTTGCGATAGACGCTATTTTTCATGTTTGTTCAGACCCTCTACTTTAAACTGAACAAATCGTGCAAGAAAATTAAAACCAGAGCTTCGGCCACTCACTTGATTTTCTGTTTTCTTGGTTGGTTCCTGCTTTTCTCTCTCTATTTCAGCTCTTGAGCTACTTCTGAATATCCCTCAATACCCACAGTCCTTTCTTAATTTTCTTTTCTCTTTTTCCTTCCATCTTATGCGACCCACACACATATATATATATATATACAAAACAAAACCGGCTTCTCTCTTCTCTCTCTCTCTCTCTCTCTCTCTCTCTCTCTCTCTCTTCCTCAGCCTCTTTCCTTGACTTCTTCTTTCTGCCCCATTAAATTTTCCTTTTCCCCTTTTCCAAGAATGCAGCTTTGCATTCAATTGGGTGCATGATATTTGTTTATAAATATACATATTATATCACACACACACACACACACTCACACCAACCGACACACACAGTAACATACATACCTCATTAATCATATGCATTGCATGCTTCCTTCCTTTTTCATTTTCATTTTATATATATATAGATACACCATGTAATACTTGATACATTACGTATATCTACACAATTATACATTATTTATACGCTAATATATATCCATATATATACACACATATCTATTTCGAATAATATATACATACACTCATTTTTAATGGACTACGCATCCATACAAACATACACGTGCATGAGAATACGTGCATACACGCATTACGAGACATAGTTTTGGGTTGCTCGGGATCTCTTGGAACCACTATTCGTATATTAAATATTGTATGTTATTCTTATTGGTGATTCTTGTTACTTGTCTCGAACTACATGCCCATTACTGTATATTATTTATTGCGCTACTTTGGGTATATTTTTATTGGCTTCGGCCTGTTCATACTTGGCTTTTCTTAATCTCGTAATTTTCTATGATTATAACTTCTGCTGATTACCTCGGTAATCGTACCCATCACTGTATATTACTCATTAAAATAATTCGGTATATCTTGGGGTCTACTATTCTCGGTCTGAACCGGTCTCGGTTTACTCTTGATATTATGATCATAGCTTGGTTAAAGCTCGGTATTAGTATTTGACTCTTTTGAGATAAAAATGGAATTATTCTATTTATTCGAAACTCAAGTTTGGTTAGAACTGGTATTACGCCACTCGACCTAACCTACCTCGATTTATGTGTACTCGACTGGGTTTACCTCGATCTACGTGCCGTATCCTAGGTCGGGATATTACATTCTTACCCACTTAAAAATAAGTTTGTCCCCAAACTTAGTGTCCCTAACTCCGGGGGTTCTCATGGTTTCTTTAACATCGTGGTATAACTTGAACGGATGTTCACACTAACTAGATAAAAAATTTCTGTTGAGAATCAAGTTTTACCGTCACATCAAATCAAGTTTTATGGTCACATCAGTTCATCTTTTTAATTTTTCTAAAATTTCCAAGTGTATTTCGAAACCCTCACATGAATGTCGATTCCTTTCTATGGTTCTCCCTATTCTTCGTAAATTTAAGGCATCACTTGGTGAACAAAATCATGAAATTTCTTAAATAGGGTTTTAAAACTATATTCATTAAGTCTACTAATATAACTGGGGTATAATTCATTCTAATAGTATCACACCGAACTCATAGAGTTCACACTGGTTCCTAATTATCATTCTTTTATAATGGACTTGTAAAGATCCAAAATTTTGGAACAAATTTTTTATTTATTTATTTATTTGATTATTTATTTATTTGGTGTGTTATGTGTGTGTACGAGTATGTATATAGTATTAGACACTATGAGTATGCAAATATTTAAATATATATATATATATATATATATATTGGTGAATGCACCAAAGAGGGTGGGGGACAGGCTTGTGCATGCAAGTGGCTAGGAGTGTAGGTTTCGGCTGAGTGTGTATGTGTGTGTGTGCAGACATGAGTGTGTGTGTGTGTGCGCCTGTAATATAATATATATAAATATATATATATATATATATAGAAAGCCAAATGCACAAGGAATGCATTTAACATGCTCTGAAAAGGGAGAAAAAGAGGGAGTGATAGAGCAGTGGGCAAGGTCAGAAAAAGAGGCTATGCAGGTCTGATCGTGTAGAGAGAGAGAGAGAGTAGAGAGAGAGAATATGATATACATGTATTACATTGGGTTCTGAATCTTGAGAGAGAACAGAAAAGAGAGGAAATCAGAGAGAAAGGGAGAGGCTGGGTTCAAGGGCAGTGAGGACTGGAAGAAGCTTGAGCAAAGGAGAAGGAGAGGTACCATTACGGAGGTGAGAGACCCTAACCGTGTATTTTCTCTCTCTATAATTTCTTTAAATATACAATCCTGTTTTAGAGCATGGTAGTTAGATTTAATCCCAGGGCCTTATAGGGTGTGGAAAATGAAAAACAATGCAAAAGGAATCACTGAAAAATATTAAGAAACGAGAGAGAAAAAGGTGGTTGCAGGTTTAAGAATAAGTTGAAACTTTTATATTTTATGTGGAAAATTTTGTTTGAATGGTTGGAATGTGATCCCCTTGAGTACAGGGAAGATTTAGAGCTTCGTTGGGGTCAAAACAGTGAAGAGTGCATTAAGAAAATGACTTACCGGAGTTCTGCGTGCATGGCCGGAACCTGGGTTTTGGGCCGAGAAGATCAAACTGGGTGTCGGGAAAACAGTGAATTTTAAGGGCCCAAAACTAGTTTTAAATTTTTCCTTAATGTCCAAGAATTGGATTGGTGTAAAAATCAGGAATTTTAGACGTGAAAAACGGGAGAAAATCAAGAGAGAAGTCGGCAGTCTCCGGCGACGTGGCCGGGGATGATAACCGGCTGCTGGCCGAAAAATCGTGGGACGAAGGGGCGCTGAGAGCTGGGCTGATTCGGGCCTGTTTCATTTTAAAGACTGGGCCTATTTTAATTTTAATTTTGGGCCTGTTGATTGGACTTGGGGCCTGTTCTGTTAGAAGGCCATTGGGCCTGTTTTGTTTAAAACTGTGTTGGGCCAACAATTGAAAAAAAAAAAAAAGGAGAGAAAAGAAAGGGGCGCTGCTGGTAAGACTTGAACCCCAAACCTCAAGGGGTTGACCCTAGCCCAAGCCGACTGGACACGCATGTGCGTGTGGCATGTTGAGACCGAAATATATATATATATATATAATAATTAAAGGATTTAATTTAATTAAATTGTCTTAATTAAATTAAATGCCCCGAAATGGCCCGGAACCCAAATATGACAAGTCATATATGTTTTCCTACTATCTTGGACCTCTTAAGACCAACGGTGAGGTCCACGACATGAGGCGAGGTCCCAAAAAATAAAAGACCCGTAGAACCCTTAAAAATTACTAAAATGCCTCTGAGTTAAATTGCAGCCGAACGAACTCTGAATTAAGTAAACAAATAGTAGAATTTTATTATTTCGACCATTCTGGACTCAACCATGGAGTCCGATTTGCAAAAAGAAGGCTCAGGATGTAAGGACCTGTAAAGGTGCAAAATGACCGTTTTACCCTTTTTGACTTAGACGTCCAAATTAAATTCCACGAAAGCCTAAACCGAATTTGTTCGGCATCCCGGACTCAATGGTAGAGTCTATTTTGGAAAAATAGAAACTTATAAAATGAGGACATAAAATTTGATGAATAGCATAATTCAAGTAACAAATGGACTGAGTCACATGTTATGATTTTAGGGACACGGAAAGGCAAGGAAAATGTGATTTGACCTTCGGTATTCTTACTGTGGTTCTGCTATACTATGAGTACGCTTTCCTGAGTTGAGATTGACCCATCAGGTACGATATATTGTGCTAAGTAAGAAATAGAATTAAGTTTAGGAATGATTTGCATGTTGATTGAATGGATCATATATTTATTTATTTATTTAATGTCAGAAAATCACATAAGGAATGTTACTTTAAAAAGAAACCTGTTTACGTTACTTATGTGCTTCTTGCTGCTTCATGGAGATATGATTTATTCTATGTGTTGGGTTGTACGTGACTTATATTTTTGGAGAGTTGTTGAGATTATGAATGCATGGCTTGAGTATGTATTTTCGTTGATCATGCATTACATACATTCACGTGGGAGATGTTTTGTTATTCAGATGTTGTGATTGCTTTAAGTGGAATACATTGTTTAAAAGCATGTTCCATGTGTTAGTAAATTGCTTGTATGAGATTATGTTATTGCATGGTGGAATCAAGGCATATTGACATAATGTGATGCAATGAAAGCATAGTGTGGGTTGAACACGTGGTGCTAAGCATGGTACTCAGCTTCCATTGGATGTGTTCTGAAAATGAGATATGGTACTCAGCTTCCATTGGATATGTTCCGAAAACGAGACATGGTACTCAGCTTCCATCGGATGTGTTCCGAAAATGAGACATTGCATGGTACTCAGCTTCCATCGGATGTGTTCCGAAAATGAGACATGGACATGACATAGAGTTGTACATGGATATGGCATAGAGTTGACATGGTTGTGGCATAGAGTTGGCATGGTTGTGACATTGAGTTGTGTGGGTGTTTCATGGGCATTGTCACTACATTGCATGGATAACTTGGATGTTATGTAGAATATTGCTAGTACATCGTATGCATGATGTTGAATACCATGTAGATATAACTGGACACTTGCACATGCCACGCCTTAGATCATGTTACTGAGTTGGATGACATGTAGAATATTGCTAGTACATCGTGTGCATGATGTTGAATGCCATGTAGATATAACTGTACACTTGCACATGCCACGCCTTAAGTTATGTTAGTGAGTTGGATGACATGTAGATTATTGCTAGGATATTGTATGATCATATTGAATGACATGTAGATATAACTGCACACCTGACACATGCCACGCCCTTAATTTTGTTTCTTGCATTAGCATTATATTGTACCAGCAGTTGAGCTGACCCATTCGTGGGACAACATTTCAGATGACGCTCCCAGTACTTGAGACTTGAGGAAGTCTTGCAGAGGGGTAGGAGATATGAGCTTAGAGGGATATTTGGCCCGTTGAGGCATATTTTGTGATGTAGGGCTTAAGCCCGAATGACATGTTGAATGTTTTTTTTTATTGATTGTGCTTTACATGAATGTACATTGAAGGAAATGAATGTAAGTTTGGGTTGAATATGTTAGATTGTCCTTTATTTCTTTATTATTTTATTTTCCTTTTGCTTCATCAGTCGCGCCTTGGGTTTGTTAGAATTCGGGGCATGACAGGACTTGCCATTCAACTAATTGTTCCTTGACCTCAAGTCAACTGTTTAAGAATATCTATGTCCTTGGTCTATATTTCATGTGTTCTGTATCTACTACTTAGTCATGCACTCTGTCCTTTTTTATATATTTTGTTTTTCTTTAATTGTTATTTAACTAACTCCTTTCTTTAGAGAATTTCTTGTAACCATACTAAGAGTTTATATATCTCATGTCTTTTTTGGGTCTTATATTCACATGATTACATCTTATCTGTGACTTTATCAAAAATGATTTAAGCTTTCTAAATCGATACAGTTCATAAATCTTTACTGTTCCCAGATCTTTACTTCCTTCTATACTTGTAAGTATTCTGGTAGCAGGTTCTATGATTGCATTCCTCATTTTATTTCAAAATGTCAACTTCTAGCAGCCTTGTTTATTAAATAAACATCTTTAAAAATATACTCGTCTTTTACCTTATCAAGGTCTATCTATAACCTATTCAAGACTTTTCGCATTTCGGGTACGCCATCAATCTATTACTCAATCAATATGGTTTATCAACTCCCCTGTACTTAACCCCTTTAAGTTCCCTTCAGATTATCTCTTAGATCTTAATTTATTGCTACCTTATTGCCTTTCAGATTCTAATCAACTATCACTTGTCACAAATACTGCCCTTCAAAGTGTTACTGCTCTGTCTAGATGTCACCTTAAATTCTACTACCCCTCCAGGTATCACCACTCCATTTAGATATTTATATCAAATCCATTGTTTTTCAAACCGACACAACTCCTAATTCTATGTTACCTTCTATCTTTCAATGTGAACTAACTGTTGCCCTTGTTTATTATGGAACGCCTAATATAGGGCAATCATCTAACCATAAACATCAAGTTTTTAATTTATAAACAATAATTCAATTCTCAACGGTTCCCTCAATATATAACGATCATCAAATTGTTACTCAATAAATATCAAATGCATGCTTCCAAAAGATAGTAAAATCATCAAGGATTACTATTTATCTTTCATCTTAGTTGTTCAAGAATCATCAACTTCAATCATAATATGTAGTCTCTTTCTAACAGCTAATTAACCTCGAGTATCTTAATTTGTTTCCATCTTCTAGCAGTTCACAATTGTTTAATCATTTTTAAATCATCAAACTCTTTCTCATATCAGCTAATAACTGTGCACTTATGATCTGTACTTCATATACTCTATGTATATTATTCATTGCTAATCATTTTTCCCAATGTATAGCATTCATTAATAGTGACTCTTCCAATAGTATAGAAATGGTTAACATGTAACCTAAGAGTTCTGTTTCTATGTTCAGCTAGCAGTTCAACTTCTAATCAATCTAGTAATAATTGCGGAAAGCATAATCAAAACATAAAGCTAGCATACAGGTATGCCTTAACTAACTGGAAAAATACCTGCGATGTACCAGTAGCCAAATCATCTCCCAAAATTACTTGCTGTAAAAGATCAACGATCAACATTTATATAATAGTCTATCTATCACGTCAAAATCTATCTACTAACTGACTCTACTTGGACATTTGTAATACTAGTACCTTAGTCTTATCTCCCATGAACCACTGTGTTACCTAGGATGCTCTGATACCAAGCTTTCACGACCCGAGACCCTACCCCATGCAGATCTCGTGTCGCGCACTCGATCCGACGTTGCTTGTCGAACCAAGGGTCTCAACTTGCTACACAATCAGTGCTATTAACATGCAACAACTAAAATGAGGAATAAATAACTAAAAGCTGCATGTAATTTATATAATGTTTACAAAATGCGGAATACAAAGTTTCTTAATACAACTGTTCATCCCCAAGACGTGGATAACATGGAAGAGCTATAAGACTGTCTGTACTAAGTATTACACTGCAACTTCAAAAGAAAATTTTCACCTTCTAGCTATTAGACTCTAGGGTCCGTCCTCGATATCTGTGCTTGCATAATGTTGTGTAGTATCTGATGAGCTATGAAAACTCAATAAGTAGTCCTTTACTCTGCCATGTGTACAAGGATATAAAGAATGCTAGCCAGTCAATGAATATATAACTCAATATCAGATGATGGAAGTCAAATGATAAGGAAATGAAACTGCTATGCTAACAATGTCATACTGCTATAGTCATGAGCTATTTCAAGTATGAAATGTAAGCACTGTACTGAAAGCTGTAAAATCTCATGATCATTTAATAACAATATAACATGATCAAGCTATGAATATCAACAATAAAAGATAGTGATATCAACTAAAACTGAGATGCACTGGTGGGGCCCGGCTACCCCTTGAGCTAGTATTCAGATCCGCTCAGGGCTGTATGAATACTGCTCTGTGTACACTGTAACTGTACAGTCCCATGCCTCGCATAGCGACGTAGTAAATGTTCCACTTGGAACCTGGACCCGAAGGTCACAAATAACATCAGATGGAGATGTGCTTGAGCACAAATCCGGCACTAATAATATATCGGGATCATGCTATCTTCCACGAAGGGTATAGTGGAATCATAACTGATTCTAGGCAATCTGACGTAACAATAGTTTTCAAGGCTATGGTTACAAGACTACTTCGAATAAAACTGTCTGGCCCTTGCAGCCCTAGTTACAAGTGTAAATCAAGAAATCTGTGCACAAGTGTACAATCATGATCGAGATATATATAGAAATCAATAACTGTCTCCCACATGATAGGGCAATATCAATGTGGCAAAATAAACACTGGTGTGTATGTACGGAGTACAATAGGCAATATAATACAAGAACTATGACATGGCTGTGAAATGTAACACATGTAGAGATCGGATTTTACTTACCTTTTACTGTATTTGTCTAGAAGGTCAAAACCGCCTTCTTCTTGTCTCTCGGTATCCCTATGATTCAGGAAACTCATCTCAGTCTATGTATATATTTATAACTCATGCTATTCATCAAATTTTATGTCTCTTTATTATTGGTACTTCTTTTACTTGAATAAACTCTACTATTGAATCCGGAATGTCGAACAACGTCGGTTTAGGCTTTCGCGAAATTCAATTCGGACTTCGGTACTAAAAAGGGCAAAATGGTCATTTTGCACTTTTATTGGTATTTTCTTCTTTTTTGGGACCCTGTCTCATGGAACGGACCTCATCATTGGAATCAAAATATCCGAGATAATAAAAATTGACTATTCACTTGCCTCGTTTGGACTTCGTTTGACTCATATTTGAGTTAGGGGTGTTTTTGTAAAAATTTATATTTTATAAATTTTTCTGTTTGGGCTTTAGTGGAATTTCCTAAACTTTCTGGGGTTAAAATGGAATTTCCCTAAGTCTCGGTCTGAACCAGTGAGTTCACAGTCAGAAACCCTAAACCGGTCTCCTAGGTCACTGAACTAACCAGTTCACTCTATCTTGAAAACCGGAGTTCAATAACCCAATTTTCCTATCCCATCCACGGATTAGAAAATCCTTATCCCAATTTCAATTTATTATCCCTGTTACCAAACACACCAAATTAAACTTAAAAAATTATCAAAACTGCGCCGTTTCGGATTTATATCCATTCCTGTTTCAGTCGGGTCCCGACCCAGATCCGACCTATGACCCGAACCCACCCAAGACAACAGTGTCATCTTCTCCGGCGATACGCCGGTAGGGTTCCGGTGTGAACAGTCATCTTCTCCGACGACGACGACCAATTTTCGGTCGATTTTTCTACCAATTTCAATGCGGTTTTCTTTATCTTTTCATGGAGATTACAAATCTAACTTTAGTTTTTAATTTGGATCAATAATTCCCTATGAATATGGCAAACCCGAAACTCCGGTAACCCGCAATTTTTGCATTTCATGCTCGATTTGTTCACTGTTTTGACCCCTCTTTTTTCCCATTCATTTTCTGCACTACATGGGATCATTTCTAAGCCATTTAAACATTTTTTCATACATAAAATATAAAGAAATCCAAATTATTCACAAACCTGCAACTCAACATTTCTTGCTTGTTTCTGAGTCGTTTCATTTGATCTAACTTGCGATAGACACTATTTTTCATGTTTGTTCAAAGCCTCTACTTTAAACTGAACGAATCATGCCAGAAAATTAAAACCAGAGCTTCAGCCACTCACCTGATTTTCTGTTTTCTTGGTTGGTTCCTGCTTTTCTCTCTCTATTTCAGCTCCTAAGCTACTTTTGAATATCCCTCAATACCCACAGTCCTTTCTCAGTTTTCTTTTCTCTTTTTCCTTCCATCTTACGCGACCCATACTATATATATATATATATATATATATATACAAAACACAATTGGCTTCTCTCTTTCTCTACTCTCTCTCTCTCTCTCTTCCTCAGCCTCTTTCCTTGACTTCCTCTTTCTGCCCCATTAAATTTTTCTTTTCCCTTTTTCCAAGAATGCAGCGTTGCATTCAATTGGGTGCATGATATTTGTATATAAATATACATATTATATCTCACACACACACACTCACACCAACCGACACACACACTAACATACATACCTCATTGATCACATGCATTGCATGTTTCCTTCCTTTTTCATTTTCATTTTAGTCTATATATAGATACACCATGTAATACTTGATACATTATGTATATCTACACATAATTATACATTATTTATACGCTAATATATATCCATATATATATATACACATATATCTATTTCTAATAGTATATACATACACTCATTTTTAATGGACTACGCGTCTATGCAAGCATACACGTGCATGGGAATGCGTGCGTACACGTATTACGAGACATAGTTCTGGGTTGCTCGGGATCGCTTGGAACCACTATTCGTATATTAAATATCGTAATTTATTTTTATTAGTGATTCTCGTTACTTGTCTCGAACTACGTGCCCATTACTATATATTATTTATTGCGCTACTTCGGGTATATTTTTATTGGCTCAGTCTGTTCGTACTTGGATTTTCTTAATCTCGTAATTTCTTAAGATTATAACTTCTGCTGATTACCTCGGTAATCGTACCCGTCACTGTATATTACTCATTAAAATAATTCGGTATATCTTGGGGTCTACCATTCTCGGTCTGAACCGGTCTCGGTTTACTCTTGATATTATGATCATAGCTTGGTTAAAGCTCGGTATTATTATTTGACTCTTTTAAGATAAAAATGGAATTATTCTATTTATTCGGAACTCAAGTTCGGTTACAACTGGTATTACACCACTCGACCCAACCTACCTCGATTTATGTGTACTCGATCGGGTCTACCTCGATTTACGTGCCATATCCCGGGTTGGGATATTACATTGTTCTTTAGGGTCTTGTTGGCTGCTTCAATTGCCCCGTTTATAGTGGTATGTAAGGTGAGGACTTGTGCTAGGTGATTCTGAATTCTTCCACTACTTCGGTAACCTCTCCTTCAAAATGTAAGCCATTTTTAGCGATCAATTCACGTGGTACCTCATATTGACAAATGAGGTTTGTTCGAGTGAACTATACCACCTTCTTAGCATTGAGGATGACGTACCACGTAGCCTCTACCCACTTGGTGAAGTAGTCAATAGCCACCAGGATGTATTCATGGCCATTCATGGCTTTCATCTTGATCTTGACAATGATATCAATTCCTCAAGTAGCGAATGGCCAACGATATGTCAAGTTGTACAAATACCTTGGAGGGAGGTGTTGCAGGTTAGCATGTATTTGGCCCTTGTAGCATTTTTTGACAAAAGCGGTGCAATCCTCATAATTGTGTTCCAATAGTTTCCTAAATGGATTATTTTCTTGGCCAACATGTGTCCATTCATGTGAGGTCCGCAGATACCCTTGTGGACTTCTGTCATGACATGTTCAGCTTCTTGCTTATCTAAACATAAGAGGTAAATCACATTGAATGACCTTTTCTACAAGTACTCCCCATATATGATGAATTGAGTAGCCCAAAGTCTTAGGGCGGCCTTATCCCTTTAGGTGTATCCTTTAAGGTATTGTAAATGTTTAATGAATGACCAAACATCAGTGTACCAAGTAGGTGGTTTTGGTCTTCTCGTGACCTCACTAATGTTGTAACAGTACATTGGGATTTCTTTGACCTGAATCAAGAGAGGTTTGATAGTAGCTTCTTTAGGTACGTCTATCATAGAAGCCAAGGTAGACAAGGCATCTGCGAAGTTGTTCTTGGCCCGAGATATATAGTGAAATTAGACATCCGTGAAACTGGCCATTACTGTTTCCAAGCATTGATGGTAGGGCATGACTTGCTCTTCTTCGATTTTCCACTTTCCTTTGATTTGGCCGATTACAAGGGCTGAGTCCCTATAAACATCAAAGTATTTGGATTTTCATTCCAGTGCGACTTGCCTACCGACTATGCGAGCTTCTTATTCTGTGTTATTTTTTGTAGAGAAGTATTGTAGTTTCATAGCTAAAGCCATGTGTGCTCCATCTAAGGTTATCAAGAGCATATCGATGTCATATCCCTTTTTATTGGTGGTGTCATCAAAGAAAAGGCATCATCTATCTTCCTGAGTTTGCATAATGTACTCATTTGGGAACTCTGTCTCTCTAACACCCTCACACTTGATTGGGCAGTCTTCTAGGAAATCGACCACAACCTTTCCCTTGATAGATTTCTATGTCACATGAATTATGTCGAACTCATACAAAAGCAAGAGCCATCGAGTTTACATCATGTCCTCGTTTGGGAACTCTTTCTCCTTGACACCCTTACCCTCGTTTGGGTAGTCTGCTAGGTAATCGATCACAACCTTTCCATTGATAGATTTCTATGTCACATGAATTATGTTGAACTTGGACAGAAGCAAGAGCCATCGGGCTATGCAGCTTGATAAAGTCAGATTTTCAAATTGGTATTTCATAAGATTTATTTTAGGCACTAAGTGTATAATGTAGGCCATCATGTAATGATGAATTTCTGTGTGACCCAAATAAGGGATATGTAGGTTTTCTCAAGAGAACTGTAGTTTTGTTCGTATGAGATTAACTTCCTACTAGTGTAGTAGATAACTTTTTCCTTCTTTTCTGGTGTTTGGTTCTGAGCCAGCATAACCCCTGTAGTTGTGTCTATTATAGTAAGGTATGGCAACATGAGAATGCAATGTTGTGAATGATCCAGTACTAGGGGATTGGCTAGGTAGGAATTGATATTTTCAAAGGCTTTTTGGCATGAAGCGTTCTATTTTTTGGGAGAATCCTTTCTCAAGAGGTTGAAGATGGGTTCACAAACTATAATCAATTGGGATATGAACCTACTGATGTATTGTAATCTTCTAAGGAAATCCCTAAACTGCTTTTTCATTTTGGGAGTAGGCATTTTAATGATTGCCTTGGCCGTTGTAGGATCGACTTTGATTCCCTTTTGGCTTACCATGAAGCCTAAAATTTTGACAGATGCAACTTCAGACACACTTTTTAAGGTTAAGCCTTATTTGGAAATTTTTTATTCTTTTAAAGACTTTTTTAAGGGCAATGGGGTGATTCTCCCTATCTTTGGACTTTATGATCATGTCATCGACGTATACCTCGACCTCTTTAGTAGATTAGGTCATGTAAGATAGTGGTTGCGGCCTTCTGGTATGTAGCCCCTACATTCTTGAGTCCAAAGGGCATGATTGTGTAGCACTAGGTTCCCCACTATGTTGTGAAGGTAGTCTTTTCCATGTAGTCGGGGTGTATTTTGATATAATTGTACCCCCAACACCGTCAATAAATGACATCATGGCATGATGGGCTGTGTTGTCTACCAGCAGGTCTATGTTTGCAAAGGGAATTCGTCCTTTGGACATGCCTTGTTGAGGTCCCTATAGTCTACACACTTGCGAACCTTTTCGTCTTTCTTGGGGATGGGTATTATTTTAGCCAACCACTTGGGGTATTCTACCATGGTTAGAAACCGTACGTCTAATTATTTATCTACTTCTTTCACTTTGAAAGAGCACTCGGGTCTCAGTTTTCTAAGCTTCTGCTTGATAGGCTTTGCTTTAGGGTAGGGAGGGATTTTGTGTTGGACAATGTATTTGTCCAAGGCTAGCATGTCTTTGTAGGACCATGTGAAGACATCTTGGAATTATTTCAATAGCCTAATTAGAACTTCCTTTTCAATTTGGTCTAGGGTTGCACCAATCTTTACTTCTTTGGTTTCATTTTCTAACCTTAAGTTGATGGTCGATGTTTGTTCCATAATGCATCGCATGTTGCATTCTTGAAAGTGAGCACGCACTGAGCATGTTTGCGTTGCCTTGGTTGTACGGATAAGTGTAATAAACGTTGTTCTGATTTACTGCATTGTAAATTGAACTTGTTATATATGCAGATTGTGATTTGACATATTGTGTTATGGATTGCATTTGTCGTATATGTAGATTGTGTAGTTATTATACATTGTTGGCTTATCATATTCTTGACTTGTTGGTTATATAACTATTGGACATTGTTGACTTATTATACCACTAATCTATATTTCTACTGTATATCATTGTTCTTATTACTTTGAACAGGACATAGGGGTGCATCATGGGGTTTGTATATATACATGTGTCTTGTATTCGAATGTATATATATATATATATTGAATGCTTTTCTTATTGTTGTTGCACCACGTAGAGTGGTACCCTATTCTCTTGATTATTGTACCTACATTTGTGGTCTAGTAGATGATACTTGTTGTATATTTGTGATACATACTACACATTAGGGATTGTACTCTTCGGACTTACATTAGTTTTTGCATGCTGCTTGCTTGTGTGTTTTGAGAAACCTTACAGAGGGTTATGGCTCACCCCTGCTATTCATTGGAATGGCAGATACTGGACTAGTAAATGATAGTTGTTGAAGTAGTACAAGATTAATGAAGACTATAGCAGCATATGGTTTTATAGTAATGTATTCATTCATTTGTATCTATTAAAGGTGTTTATACCCTTCATTGACATATTGCGAGTGTTATATATATATATATATATATATTAAACCATTAGAGTCAGCTCTGAAAATTACATTGTTATATATCATTGATGGATGATTTTTAGTACAGTTGCATTTTATGTAATCTATTTCATTTTATCCTGTTACAGGACTTGAACAAGTATAAATAGGAGAACGAACCAAAACGTAATCAATTAAGAAAAAATTATTATAAAAATCAATTCAAAAAAAAGTGTGGCTTATATTTTATACATATGACTAGGTTGATTAGTCCAATCACCTTCTAGTTCGGGGTCCAGATGACCCTCTTGTCAAACCTTTCGGGTAAGGGTCGTGACAGATTATGGTGATGAAATACTTAGAATTTTGGTTGGAAATTGTGTCTCTCTTCAGTTGTTAGTCGTAAATTTGGGGAGGGGGTCCTCGAATCCTTAGGTTCGCAACTCATAAATCTATGAGAGCTTAATAGGACCCAATGCATGACATTAAGATGTTGGCATGATTCATAAAGTATGGCATAAGGCATTTACTGAAACAGATCATGCATTGATTATGTGTGAGTTACATTGAACACATTGGTGGAATGATATACGTTGACTAGATTATGGATCGTATATATTTTGGTACTGTTATAACTGGCCTCTGACTTTTGCAAAAAATGGAGATGTATATAAGATTAGGTGATATATTTACTTATATGATATCTTGGGATGTGTGCATATTTATCATCACAATATTGGTTCATTGCATTGTGATGTTGCAGGCAGGCTTACATACATTTTATGTATACATTTGTGGATTTGATAATATGTGTATTGTGAGTTATGTTTGTTACTATTGTATACTTAGATATTATGAACTGCCATATTAGGGTATACACTAGCCTTTTCATTTACCATATGTTTGGGAAAACCTTATGAGCATTATAACTCACCTTTATTATTCATGAGAATGGTAAGCACATAAGATGCTAAATGATAGCTATAGATACAATTCGAGATGAATTTTAGTAACAGGATTACCTTGTGTTGTATAATAACTATATTATTTGGTAAAATGGGGTGTACGTACCTTTAATTATTGTATCTAATCATGTATGAATTTTTTTATTGGACATGGGCTGGTATGTAGGTAGTTATTTAATGACTTTAATACAATGAACTCTTATGGATTGGTAAAACCAAAATAGTTAAGTCTAATGTGATTTATTTGCTTTTAATCCTACTATGGGACTAGAATAAGTATAAAAAAATAACTACTTACATTAATTTGGATAAAAATGGTTAAATTTAATGGACTTAAATAAGATGTCCAGCCGTATTTTCTGGGCAGTGGAGCAATCCATATCACTGAAAAATTGTCCAACAACTGGGCATAATGGAAGTGGTATTGGCCAATTATCTGATGATTTTTGTGACATAAAGACTGAAGTTAGGGGTATCTCATCAAGGCTACAAAGTGTTGAGCTAAACCAAGGAATGGTGAAACTGTTGGTGATTTCAAGTTTTGTGTTGGCTTGTTTTGCTTGTTTGCTAGCTTTTGTTGCTGTAATGCTAAAGTAAGTCTTTTAAGAGGACATGTTTGATCTAAGTTAAAAAGAACTGTGTTATTGTTGTAGTCAAACTTGTATGATATTTTATACCAAATATGGTAAGTAATATAAGTATCTTGTTATGTCTCTTCTTTATCTGAATTTCAAATTAATACAAAAGAAATTAAATATATAAACAACAAAATGATATCCAAACTATTCCATTAATATATAAATTCATGTGCAATAAATATCAGATATACAAAAATACAGCCACTGTGATCTTACAAGTATTCCCTGTGATCCCAAAATACAAAAAACCAACTATATACTAAGCTGATGAAGTTGTCTACAAATCCCCCCAAAAAAGTAGACAACTAACTCCAACTATAGATATTAATTCATTAGTTATGATCTAAAATACTGTCCAACTATATGTATGAAATGCTTAGTAAATCCAAAAACACATTTCACTAGGAAACTAACTCCAGTAACTATCCAAAGCATCAAAAGCATTCCTAGGAATTGTAGCAGCAAAAAAGCAACAACCAGCAGCTGAAGCAACATTAAAAAAGAGTTGTTGTACCCAAAAATAAAAGAAACAATTGAACCATTAGCTAAACTACCAAAGAAAACATGAACTGGTGCCTAAAAAACAAGCAAGTAAGCCTAAAAAAATCAATTATCGAACCATAACAAAAGGCTTCAACTTTGCCCAATAACAAGTACCAAAAGAATAACCAAAAAAAGCTGCAACTGATGAAGTAAAAAACCAGCAATTGAACCCAATAAAAAGGCATCTGCAATAGAAATAATTTGCAGTTATTTTTAGAATATCATCATTTAAGAAAATGAAAAGTATTACCTAGGTGGGATTGATCCCTTTTCCTTTTCCTTTTCCTTTTCCTATGTCAGAACTGAACCTTAAAGCAACTGATCTCCCTCTCCCTCTCCCTTTCCCTCTCCCTCTCCCTCTTGTTGCTCTGTTTCCCTGCCCTTGTGACTGATAAAGCAAGAAATCAGTAAGTAAAACAATAATAGCATTTTGAAACTACTTATTAAAATACAAAAGGAATACCTCTTGTGTTAAACACTTAGAGTTAATACCTGTTCCACTCCCTTCACTCACTTGACTATTATGTCCTACTACAACTGGTTGTTACATTGGTATTTTGTATTAACATTTAAACTTTTTTTAAGGAAATTGTATCTGAAATAAAATATAATGAATACAGATGCTTACCCCCCTGTTCTTGGTCCTCTACCTCTAATAGGAGCTCTTTGACAAGTTCTCCTATTGTGTCCCCATCATTGACAATTTTTACATTTAAAACTAAATGGCATTTCGCTTTACTAGTGCCTGCCACCTCTTCCTTAGCATCTCTTTATCTATTTTTTCAAGGTCGGCCAAGTAATCGCCGAAGATATGGAGACTGTATTGGGTCACCAACAATAGTGTCTGCTCTCCACATTTTAGGATCAGCAATTGGATGCAATATGTGCTTATAGGCAGCCAAGTACTTGTCCTTGCTAAATACATCATCACAATACCCTTCTATATTCCCCCTCTTGTAACCAATTGCAGCTGCTGCATGCTTACAAGGCAAACCACCTAATTTTCCATGCTCCATAAACACATTTCCTACAGTCAAGGTCCACTACAAAAGTGACACCCTGTCTGTCTTTCACTTCAAACTCCATACCACCAGCAAATAGAATTGTACACTCTCTTTCAGCAGTAGCAGTTTTATTTAACATCTTCTTTACATTTGCAGTCACAGCCAAGTAGTACCAACCTCATATCTCTACCTTATCTACTCATTAACTTAGACCTCACACCATCTAACATGGTTAAAATGGGTTTTCCCCTCAAGTTACCCACCCAATTGTTAAATGACTCTGTGAGGTTATTTGTGATATGATCATTCTTTAACAATGGATCAAATGCATGCCTTGCCTATGAAGAAATATGCAGCCTGGTGAGCCAAGTGTGTGCATTGGCAGAAACACCTTTCAAATGATTCATTACTTCTCTAAATTCAACTGCATTGTATGACCTAGCTGCCCTCCAAAAGTATTTTCTCACTAACAGCCCTGGAAATCTACCCCTAATATTACCATATAAATGTTTATAACACCTATGATGACTAGCTTCAAGAAATATATCAGCAATAACACGATCAATTCCCTATTTGAATAAAAAAAACATGGTTAAAAAAAACAAGTCAAAATAACATAAGAAGTAGATGAAGTCAAATTAAAGCACAATTAGAAGTTGAAGAATGTGCACCTTTTGTTGGTCAAACATAAAGGTCCAAGGCACTTGCTGGGACTGTGTACCAATTATGGTAGACAAGTTTTCAAGGAAGAATGTCCAATTGTCCTTGTTTTCACTTTCCACAACATCAAAAGCAAAATAAACCATTGTTTCCATCTAAAGAAACTACAGCAAGTAAAACCCTTCCATAGGGAACCTTCAAGTGGCAACCATCAATGCCTACGAAGGGCCTACAACCTGTCTTGAACCCATTAATCAAAGCCTCAAAAGCAATGAAAATTCTTTTAAATCTTGGGTTCACTATCAAACTAGGTCTATCATACTCAATCTTCACTAAGCTGTTAGGGTTAGTTCTCCTTATTTTTGCTGCATATTTTGAAAGCATGGTATAAGAAGACCCATGTTTTCCCTCAATCTCATCTAGTGCCCTCCTTTGTGCTCTACATAACTGCATTTTGCTTGCTTCTATTCCATATGTCCTTTGAAGATATGTTTGCATTGCATCTAGATTCATGTCTGGATTCATTTTAATTGTTTCCCCTAATTTTTTAGCAATCCTTGCTGAGGTAGCCTTAGGGTTGGAATGCAATCTGACATAAGTATGGTCTCCATTATATGACTTGATAATGTAGGTAACCCAATCAGGCAAAGGAGAAGCATGGATTCTCTATTTACAAGAAACACAGTGAGCTGTCACCCTAATCTTTTCATTCTGCAAGACTTGCCTAAATTTGTAAACATTTTCAAACAGCTACCTTACCTTCAACACAATCTTGCTACCCTCTTTCACATTAAACTCATTCCCATACAAATTTTGATCAAATACCCCACATGTACTCTTGCGTACGCTGCCCTCCTCACTGCTAGAACTATCATCAATACTAGGGTCATATTCAACATCATCATCAGATTCAAAATCTGACAACCCATCATAATGTTCAATTGTAAAGTCACTATTTTTTTTTTACCTATGTTCTCACCATAATCAGTTCTATTCAAATCTAAGTCATCATCTTTAGAACTTAACCCATAAATACCCTCACTATAGTCCTCAACATCTTCACTATCTGACATATTATCATTGCAATCAGCAGTACCTATATGTACTACCCTAGTTGCAGGCAATGATGAAGTTGCAAGCAACATGCCAATATCTCCAAACTAAGACAAAGTACTACACATTACGTCCACATACAACTTAATTTCTCTACTATTTTGAATCTCAAACAGTCATAAAATGTCTTCATCACTCTCCACTAGAATTTTATCATTAGAACTAAGAACATCACACAACATTATCAGTGTCAAACCAACATTTGAGGACAAATAAGACAATGACACTTGACCTTTTATTTTCTGTCAGATCTAGGTAAGAATATCTATTAGGGTCAACATTTCTTATGATATTCATTGTTTGACTATAATAGACAAATAATCATATATATGAAAAGTGATTGCTGAAAAATACAAAAATAGGGATAATATATTAACAAAATGAAACAAAATTAGAAGACACCAACACAACTATTCAAATTAGGCACTACATATTACATAATCGAACAAAATTGGGAAACATTATCACAAGTCATTCCAATTAGGCATTGCAGTGCATACTTAAAAAGGGACAAATACATAATCATGAAGAAATATATATTCAACATATTAGTTTACATTGGCATAATCAATATTGGTTACAAAATCAGTATTGTACACTCAGTAGAACTCTAGTTGAACTCACCAAAGCAAAAAAAATAAAAATCATCACCTACTTGAACTCAGAACATAAATCGTTGCAATCTTCACAAAAACCACACGCAAAACCTTAACTGGCGAATTCGAAATCTCAAAAGCCGAAATAAAAAACCCTATCACGCCCCGAATTTTTTACAAACTCGGGGAGTGAGTGAAATGAAATAAGAAAAGTAAATGAAAGGCCATTAAGATGGATTCAGTTGATTATGCATTTATCCCCCATGTTTCCCCAAGATTTGAAACTGAAAACTTGCTATTAGACTTAACCAAAATGATCTCCTAATGTCACTCAAACATTCCTCCCAATCAATAGTCAAAATAAGTCTAAGTCATGTTCAAAAATGATCTCCAAAATAGCCTTAAAATGTCTCTAAGTATGCCTTGGAACAATGGCCCAAGTGAGCCCCAAATGCCCTAAGGCATAGGCCAAGAATAGGTCAAAAAGTCCTACCTAAAATGGTCCAAGTAAATGGCTAAACATTGCCTTAAAATATAGCTAAAATGTGTCTCAAAAAGGTGCCCAACATGGCTTGGTATAATGGCCAAAAGTGGCCTAAAATGGACTCCAAAAGGTGGCAGTCAAACATGGAAACAAATGACTTAGAAATGGCCTTGAAAGGTAGGTCATGGCATGCCATGACATGTCTTGGGCAGCAGCAGGGCAGCATGCGCAGGCAGGGCGCGTGCGCGAGGCATGGCACGGGGGCGCGCAGAAGCGCACGGCAGGCTGGGCGCTCGGGCAGGGGTTGTCTTGGGCTGGGGCTGTTTTCCTACAGAAACACTATAGCAACTGTGTTTTTACTACAGCTGAATTTCTTTATTTACTGCACAGATTTTCTCTGTTTTCCAATTTTTTTTCCAAAGTTTTGAAGGTTACTTTTTTCCCAATTTTAGCCTACTTCTTCAAGGTTTTTAATCCCCCCATTTTTTACATCTGTCCCACCTATTTAAAGGGTGTTTTACACACCTAACAAATCCTTTAATTTTCCAAAAGTTTAATATAGCCCCCTTTATTTTCTAAGTCTTTTCCCTACCTAATATTCATGATACTTCATATAATTAAGAGTTTATACATTCCATCCTCACTCGATGGCCACAATTTCATAAAAATTAAACATACATCATTTAAATATACAATGTATCATACATACACATGTACTTGAACTTAAAGGTTACAAACTTCATGTTCATTACAATTTTTAAGGGCCTTACCCATTGTGTTCATAATATACAAGATTTTCATAATTCATTACATGTCTTTGGGCCTATGCCCTCATACAACTCAAAAATTATACCCTAAGGCCAAATATCCTTCGTGGTCCATTTCTCCACTTGCTCTTCAAGACTTCATCAAGTCTCAAGTACCGGGAGCCTCATCTATAATATGATATCACACGAGGGGTCAGCTCAATTGCTGGTATGACATAATGCTAATGCAAGGAACAAAGTTAAGGCGTGGCATGTGCAAGTGTACATTTATAATCTACATGCCTTCCAATTCATCAATACAATGCAATGGAAATATGCGTGACACACCCATGAAAACTCTATGCCCAACACATGTCTCGTTTCACGATCCTTCCCCGTCAGCCTGCGAGTACTGTAATATGTCTCGCTTCACGGTCCCTCCTGTCAGCCCACGAGTACTGAAATTGGCCAGATTTTGAGTTTTTCACCACAGGATCTACACCCTCATAATGCATAGCATTGAAGTGCTCAACCCACACTATGTTTCCAATGATTCACACCATGCCAATATGCCTTGATTTTTCTATGCAATCTCAATAATGCATTTTATTAAATACATGGTATACACCTTAAATCACGCATTATCCATAAAGTAAATTATAACTTTCAAACCACACAACTTCTTCCACATGAACATATGTTTTATTCAATCAATTTAAACATATGCTCATGTTACATATTCACTATTTTACCAATTCTCAAAGAACACATAATTACACAAAGCATAAATGCATTAAACAACCATATCTTCCAAAACACAAGGTCTATCCACATGAACATCAGCCACAAAGTAATGAGTCAAACATATATTCAAAGTTACATGTTCATCATTTTGACAAATTCTCAAAGATTACAAAATACATAAAGTATCAACGAATTGAATAAATCATAACTTTCCAACTACAAGATTTTGTCTACATGAACATAAGTTAGAATATAATAAATTATATATATAGTCATGGTTCATGCTTATCACTTTACCAAATTCTAAAAGAATACACAAGTACATAAACAACCAACTTTAGGTTTTCAAAGCAACTACATCCTAAGTGATTTTCTAATAGCAATTAAACATATAAATCATTCATTCAACTTATAAAACACTCTTAAACTTAACCCTATTCCTTACTTAGAAAAATATCATACCTACAAGGGTTTTTCTCAACCCTAGGGAGTTGTGTTCGCTGTGCAGCAGAACCAATTGATGATAATGTAGCCCTTGATGTGGGGAACAACTTTCTAGAAGGAAGCCTTTGTGAGAATCCTAGTCTAAAGATGTGTTTTGGTGGCTTGAAACTTGGAAAACTCTAGATTTTTCTTCACTTTTCTCCCATGCATGAGCTGCTGCTGTATTCTCAGACCAAATAATGAGTTTTTATCACTAAAGGGTTGTATTTATAGTAAATGGGCAAAGGGGCAAAAAGACCCTTTTGCCTTTAATGAGTTCGGGGGCCCGTTACACTACAACCCGTCCCGAAATGCCTCAATTCCATATTTTGCTTTAACCAAAGTTCTTAAAATTATTTTAAATGATATTTTTTTCTAAAAAATTTATCTTCGCCTGTGGCCGGGTGCAGCCGGGTCCACCCGAGCCACCCGGGATGCTCTTTTGGTCCAATTTTTAAAACTATCTCCGATTAGGCTCAAATTTTCATAGGAGGTGTATTTTGACATTCTAAGCATGTTTCTCTTCTATGGAATACTAAAATTATGCTCCTAAACATGATTTATGCCTAAATGATACATGTATAGCGCCTTACCAACAAACAACGCATGAATAGTGCCTTACTGGCAAAAACGAAAAATTTACCCTAATTTTTCAGATCTCTATAAACCCTCCCTCCTTCACTTAGAAATCTAGACTAACAAAAACCCTAAACTCAAAATCCGAATTGTTCTAACCTTAAATGCAAAGAACAAAAATCCTAACTCAAAAACCCCAAGTAACAAAAACCCTAACTCATAAACCCTAGGTAACAAAAACCTTAACCTAAAAATCCAATTTTTTTTTCTTATTTAACTACTTTATAGATGATTCAAACAACAAACACCCAAAAACCTTAAAAATGGATGGAAATCAACACTTACCTCAACCAAAACGATGATCATGCACCTTCAGATCATCAAACTTGGTCTTCACAATCGGTACGAAGCTTCGCCTATCATCGATTAAGAGAACAATTGATGTAGATTTGATTGAACAATCAAAGTTCATCCAAATCGTGAGGGAATCAGAGAGATTGAGAGGATTGAAATGAGATTTGCAAATCTTGAGAGAATCGGAGCGTCGTTTAGGGTGCATAAACGACAGAGGGGCAATGTTGTCTTTTCACGCAGATTGATGTTTTTATAATATTTTACCATATTTTGTACAATGGGAAATTTCATAATTTTAACTTCGTCGTTAATGCCATTTGCTTCGACATGTTTGATAGGGGGGTCAGTATTATTTAAGAAATCATAGGGGAGATATTTGCAATTATTAGAAACCACGGGGGAGATAAGTGTATTAACCCTAAAGTTTTTTTATATTTTTCAATTTTTTATAAAATAATAATAGAGAAGTAAAATTTCAATGCAAGACTTTTTTGCCATTCTCTAAATCTGTGAATTATTAGAGTTTAATATATGCTTACATAGACTTGTATATATTTATATGCACAGGTACATTCCCTAGAGAATATATATATATATATATATAGTAATTTAAAATAAGTATGAAAAATTCATAATTTTAGCTCCTAGGGACTTAATGACTCTTAACAATATTTAAGAGGATAAAAAATTCCTACATGTACAAGATTATTCCTTATAAATAGTAAAAGTTTGTACTTCCTATTTTATCTTCTTCAATAAAATTACAATGCTGACATTATGTTTGGTCAACAATAGATTGTTAGTTTTAAAATAAAGAAAAAAAATATGTTTACACTGATATATTTTTTTGTAAGGGAATATGATTCAAACCAAAGGAAGGGGAAATTTCCCGTACAATTCATAAAGATAGAACAACAATATATCAAACCAAAAGAGAAAAGCAAAATCTACCCAATATGGAAAGCTTGAAATAACCCCTATAACAAATACAACAAAGTAGGCAATCATACTGAGAACATCACAACCTAATAATCCTGTTAATAAACAGATAGTTATCAACTCAACTTGCCTCACTGCCCAACAACTGAAGATTATAAAAACACATTTTCCAACACCTCAATTAAAGAAGGAAAAACTCTCTTAGGCAAAAACAACTAATCCACAATTTTGCATCTTGCTTCTATTCAGAATTTTATCACATCTTTTTATACCTTATCCCCCTTCTTTTTTAAGAACTCAAACATCCTCCCATTTCACTTTTGCCCTCTTGTGTTGAATTTTGAAACTAGACTAGAGGATTACTCTCAGTATCTTTTCAACTCCCTTAATCAGTAGATTTTGGCAATATGAATATGGTGCACCAATAAAGTTACATACTACTAAGAACTGACAATACCAATTATAGCTTAAGTCAAACATTTTTCGGTCAAATGTTGAGTTTTGTCTGAAATCTTTCTAATAAGCCTTTTAGAGTTTACTGACTTCAGTGTAGTTATTATAAGAGGAACACCAAGGTAAGTCACTGAGTTCCTTCTTTTATACCCAACTCCTATAATAATTGTTCCTTTTCTGCTCTTATAACACTAGCAAAATAAGCTAAACTTTTCTGCATATTTTCTTAAGTCCTACCATGCGCTCAAAGTCAACGAAAGTTTTCTTGATTTTTGCTAAGAATCCTTGATCAACAACTTCCATTATAAACAAATCATCTGCAAACATGATATGACTTAGCTTCTGATATGTCATTCCATAACTTTGGTAAACACTTTCATTCCTGTGGTGAATAGATCGATAGGGAGACGGTGGATCTCCTTGCCTAAGTCCCTTTCCTCCTGCAAAATATCCCTCTAGACTCCCGTTTATTTTGATTGAGAATCTTGGTGTAGCAATGCACTCTATAATCCATCCCATTACTTTGTGAGTTCACCTCATCACCTTAGAACATCAATGATAAAATTCCAATCCATAAAGTCATAAGCCTTCATTAAATCTATCTTGAAGGCACATATTGAGGCTAAAGGGTCCCTATGGTAATTTTTCAAAACCTCTTGCATGAGAAATATGTTATTACTGATATTTCTGCCAGGGATAACTGTAGTTTGGTCTAAGCTTTTTAAACTTGGCAAGGTTGGCTTTTGTCTGTCAGCAATAAGCTTTGATGTGCATTTACACAACGAATTACAACAAGCATTGGGTCTAAAAATTTTCATACTTGAGGGGTTTCTCACCTTGGGAACTTTGCATTCTATTCCTTCAATATATGGCATGTTCTGAAAAAGTGTTGCACTGCTCTTATTACTTCATAACCAACCAATCCCTAGTTTTTTGAAATAAAGCATCCCCAAAATGATCTAGCCCAAGTGCCTTTTTACCATTTATATTGAACATACTGGCTCTGATTTCTTCAGTAGTAATATCCTTGAGCAGCTTTGTTCTTTGATCATCCGTTAGTTCGATGTGAAGAACTTCTTTAAGTTTAGCTTTAGAATAATCTGAATAATTCTTTCATGTTCCAAGCAATTCTTTTAAAAAATCATCTAGCGTCATTCTTTTTCTCCATTGGTTTAGTCAGAATATTACCAAACCTATCCTTTATACTCATAATCTTGTTTCTGTTTTTATGCCCATCGACTTTCTTATGAAAAAATTATGTATTCCTGTCACCAAGTTTAAGCCATTTGACTCTGGATTTCTGTCTAAAAAAAAAACTCTATGCCCAACTTAACTCATTATATTTCCTAGGCAACTCTTTCTCCATTCTGCTCAAATATGCACTAATTGAATTTTGAAACAACTGCCTTTGAGCCTTTTCAAATTGTTCTTTAACTTCTTGAACCCTCAGGGCAATATTACTAAAGAACTTGCAATTTAAATTCCTCAATACAGGCTTCAACTTCCTAAGTTTGATGCTACTACTGAGCATAGGCCCAATCTGCACTGATTCTTGCCAAGATTCTGCTATCAAAGAAGCAAGTTCTCTATGATTCATTCAATAGTTAAAAAACTGGAATGAGTTTCTCACCTTTTTCATTTGACTCAGCTATAGCATATTTAGCCATTTATCATTCACCATCATTCTATCCAGCTTACATAATACATTCTTCCCATCATCCTTCTTATTATTCCATGTAAAATAATAGCCTCTAGTGAAAAGATCTTCTAAACCCACCTCTCTAATGCAAGAATTGAACTCTTCTATTGCATTCCGGTCAAAACTTTTACTACCTGATTTCTCTTCTCAGCTTCCAATAATATTGAAATCCCCAAGTAATAACCAGGGTTGATCAGCCATTGTTCCTTTTAACTGAGTGAGTTATTCCCATAAACTTCTTCTAGCTAATGCTTTATTATATCCATAAATGAAAGAGATCCCAAAATCCTTTTTAAGTGTCCTTTGTTGTCGCTACGCAAGTAATAGCTTGAGTAGATTTTCTGATAATGTTAACAACCATGCTCTGATTATTCCATCTAACCCATATTCTACTTATCCTTGACTCTTGTCCGCTGTGCACCATATTCCAATCCTCTAAGCATATTTTATGAATTCCATTTTTATTTTCCATTCTAACTTTGGGCCTCAAGAATATCCATAATATCCACCTTTTGACTTCTTATTAGATTTCAAACCGCCTTTTGTTTTAGAGGGTTGCTAAGCCCCCTAATATTCCAAGCTGCTACTTCTCTTTTTAACTTTTTCCTCCCCCTATGGGTTATCTCATAAGAACTGGGGATATTAACTGCCCTTCAACTGATCCCTGCTACATTCTCCTTGCAATTGAGCCGCCATCTCCTGGTTTTAGAGAGCAGCAAAAGTGTTTCTTCCCATTGGTTCATCAAGTTTCCTTGACTTGCTTTGAATATCAACCACAGTTCCTATTTTTGAGTTGTGAACAACTGCAGCCTTCCCCTTCAACCTTATCCAATTTTGCCTTTCCTTTCTACAAGTTGCACCTCCCCTAATTACATTGGAATTCTCAATCATATTACCCTCTGATATGGTGTCTTTCTTTCCAGATTGAAATCACTAGTCCAGGGTTTAAGAGCAACTCCAAAGGGAGTTTGTATTTTGGGGGTGCCAAATCACCCATTTATAATATTCAACAAGTGTTTTGGCACATCTGAATTATAAATCTGCTCTAATAGCGAGTGCTAAAATAGGGTGCCATTTTAATATTTTAATATTTTTTATTAAAAAATATAATTAAACTTAAAAAAATTCTTCAATTATAAAAATTAGCTAAATAAATAAATTCACCCTAAATTAACAAAAATAAATAAATAAACTAAAATTAAGACATTTAATTTAAATTACAAAAATTAATTTAATTAAAAAATTAATTTAAATTCTAAATAACAATTAACTAAAATATAAAAAAAAATCTTCAATTATAAAAATTAGCTAAATAAAATAAATTCACCCTAAATTAACAAAAATATATAAATAAATAAATAAGCTAAAATTAAAACATTCAATTAAAATTACAAAAATTAAATTAATTTAAATTCTAAATAATAATTAACTAAAATAGAAAAAAAAATCTTCAATTATAAAAATTATCTAAATAAAATAAATTCACCCTAAATTAACAAAAATATATAAATAAATAAATAAGCTAAAATTAAAGCATTCAATTTAAATTATAAAAATTAAATTAATTTAAAAATACAATTTAAAATCTAAAACAATTAACTAATGTAAAACATTTATTTTAAATGAGTATCTCTTTTATATATATATATATATATATATATATAGAGAGAGAGAGAGAGAGAGAGAGAGAGAGAGGCCAAATAGGGAGGGAGCCAAACAGAGACGGCTCTGTATTTCTTTCCCCCCTCCCCTGCGCCCATTCTTCCCCAAACCAGAGCTTCGCCTCCTCCTCCTTCCCCTTCTTCTCTGCACCTCCTTCCCCTTTCCCTCCCTCTGTGCCTCCTTCTTCAAATCTGCCATCACCAACCCCAAGGTTTGAAAAAAAATCAAGAGCAGGAAGCGATTTTGCACAGCAAGCTATTTTTCATGGCAAGTGATTTTCCGACCTTTGGTAAGTTTTCTCTTTCAAAATCTCATTGTCTCTCTGTATTTATGGAATTTTTTGGTTGGATTTTTGTGGTTGAATAGAGCCGTTGAGAGAACAGTAAAACTTGAAAATGGCAGAAACGGCTTTATGCAACCTCTCCATTTCTCTCTCCAGAGTTAATTGCCACCCCAAGACCATTGCTGCCATTTTCCAACCCTTGATGCCACTTCCGTTGGAGTCCAAAATAGTAGAATTTGGGATAGCATTTTGACGGTTACAGGTGGTTATGTGTTTGCCACCCCTGATGCAACTCCCCCTCGGAGTTGCTCTAAGGATTAGTGGCATGCTTTCAACAGATCATGGCCCTTCCTCCATTACCTTCATTTTATTGTCATCATTCTTGCATTCACATAGAAATATTCCATTCTTCAAAGAGTGGATCTGAATTATTCCCATTGTTCTCCAAAATACCAGCATTCTCTTAAAAGGTAATTTTATCCCCATAACATACCCCACCAGCTTGTTCTCCCACACATTCAACTACTCAATTATATCAGGTTTCTCTAGCTGAACTTTATTCATTCTCTCCTGCTCTTGTGACTGAATGAAATGCAACTGAACACTATTTTCTTTGATACGGTTTGCTTCAAACAACTTTGCCCAAGGTCTATCTATAGCAATTCCATTCTGCTCTTGCTTCATGACTGAACCTTGCAAATTTTGATTATTTTGCAACACATTTAGCCCTGGTATGTGAAATTCCATATTTCTCTGCCCTTATTTCAAGATCTGCTCATGACAGTAAGGGCCCTATGTTATCTCACCTTCCTCTGGACCGTTCGTACCCATTGATCTTTCAAGAGTCGTATTCTTTAATTCTTGTGACTCATTTAGCAGCATTTCCTGAGATTTACATTGTCAATACGCATTTCTTCTATCGTTCTGATCATTCCAATTGTTGTATCCTCCATTGTAACAACTTCCGATCTTTCCTTTTTTACAGATCTTCTTGTACCAACGTGCTCCATCTCATTTCTCATTTGCAAATTTGTGAAATCCATCCATGACATGTGTATATAATTTGGTTGAGTCTTGATAGAAGAGATGAAAGAAAAAGTGGAATGGATGAATAGAGATGGAGGAATGGAAGGGTGAGATGGTTTAGGGTGATGATGATTAAGACTTGAAGCAGTGAATGGAGATGGAGAAATGGAAGAACGATGAACCAGAAGGAAACTTTGTTGAAAACTTGTAGAAGAAGACTCAAATAACTGTAACAGAATATAATAGAAACCCAGATAGAAGGCAGAGCTTCTCGATATTTAACTTATTATAATTTTTGCTGTATATAAATGACACAAATATTTTGTACTTTTTATTTATTAGGTTTTAGAATTATTTTGTACTTTATTTTTTTCACTAAATTATCAAAAAAATTCTATTTAAAATCGCCCAATCAAATTGAGATTAAACATGTTCTTTTCTTTTTTTCAAACCAAGAAAAAAAAATTGAACTAAAAACTGACTATATTAACTTAACAAATTTCATCCTAGTTCAGTCAAGTTTAAATATCATGAACGCACTGACAAAATATAGGGGAAGTGGGCAAAGCAAACTTTCTTGGCCAAGTGTACTAACAAAACTCTTTAGTTGTATTGAATCAATTCCTTCTACTCTATTATGTCAAAAGAATCCCAGACATCAAACATTATTCTAGTTTCATCTGTTTTTTTAAATTTTCTGACCCGAATAATCAGTCTTTAGAAATAACAAGACTTACGTCTTGCAATGGGTGGGTGATTGCAAAGGAGTCGAACTTGAGACTACTTATCATCTTTGACTGTCCTTTGTGTTGTCACTAAGATACCTTTTGTGGTTAGTTCCTTCTACCTGGTTATCTCATCTTCCCACCTTTGTGCGGTGCTCTCAGATAATTCAACAACATTGAGCTGCAAAATCTGATAAAATGTGCGATTAGAGACTGCTTATCAGCACTAGCAGTGACGAGAGTTTCAAATTTTAAAACTTTAACCCAAACCATCCATTTATGCGTTCAATGCTTTTTCCTTGTTCTAAGAACATACATTCAGTCAGCAGAACAAAAAGAGTTTTTTTTTTTTTAATCATTGCGGTGATAACAAATTTGAATGCTGTAGCCTGGAAGTGCTGCGTTGGAGAAGGAAAATGATGGGAGGTTTTCATGCTTCCCCAATGCTGTTTTCTTAAAATATAGTTTCAGCATCGAGCAAGAAAAACCTCAATGACAAACTCAGAAAACATTAATTTTTAGATGTAACTGGGAGAATACTCAACTACTGAGAGAAGACTGTGAAGCAATATATCTTATTTCATGGGACTAACAATGTGATCATCCAGCTAAACAGAACAGGTTCTGATGTGTGTATACACACACACACATACACGAACATTTATATAAAAGATTTAGAACAGAAAAAAGGGAAAAAGAAAAGGGGTAACTAGATAAAAAATTGGACAGCTAAATTGAAGGTCTTCCACCCCACCAAGTATTGGTGTTGGTTCCAGCAGTTGAAGCATCAAATCCTAGCCTATACACAGTTCATGGTGAAAGGCACAAAGAGTAATGCAAGTCATAGAAAATAAAAGCCATATCATTTGAGAATTGTTTGGGTTGATCAAGGATTGTGGTGACTAATTTAGGAATAATAAAATACACACTATAAATTTGGCTGATGCATTACTGATTATCTGTACCTTGACATTGAATTCTTTAGTGTTGCTTTAGGCTGCAGAAGGAGATTTAGACCCTGCAAAACTTGAAGAAGAAAGTCAAATGTCAAGCTCAAAATTTTCAAGCATTTCCAAAAACAAAACTACTACTGATGCATTGTATTACTAATTGCTCTAAGTGCTCAAAGAATTTGCTTTCTTACACAAATGATTGTGCATTTTCAAAAATTACAACTTCTGAGAATTAGTGAAGTTTCAAGAGCTAGAAACTGAAACTAATCGAGGATCAATTCTGCTCAAAATCTGAGCAGTTACCTAAGAGGCCTGGTACAAGGAATGGGAACCAGAGCAGCAGAGTGCTAATTTTAACATGCCCTTGTGTCCACCATGTCTCCATGGTGTGTAGACACAGAAGTTAAAGATCTCGAAACAACTGCAACATTTGCAACACAATTAATTTCGAATCAGATGGGGAGAAAGTTTGTACTTTGATTTAGAAACCTAGTGCTCTCAATGTTATCAGATGACATAGCCAGAGCAACAATCTAAGCTCCAACATTGGTGGCTACACAGAAAGAGAATGTCCAGGAAGAACAATCCAACCAAAAAAATGAGCAAAATATGGACCCAATGATAATGAAAAAAAAAAAGCATACTGTCAAAGAAAATCAATTCATAAAACTAATTTTCTTATCAAACAGAGTATCAATACGCACTATAGTATATAGATAGTTTTTATCAAGCATTTCCAATATTAAAAATATTATTGAATGTAAGGAATGATTGAAACAGAGACTGAAAATATTGAAATATATTTCAAGAACTTGAACTATTGCAGTACATCATTATCTTCGGGATTTCCTCTTCAATCCAAGCTCTATCATAGCTAAATTTGCAGAGATCTGAAACTAAGTCCAATACCAAGTTGGAAAATTTCCATTTCTTCTCAAAACTTTTGAGATCGAATAGCAAATCAAAAAACAGAATATGTAGAAAAATACCAATTTAAGATGATAATTGAAAGAAAAAAGATTAGTATGAGTCTTCCACTGAGAAGACGGACAAATTAAGATTAAATCCGGAAAACCCATATGAGAAACAAAGAACACTAATTCAATTCATCACGGATCCTGATCGATCGTCGTCGACGAGTACAGGGCTTCCATGGCTGAAGAACAGAATCCTGATACTTCGATGGCAATGCCATCACTCTCCTCTGCCTTTTTGACATTGAATTTGACTCAGGTAGTCCTTCATTTTCTCGATCTTCCTCTTCTTCTTCGCGCTTGAACAATTCAGTTATGACAAGCTTGTTGAATCTCAGAGCTCTTCTTCTTCTCCTGATGACTTTCCTCTGTATGTATGGAACACCCACTACTGATCCAGCCGAGACATGGTGGATTGCCTTCACCAGTAGATCGAGACCTTCGCAGCGGGTCGGGGAAGTTGATGAATGGGATCGTGCTGAGGAGGATGAATCTATGGATGAAGCAATGGAATGGGTAGTAGCAACAGCAGAAACAGAGTTCATTGAGAATTTTCGAATCCTCATCGGAACAGTAATAATTGTTTACGAGACCAATCAAATCCGATTAGAAAATGAGAGACAGAGTTAGGAAATTCGAAAAACACGGGGGCTTTAGAAGAGTGAGGGATGAAGAATCCGAGCGAGAGAGAGAGAGAGAGAGAGAGAGAGATGGCCCTCGAATTTTTTGTTTTTTCGGTAAATAGACAGGCCCTCGAAATTAGTATTTTCATGGTAATGTGAGTTTTTTTTTTTTAAATTTTTTTTTTAAAAAAAATATTCACTATCTTTTCCTCTTTTCATTATCCTTCAATGTGCACTAATTCGGACACAAAAGTCATCCAATCCGGGAAACGGGGCCAATGTTATTTGCCAGTCACCTTTGCTGCCGCCAAGATTTAGGGGCCATAATAATAAATAAAAAGGGGATAATTATTGATTAGTTTCTCACAATAAAACATTTCAAGGTAAATTTAAACTTATCAAGTCAAGGTAGTTTTTAATTTTTTTTTGTAAAACAAGGATACTATTGATGACTTGTCATTAATAATTTTTTTTAAAAGATAATTTGAAATATTTGTCATATTTAAATTGGTTTTGCACTGGTCAGAGATGGTGGGCTAGGTTGTTTCCAGTGATAATGGCTACAGTTGTGATTTTAGTAGAGCACGACGATATACGATTCAGCCGTGCATGGGCTATTGTGAGAGGGTTGTTGATGGCTTAGAATGGTAAAACTCTGTCGTCGTTACTAGTGGCAATGATGCTCGACGATGGATGTTTGTTCCTGATGGGTAGTTGGTGCTTTGATCATGGCTGAATTGGCATCATATAACCTTTTTTTTTATGGTGGTTGACTGGAGGAGCATGTCATCGTTGTCTTCGGTTGGAGGTCTGACCTTCTTCATTAACATCACCATTGTCGAGTTCGTGTTCTCCATAGCACTTAAAACCTATGAATGAATTATGTCATCAAAACTTATGAATGAATTATACCATTAAAACTTTACTAGTATAAAAATCTTCTCTCTTAGCTTTCTATCTCCAAGTTACTACCTTTAGCTTAGTCATCTTAAAAAGAGGTTGCAAATCTACAAATCTACCCAAAAAAATGAGGGACTGATTTTGGCATCAAATAAGATAATGTTTGGAATATATTGGATTTAGGGTTGGTAGGTGACTAGGTGTATCAAGACGTAGATCATTAAGAGGGATTGCTTCGTTTAAGTGGTGCGAACACCCAACAAGAACAAGTTTGTACAAAGGGGGCAGCTTTTAACAGATCACCCAGCAAATGTTGGTGTTAGATAACAACATATTGATAGTGCCTCCACATAAAAATGTTTTTGGTAAATACTAGATTTTTCTTTTACAGTGAATATGGCCAATTCAATTTGAGTCATCTTACTGTTTTAGAGGATCGATTGCAATGATGGATTTATTCTTTGATGATATATTTAAATAGATAAATTTTACTTGTTTACAAAATAGGAAAATTTCACTATTTTGTCGAAACAATGAAAATTCACTATTTCTCCTCTTAAAGTTTATTTTGTTCTCCTTTTAAAGCGTGAGGTGACTAGGAATAAAACTTTGGTGAAAAAAGAGAGTGTATTTTCTCTTGTTTTATAAAACATTAAAATTTCACAGTTTTACAATAAGATAGTGAAATTCCTTTGTTTCACAATGAAACAATAAAGTTTCATTGTTTCATTGGAATAAAATTTCACTGTATATATTAACTTTTTTTTTCAAATTTTCATATGCAATATGAGTCTTGTATGATATATCTCGATTTTTAGAGTCCAAATATATAAATTTTATTAAAAATAGATTTATAATTTGTAAGTTATTGAATTTTAAAATTTTAAAAATATTTCTTTTCTGAAACACTTTCTCAATTTACAAAAAGTAGTTACGGAGATGGAGGTTTTATATAGTAAGGGTCATTTTAGCCACAAAAATATTGCGGGACCCATCCTAATTAACAATATATTTGTGGACATTTGGCTGAAGAGCCTTACAAAAGATTACCGACTAATAAGCCATCTATGTTCCTCCCCCAAGGATTAGTCTTTGAATTGGTTTTCTAATTGGATATAACTTAGCCTAATTGGATATATCTAATATCTAGTTGTACATGGTTGGAAATTTAAGCAAACATTTGATATGCATGTATAAGCTTTCAAAGCAATTGAGCACGAATTCTCCAAATATAATCAAGTAGGTCTTCTAATTCAAACTAGAGAATTTCAATTGCATGATTAACATGAAATGTACTAATGCCTTATATTCACATTCACAACATTTGTATTACTCATGATTCATACACCTCAAACATTAATCATACATATCAATATTTTCATGCTCATCTAAAATACAAAATTTAACAAACATTTGGTAGACATGGTAGGGTTTATGTCACGCCCCTGACCCGCAAGGTTGGACCAAGGGGTTATTGGACCTCGATAAGGTAGGTAATAGGACTAACCATCCTTGTTAAGTACATAAAATACAAGCCAAGTTTTTTTTTTTTTTTTTTGAAAATGATCTACTTTAATTAGTTTAGGTTCGATTCCCTAATTAGGCTTGTTCAAGTCTCGTGACGGGATTAAGTGAAAATGATTACTATCACAATGTAACTATATGAAAAGTCCATCAACTGTATTAAACAAAGTATGTCCAGAGCTGACTCTAACAGTCTTTATATACATATATACAACAATAGTCTGAAGGGTATAGGCACCCTTAATAAACATAACTAAGTAAATACATGAATGAAATTAAATATTGTGATGACTTCAATCCATCTTGTGCTGCTCTTGCAGCTATCTTCCATCAAGTCAATACCTGTCATTCCCATGAACAGTAGGGGTGAGCCATAACGCTCAATAGGGTTTTCCAAAACACACAACTAAGCAACATGCCAAAAACTAATGCAAATTCGAAAAAGACACACACTATAGTCCAGTCTGGATCACAAGCACACCACATCATCATATCTTAAACACAGGCATAAGCATAAGAATCAAAGAGCATCGCACCACTACATGTGGTTTGACAATAGCAACCAAGTAGTTGACATATGGAGGGTCGGACACATGACATAATTATAAATTTATACTATTACGAAACACCTTCGTTTCATATTTTAATGCCACACGAACAATGTATATAAATACATAACCAATCACAAGATGTAAGTGTAAGCTTACCAACCCACGAAGCACAACCATTTCCTGTTCAAAGTCATAAGAACAATGTATACATTTACAGCTAAGAGACCATTCACAAATGCCACAGTATCATAAACTAGCAGTGTACAATCCATCAATAATCATAATGAAATATCCCAAATGAATCAAGGGAAATAATCTCAAGTAATTCCATCCACAGAAAAATAGGATAAAACCTTATTCATCTCATTTCATTCTCTCAATAATCTAAATCCTATGAGTATTCACCTAATTTGGCTCTCGGAGCCTGAGTATTTTACGAGCTACTAACTCGATAGAGACAAACAACCACCCGCGCGGGTTTAAGGCTTGCAAGTCGAAGGGAGACACCGTCCCTATCATAAATAAAACCCCGGGTAAAACGCAACCTCACCACGCTCAATAGCACACAAAAGATGTGACTAATTCTCATCCCAAGTCTTTTTCTCATATGTGTTCTTTTTCAAAATTCCAATATCTCAATCCACATCACAAACGGTGTTCATTAACATCAATATCCTCTCAAATCTCACACTGCTCAGGTATAGTCAACAATATGCATATCAGCATCATTCACATCAACAATGTGCTTATCAGCTTCATTTATATCAACAATGTTCATATCAGCATCATTCATACCCACAACAATACTAACAACCATAAGAGATGATATATGATTTAGCGAATAGATACAGGGGTAACAACAGTCATATATATCCATGATAGAAACAGAAATCATGATAAACATCAACATGGAAATCACATATATCCAGTACCATCATGCAATTATCCAAGATCATCGCATTTAATATAATAATCACATCACATTGATAATGTAAGGGCAAGGTATTAATTGATACAGATAAACACACCATGTGAATAACATCGAAAGTACACACATCAACACATCAAGACATTATCCTAGTCCAAATCCTCACTCTACTATAAGGAGACATTACTTGTGTCTTTCATAATGTTTGTCAATTGTCTAACATATTTCCTGTTCTATTCTCGGGACCACATTGGCCCAAAGCACTAAGGTATCGTATCAAGTGTTACAGTTTTTTATGGCCAGTTACTCTTTAGCCTACATCTCGAGTGCTCGTTTACCCAAACAGATATCAAAAATGTGTTCCAGGGTATCAAGAACCCTAAGAGAGCCCTATCGTATTGTCTCTAAGTCATTTGATTGTATTTTAAGCTCATAAGGGCATTTTTGTAATTTATCAGACAAGTTACACGTCTACCGAGATATCGTCTCTCAAAACTGACCTTGAAATCTGATTCAGAAGATCTAATAATCTTAAAAGTATTATCTTTATATTTTATCAATACTTTTAAATATTTGTTCCATATCTAGGGGCATTTTAGTAATTTCACATTTTTATGTGGGACTACCCCAAGTCCTAATTTCATTATTTTGAAATCATCGTTGAGTCCCTAGCATCCAAAAATATTGGAAACGCCTCTTCCAAATCTTAATTCGGTTTTCAATAGCTTAATATAGGTCTAGGGATATAATCGTCATTTTCTCATTTTATGTGAGGACCATCATCGGGTCCCAATTTGTTTAGTCTGATCATATATTTGAATCCCTTGCATCCAATAACTTTGGAATAGCCCCTTCTGAATTTCAATTAGCCTTTAAGTTGCTTAAATTATCATTAGGGGTATTTTCATAATTTTTCATATTCATGTGGGACTTCCCCGAGTCCCTAAATGTCTAAACTGACTTTGCCATTGAGTCTGGAATGCCCAAAAACCTTAAGAGTGACCCTTCTTTCATTTTAATTGGCTTTGTTTTCAATTTTATGAAAAAGTGGGCTTTTTTGTAATTTCCTTAAATTTAGTTCACTAATTTGTAATTAACTCAAACAAGTCAATCCCTTTTAATTTCTGAAATTTTAATTTCTTAAACCTGTAACCAAACAGGCCGAATTTGATTTTATCCCCAATTTTCATGAATAGGTTTATCTCTATTCCAATTTCAATTTTGAGAATTAGGTTTCACATATTCTTGTAACCAAACAGACCCATAGGCCCAAGCTCACTGGGCCAGACCCTTGATCCGATCCAACCAGACCCGTGACCCGACCTTGTTTGACCATTGACCTATTGACCGGTCAATACTGGAATTGGTTGCCGCTGGCGAAGCTTTGGTTATCTTTTCTAGCGAGCCTCACTAGAAAACCAAAAATTTCAATTTTTAAATCTATATTTTTTTGCACTGTTTTCACTCATTTTTCTTTCTAAACTTCACATATTATTATTTTACACCTCCTAGGATTGTTATTACACATTAACACTCATTGAATCAAACCAAAATTTCAAGACCTCGATCTTCTAGTGAGTTCTAAAAACTCGCAGATTCCACCATTCTTAACCTCCCTTTTACTCTGAACCTCTTCCAAATCCTTTCCAGTTTCCCTTCATATCTTTTGACACCAAACCCAACCATGGATTCCCCAAGAAATTGAAGAAGCCATTTTTGGTCTTTCTCCCTACTGCGCATCATAGACAACACGTATATATGTACATGCATACACATGAAAACACACACACATGCATTCAGAATCTAAACAAGTTCAAAACTAAACTCAATGAAGTCTAGAAAGTCCCTACCTCACTGTTCGACTAGAGAGAAAAACTGAGGAGAGAGAGCTTATCTCCTTCATCCATGGTCGCTGATTCCTTGGCCCGTCCAACCCAGCCCAACCCAACCCATCTGTTCCTTTTTCCTTCTTTCTTTTTTTCTTTTTTCTTTCCTCCTCCCTTTATTTTATTTTTCTTCTAGTTTTGGCTCATCACTTCTATGTGTTACACACATACACACACACACTCAAACATACACACACGCGCACACTGTGTGTCACACACATTATTTCAAACACACAAAGTCACACACACACACACATACATTATTTTACACCGACACACATACACTCACTATTTTTGTCTCTCTCCCAAATACATATTCACATATACACACACAATGTTTCACACACACCCACAGATTCAACCATGGTGGCCTTTAAAGAGAGGGAAAAAGATAGAGAGTTTGAAAGAGAGAAAAAGAGTTGCGTGGGGTAGGGGGAAGGTGGATCAGAAATGATAGGAAAAAGGGAAAAGAAATAAAGGTAAAGTAAGAGAGAGAATGTCCTATCAACATCCCATACATCACCTTGCCCCCCTTCCTATGCACCTCATCTACGCACAATCATATTGGGTTCGTAACTACAACGGAAGCGATTTCAAAAATCTATTTGGATCTTTTTCTTTACATAAATGATACAATCTTAAAAAGCAGATTAGAATTACCTTGTTCTTGATAATCTTGATTGTTGAAGAAGGCTTCTTGAAGATATTGATGTAATCTTCCTTCTCTTTCTCCTTTAGGTCTTCTCTTCTTTTCCCTTAGGCAAACCGTATCACAGGAGAGTGGGCTGCTTCTTATTTTTGTCTAGCACAAAAACTTATGATAAACGACTCTCTACATATCATATATATAGGGCTTAACCTAATTAGGGCAAGAGAAGGGGTCTAGTGGGTCCCACTAAGTTAGCTTCCAATTAGTCAATTAAATCTTAATTATCTCATAATTAATTTTAATTGACTAATTAATTTCAATTAACTCTACTATATAATTGAAATTGCACTTTAACTTAGTAGAATAGAGTAAACCCATATACATTATACTTTTGCAGTTAGCCCCTCTACATGGATACTAATAATCAGAGTTCTATATTATACTGTCAAATTAATTCACTAATTATTTTAAGAACCTAATTCAATAATTATTAATCACTTGAAATTGGTAATCATTTCAATAAACAATTTACTGAAAAGACCGGATCCGGATTTCAGTGATTAACCCATTGAATTAGCACAAAAGTGATATCTATCTCTCTAATATATAAAGTGTAGATTCCATCTTGAGAATATGTATTCCTACAGTCTAAATAATGACTTCCCAAGATACCAAGGTGTTGATCTAAAAGATCTCACTCATTGGTAACTCAAAATCATCACTATTCAGAACTTGAGTTCACTATCCTTTCAAGATTAAGAGCTTACTGCGAATAGTGAATAAGAAACTTATTAAAAGTGACAGTTCCAAATGATCGTTTCTTATAGTGATCCAATTCAGTGAATTCCCAATAGATCAATACAATAACCTAGAGTCCACTACTCTGATGGTTGAGATAAACCAGTTTATCACATAAATGTTAACTGTATTACAGCTTTATAGGATAAGATGTCCAGTCTTATCAATAGCCGCGTCCACTTCTAGAATTGCCTATATAAGCAGTTCATATCTCCTGTGTATAAATCTCATTTATACACATGAACCACTTCCTAATAACAATTCAAGGACTAATCATCTCATGATATAAAGCAACATCCAAACATATGGTAATATGAAACTCAATAATAAATCAAATCTATTAAATAATAATAAGATGTCTTGGATATGAGGGCACACATCCTAACAAACTCCCACTTGCACTTACATCCATTCCTCATAACATCTGACACCTATCCTATCCACATGAAGCTCAAAATTTTTAGAAAGTAGAGCCTTAGTGAAAGAATCTACAAGATTGTCCGCAGAAGCAACCTTGGTGACGCTATGTCTCCGCACTGAATGATATCTCTGATGAGGTAATACTTGCGCTCTATGTGCTTTCCACCCTTGTGGTTTCTTGGCTCCTTGGATTGAGCTACAACTCCACTATTGTCACAATAAAGGACCATCGACAATTGAGACTATGGTACCACTCCTAGTTCCGAAAGGAACTTCTTGAGCCAAACTACTTCCTTAGCTGCTTCAGAGGCAGCTACATATTCCGCTTCAGTGATTGAGTCAGTAATACACTGTTGTTTGACACTCCTCCAACTGATAGTTCCACCACCAAGAGTAAACACATATCCTGAGGTTGACTTTTTAAAGTCCTGATCTGACATAAAGTCAGAGTTTGTGTAGCCAACTGGAACTAGATCACCACTCCCATATCTCAACATATAATCTCTAGTCCTTCTTAAGTACTTGAGTACATGTTTCACGGCAGTCCATTGATTTGGTCCTAAATTAGATTGATATCTGCTGACCATGCCCACTACAAAACAAATATCTAGTCTAGTCCAAAGCATAGCATACATAAGGCTTCCTATAGCTGAAGCATAAGGAATTGCCTTCATGCGTTTCTCTTTCTCAAGTGTCTTAGGACACTGATTCTTGGACAGAGGTACTTTATGCCTAAAAGGAAATAAGCCTTTCTTGGAGTTATGCATTGCAAACTTAACTAGAATTTTGTCTATATACGTAGCTTGAGATAAGCTTAACATCCTGTTCTTCCGAAGCTTAATCCCAAGGATGTAACTGGCTTCTCCCAAGTCCTTCATATCAAACTAATTTGCTAGCCAAACCTTTATCGTAAACAACACCCTTACATCATTCCCAATGAGTAGTACATCATCCACATACAGAAGTAGGGACACCACCATGCTTCCTTCACTCTTCTTATACACACAAGGTTCATCCGGCTTTTGATCAAAACCAAATGACTTGATTGCCTAATCAAATCGAATGTTCCAACTTCGGAAAGCTTGCTTAAGTCCATAAATGGACTTATGCAGCTTGCATACCATATGCTCTTGGCCCTTAACTATGAAACCATCTGGTTGCATATGATCCTTCGGGTCCTCTCTTTCTCTTGTAAATCCACTTACAACCAATTGGTTTAATATTGGCAAGTGGTTCCAAAAGTTCCCAAACCTTATTAGAATACATAGATTCCATCTCAGCTTTCATAGCATTTTGCCAAAGTCCCAAATCTTTATCAGAGATTGCTTCATCGTAACTATCGGGATTTAAAACATGTTCATCTGAGACAAACTCTCCTAAGAACATGTACCTATCAGGTGGCCTGACAGTCCTCCCACTATGATGTGGCTCTGGTGTAATAAAAGATGTTGGAATAGAGGCATCTAGTCCATGATTATCATTTGCCTGAGGAATAGAAGAAGCATCTGATATTTCTTCTAAGGTGATCTTACTCTTGAGCTTCTGACCCATAATATAATCATCATCCAGAAAGACAGCATTCGTGCTAACGAATACCTTCTACTCACTGGGATTATAAAAGAGCCAGCCTTTTGTCCCTTTAGGATAACCAATGAAATAGCTCAATTCTGATCTTGGTTCCAACTTTCTAGTCTTTTTTTTCAGAACATAGGTTGGACACCCTCAGATTTTGTAGTGGTTTAGACTTGGCTTATGCCCAGTCCAAAGCTCTACTAGAGTCTTGGGAGCAGACTTAGTTGGAACTGAGTTCAGAATATATACTGTTATCTCCAATGCATACTCCCAAAGGAATATAGGCAAATCAGAATAACTCATCATTGACCTTACCATATCTAAAAGTGTCCTATTTCTCCTCTCTGTTACACCGTTCTACTGAGGCATGCCAAGTACAGACAACTGGGATAAAATCCTATTATCCAATAAATGCTAACTGAAGTCACTAGAGAGATATTCCCCACCTCGTTCAGATCGAAGTGATTTTATGCTCCTATCTAATTGTTTTTCCACTTCTGCCTGAAACTCTTTGAACTTTTCAAAGGCTTCTGACTTCTGGTGCAATAGATAGACATAACCATATCTAGAGTAATCATCAGTAAAAGTAATGAAATACTCATAACCCCCTCTAGCCCTAATATTTAAGGGTCCATACACATCAGTATGGATTAACTCCAATACTTCTTTGGTCCTGTTTCCCTTTGAAGCAAAGGGTCTTCTAGTCATTTTTCCCTCCAAACAGGATATACAGACTGGCAGTGGTTCAACAACCAAGGAAGACAAAGTACCCTCCTTTACCAGTCTATTAATCTTATCCAAATTAATATAAACTAGCCTAAAGTGCCAAAGATAAGTTGAATTAGTAGAATAAACTTTTCTTTTAAGTGGTAAAGTTTGTGATGGTTCATTCTTTTCGGTGTCATGTATCTCATACATCTTAGGAGTAATCAAATAAAGACCATTATGCCAGAGCATATAAAAGAACATCTATGTTTAATAACAACATTTGAATTAAAATAAAATAAATAACCTTGTTTTATTAAATTTGAAACCGATAAAAAGTTCCTTCTAATGCTAGGCACATATAAGCAATCATAAAGGACTAGTGTCTTATTTGAAGAAAAATATAAACTAACTACTCCTACTAACACCGCCGTAACTTTTGCTTATGTTCCCAAGTGCAAGATAATCTCTCCATCACTTAGCCGCCTGGTCTCCCAAAACCCCTGCAACGAATTACAGATGTGATTAGTTGCACCGACGTCTACACACCAAGAATCTGAAGTACCTATTATATAACTTATTTCAATAACAAATGATTCAATTATGCTTGTGTTTTTTTTCTTGGATAGATAATGTGGACAGTTTCTCTTCCAATGCCCCATGACCCCGTAGTGGAAACATTTTCCTTTGGGCTTAGTGGTTGCCTTTGTGGTTGCCCTTTTCTTCCCTTTTCCAACACCCCCTTTAGGACCCATATTTCCTTTGGAGTTTTTGGGGTTCTATTTCTTCTTCCACTTGCCCTTGCCTTTGGGCTTAGGCTTAAAAGAAGAAGCCTCAACCACATAAGCACTAAGATGGCTTTTGATAATACCATCCACTACTTGTAAAGAGCTCAGAAGCTCAGCCAAAGTCAAATTCATTTTGTTCATGTTATAGTTGAGCTTAAATTGATTAAAAGAGTCAGGCAGGGACTCAAGGATAATATCAACCTGGGACTCACCATTAATGTCAGCCCCTAGAACTTCCAGCACATTTAAAAAGTCAATAATTTTTAAAACATGGTCTCTTACTAGAGTTCCTTCTGCCATATTAGTGTTCATAAGTGCTCTCATGGTAGTTTGCATAGGAAGACGCCCCTGATCCCCAAACATCTCCTTTAAGTTAAGGATCATATCCCTAGCTGTTGGGAAACTCTGATGCTGATGTTGTAAAACACTTAACATCGAAGCTAAGATATAGCAACGTACCATCTCATCAGCCTTGACCCACCTAATATAACAATCAATGTCCTCTTAGGGAGCATCAACCTCTAGAAGGTTTGGGCTATCCATAATAATCACATATTTGTACCCCTCTACAGTAAGGACAATGTCCAAATTCCATTTCCAGTCCACATAGTTAGGTCTAGTCAACTTATTTTCTTTCAGGACGATAACAAGTAGGTTAAATGAAGACATCTGAGAATCATATATATAAGCATATACATTAGCATGAATGTAAATAAATAGTAAAATAACTTTTGCTCTCATGAATGCAAAGTAGTATCCTCAAGCCACTATCAATGAATGCATTGGAACCTAACCTTATAAACAACACACTCCGTGGGGATGACAATGTCATTCATATGATTAGGAGGACCATCATATCTTATATGATTCCACTATCTAGACATCTCATGTCAAATGAAACATATTTTTCAATATCCTTTGGTCTTCAAAAGACAATGATAGACTCCGTGGGGAGAATATCATTCCCTTTTGATCAAGTGTATACCATTATATTTAATAAAAAGACAACCGTTGCAAGTAGTATCCCCGTGGGGTGATCACCCTCACCCTATCTCTTTCTATTCTATCCTAAGAGGTTCATACTTGTAACCAACTAGATAGTCACCCTCCGTGGGGAGGCCACTTGAAGATGACTTAGGGCGCCTATTTTTGTCTTACTATAGGCTGATGATGGAAGATCGTGGAAGCTTTCTTAAAGCATCCCTCTCCCACTTGTTTTTATAAATTAAGGATCTTTATTATACAATACATGCATAATTATATTAACCTATTCATGGATCAAAATTAATCATGTGATTTTATGAAAATAAACATGCAAGCATAAAATTAAAATTATCTCTCATGGCCAACTAAAATTCTTTACAACAGGCTCTGTACTTCCATTGGTCTTCTTAATGGCTCCTATCCTCTAACACTTTCTTCAGAAATAAAATAAATACATGAAGAACCTATACCCACATACGTGAGCTTACATTTAATCTAAAATTAAAAATTAATAGGCTAGGAAAACCAATGGAGCTTGCCCATTCGTGGGAAAAAATTTCAAGTCCATTGCCCTTTACAATTGCCTCAAAACCAATTAAATTAAATACATCACTTAATGGCCAGCCATGAGAGATACAATGTCATCCATCACATGCATGAATCATTCAAATATGATGAATAAAGTTTAAAGCATTTAAGTATGTGATTAATCATATACTTCACCCATGTATATTTTAGAGTATACTAAGATTTAATCCATGTATCCAATAACCCGTATAGGTCAAGTCATACTGAACTTATAATTTTAAATCCAACATATTTGGGTATCAAATACCCATGTGAATCATATACCTATAATATAAACAATAGATATATAAAATAAAATTGAGCCATTAGGTATCATATACCCAAATAGTTAAAAATAATAATTTTTAGTAAAATATATAATATCAAATATTATATATATATATATAAAATATTTGTCATACGCCAACCATGGATATCAAATACCCAAGCAATTTAACAAATTTGGGTATCTAATACCCAATTAAAACACATGAATAGAAAAATTAATATAATGTTTTTTTAATAAACTGTATATATAATATATTATATATAATACACACACAAATATATATATATATATATATATATTAACCCCGAAAAAGAATTCAACATTGTCCAGGTTGCAAAGCTTCATGGCAAGAGCTTGCGAACATTTTGATCTTCTTGGTTATACCTTTCACAACCGTGAAAGCCATCGCGAACAGTCCTCTTGGAGAAGCGCTTCAGAGGCGAATGGAGGAGAAAAAGAAGGCTGCGTTGGAATATTCTTCCAAGTTCAAGGCATTAGCAGAAAAGGTAAGAAAGGAGAGGTAATATGCGCTTTGAAATACAACTTGCTCATTGGGCTATGCTTGCTGCCCTTGGTGCTCTGATTCCATAACTATTAGACCTTGTTCTTCGTATCTCTCTAACTCACGCCGTTGCAACCGAGTTACAGAGATTTTCGATGAAACCTCTTCCAATTCCTTCATACCTCTCAAAGAATCTGGGTTTATCCACACAATATAATATATATATATATATATATATATATATATCATATATATACATTAGCAGTAGCCGCCCATCTAATGGTTTTCTAAAATAAAAAAAAAAAACCTTTTTTTTTTTTCTTTTTTAAAAAACAGCAAGTCACCACAAGTTTTGCTTCTTAATTAGTGCATGACTATGGGTATCCCATACCTATCACTATACTAAGCCAAGAATTAGATTCAATTATTTAGGGTCCCTAAACAAGGATTAAATCTTTGAATCAACAGATTGTACCACAAAATCTCATTCTAAAATAAACATTTGTTTTAATTGGGATCCATGAATAGGTTTAGAACAAGTAAATATAACCTTCAAAATTAATGGATTCATGTAAAGTTGCTCTAATACCAATTGTTAGGTTCGTAAGAACAGCGGAAGCAATTTCAAAAATCTATTTGGATCTTTTTCTTTACATAAATCATATAGTCTTGAAAAGCGGGTTAGAATTACCTCGTTCTTGATAATCTTGATTGTTGAAGAAGGCTTCTTGAAGAGATTGAAACAATCTTCCTTCTCTTTCTCCTTTAGGTCTTCTCCTCTTTTCCCTTAGGCAAACCGTTTCGCGGGAAAGTGGGCTACCTCTTATTTTTGTCTAGCACAAAAACTTATGATAAACGGCTCCCTACATATCATATATATAGGGCTTAACCTAATTAGGGCAAGAGAAGGGATCTAGTGAGTCCCACTAAGTTAGCTTCCGATTAGTCAATTAAATCTTAATTATCTCATAATTAATTTTAATAGACTAATTAATTTCAATTAACTCCACTAGTTAATTGAAATTGCACTCCAACTTAGTAGAATAGAGTAAACCCATATACACTATACTTTTGAAGTTAGCCCTTCTACATGGATACTAATAATCAAAGTTTCATATTATACTGTCAAATTAATTCACTAATTATTTTAAGAACCTAATTCAATAATTATTAATCACTTGAAATTGGTAATCATTTCAATAAACAATTTACTGAAAAGACCGGATCCGGATTTCAGTAATTAACCCATTGAATTAGCACAAAGGTGATATCCATCTCTCTAATATATAAAGTATAGATTCCATCTTGAGAATATGTGTTTCCACAGTCTAAATAATGACTTCCCAAGATACCAAGGTGTTGATCTAAAAGATCTCACTCATTGGTAACTCAAAATCATCACTATTCAGAACTTGAGTTCACTATCCTTTCAGGATTAAAAGCTTATTGCGAATAGTGAATAAGAAACTTATTAAAGGTGACAGTTCCAAATGATCGTTTCTTATAGTGATCCAGTTCAATGTATTCCCAATAGACCAATACAATAACCTAAAGTCTACTACTCTGATGGTTGAGATAAACTACCTTATCACATAAAGGTTAACTGTATTACAGCTTTACAGATAAGACGTCCAGTCTTATTAATAGCCGCGAACACTTCTAGAATTGTCTATATAAGCAATTCATATCTCCTGTGTATAAATCTCATTTATACACATGAACCACTCCTAATGACAATTCAAGGACTAATCATCTCATGATATAAAGCAACATCCAAACATATGGTAATATGAAACTCAATAATAAATCAAATCTATTAAATAATAATAAACTGTCTTTGATATGAAGGCACACATCCTAACAAGATGGATAGAGACTTAAGTAGCATTGGTTTCAGATAGTTGTATTCATTCGTTGTATATTGTAAAAGTTGCTTGTACCCTTCTTTGACATAACATATATGTTGTCTATTGACTGTTAGAGTCAACTCTGAACTTCACCTTGTTATACACTATTGATGAATATTTTTAGTTCACTTGCACTTTATTATGATCTATTTTATTAAATCATGTTATGAGACTTGAACAAGTATAAGCATGTCAATGAACTGAATCAAATTAAGGAAAAATGATTTGAAGAAAATAAACTAGTAAAGAAATGGACTATACTTTATTCATTTGGCTAGGATGATTAGTCTCAATCACCTATCTATCTTATAGTTCGGGGTCTCGATGACCCCTCAGTTCGGTCCATCCAAGATCGGGGTGTTACAAAAACTTTATGCTAAAAGCTAGAATCATTAAAAGAGTCTAGTTAGTTGTGCTTCTAGAGTCGTATGTGCCCTATACTTGTTGATGTAAGGACACTGGAGCCTTGGCCCTCAAGAGGTCACTCCCATCTTGGTTGCAAGGTATACACCTAGACCCTCTCAACATAGCTTAAACATGTTTGGTAAAACTTTACTTTGGCTATCCATGTTTACAAAACAATTAAGATGCAATAAAGATCATGTTGATAATCAAAACTAAAATCATAGCTTGTACTTGCATTTGAGTAAATAAGACAGTTACAAAAATGGACTTTAATAAAATGACACCAATTCATGGTACAAGGTTACTCACCTGTGGTCCAAAGTCCATAGCTGTTTGCTAATTTACTTGCCTCTATAGTCATTTTATCTACATTTCTCTTAAAGTTATCCTAAGTCATGAATTAGAATACATTGATACTAGATCAGTATATACATCTCAGCTTAAATATTGCTTACTAAACACTCTTAGTCTCTTCTGAACTTAATTTTATTGTCCTTTAAGTTTCTAATGAGGGTTCTTAACCCTTCTTAATTCATCTCGTAGCTTACTTTAGCCCTTAGGAAATTTTGGTAATTTATCCTTTTATGTTTCTTATTGTTCGATACGTTGATTGCCTAAACGAATTCCATTTTTTAGTCTGGTGGGTCTTTATACTTGCTATACTCTTCTAGTAGCCTAGTTAAGTCTTATGGATGTATTCATCATTTTATAGATTGTTTTAGAGTTATTTTCTTTTCAAATAAACATTATCGTTGGGTCCAGAATGTTAAAAATACTTAATCTAGTCTTTTTCGGATCTTAATTATCCTTCATATGTCTTATCTTAGGTCTAGGGGCATTTTCTTAGTTTTTTACTTTCATGCGGGACCATGTTAAGGTAATCGGATGCTCAATGTGACCTCACCATTAGCTCCAGAGCATCCAACAATGTTAGGTTTACCCCTTTTATTTATTTCCCAATTTATTTAATAGTTCGTATATCACTAAGGGCAGTTTGAAAATTATCCATTTCTACGTATCTATGTTTTTGGTAACTCATTTAATGAAACAGACCCCACCATTGAGTTCAGAACATCGAAAAATATTCAAATAGGGACCCTCGCGATCATCGGAGCTCATTTGGTATCTTAATTAAAGCATTATGACTTAATTAAAATTGGTCCAATTTATCCGTTCATATATTTCGGGGTTCAATTTCCCAAATCAGATTCCATCATTGAGTCCAGAATACCCAAAAATGTTAGAAATGCCTCTTCTTGCATTCCAATTGGCTTTCGTTACACTACTTTTAGGCCTAGGGGTAAAATAATAATTTTACCTATCTTTTTTAGGGGCATTAAATTAATTTTTTGGGCTTCTTCGTAATTTTCCCAAAAATCTGGGGTTAGACCGTAAATAATCAAAGTTATAGTTCAAGGGTTTAGGGCTAAAACCCACTGGTTTTATGTTTTAGTCATTGAATCGGTCTAATTTCCTTGTTAGCTGACTAGTCTGGTCACATTCTAGGTGAGTTGTGGCTAAGCCTTGAGAACCCACTAGTCTGGTTCGGTCCACTGTGTCAGTAGTGTATCATCATTGCATCATCAAAACGACGTCGTGTTACTTGTACATTAATTAAACCTTACCGTCAAAATGACGTCGTTCCACTAAAGGTTGGATCTATTTTTACACGCGGGTTGGACCAGACTTGTTACTGACCCGACCCGAACCCGTTCAACTATTCATCATCTTATTCGCTCTGAGGTCACTGTTCACTGAGAAGCCCTAACAATTCCAGGCATAATTTCATGGTGTTTCAAGCACTTTTCAAGCCATTTATACTTCTAAACGATTCCTAGGTTATTAACTAAGATCTTGCCTTTGGTTTCATGACTTGAAACCCACTATGAAGCTTAATTCGAGCTTCGAAATGGCGACTGTTAATTCCTTGTTGGATTTTCATTTCTCAACCTTTTTGTGCGTGGTTTGTTGCTATATGATCCTTGGATCATGGGCTTCATTTTTCCATTCAAAGTTTCAAGCTTAGAGAATGATATCAATAGGTTTAATTTTGAACCTTGACTTGCAATTGTTTATATCTGCCTTATTTATGAGCTAATTGATCAAGTCTCAACAGCTTTGTGATCCCTATGGGGTCTAGTTTAAGTTCCAAGGGATAAAAATCAATTTTGTTTAGGTTGAAACCTGGCCCATTATTCAAGGTTTGTTAATGGTGGTTGAATGTTGGTTCTGTGTTTCTGGTCATTTAAGGGTCTATTTCTTAGTATATTTAACCTATAAACTTCATTCCATACATATATAATCAATTATACAACCCAAAAATTCCTAAATAGTAAATCTCATACATTCACTTCTAGAGAGAGAATTTGGATTTTTTAGGTTACCTTGCTAGGGATGACCTCTTCTCTATGTCTGAGCTCCCTCTCTTGAGCTTCTTTAAGTTTTTGAACATTTCTCTTGATTCAAATCCTTGTTTCATCCATGCATACACACTCATGCACACACATTCTCACTTTCTCTCTCTCAATCTCTCACTATCTCTCTCTCTCTCTCTCTCTCTCTCTCTCTAACAACTAAAGCTAAAGAAATGTAGAATTGTACAGACAACATTGTTGTTGTATTTTCATGTATATATATATATATATATATGATATGAAATTAGAGATAATATCCACTTGACAAATGACCATTGTAATCCATCTTGGCAAATGTTCTCCCTCATGACCATACCTCTATGTCTCATCTTTATCTCTCTATTTTCAATTTAATTTCAAACCTTTATAATCAGATTTTGGTGGAAAATGGTGGAAGTTTCCACTACGTTCTCATATTATATACACATATATTCATAGACTAATGTATAAATGTGGTATTGGTACACCCCACTTGGTCCATCCATGCTATCCACCCATCTTGATGATGCTATATTTTATTTGATGTCTCTTAAAATCATTATGTCCCAAGTACCATACTTTATGCATCAATTTTGGTCTAGGGATCATAGTCTACCAAATTGTGTACTTGTGCACTAGTTCACCCAAAATTTCTTATGTGTTAATTTTTTATTAACACCTATTAGACTTGGCATCAAATATCGATATTGACATTCAATCATATTTATTGGATTAATTGTCACCAATTAAATGGTTATGGCACACATGGGTGCCTTTGTCTCCAAATTCTTAGTCTAATTGTCTCAATTAGATTGTTCGTTGGTCATTTGGGGCTAGTCTCTAATGATAATCATCATTAGTCTTAATTACCCAATACTATTGGGTTAAGATGTTACAAATCAATCGAATCTGCCTTGGAAAACCCTAGGGTGCTTACCTAGATGCACACAATCCACTAAAATAGCTATAGTGATTACAGTAGATCTTCTTATCCGAATCCTCAAGCGTTATTCTAGTAGATATTCGCTTCAAATTTGTAAACGGACAACCTCAATCAAAATTATGAATCACCACGTAACCTCAAACTCTACCAATCGCACATAACTTGAAATCCACAAGCTTGTACTCCAACGATGGAGTAGAAAGTATTGTAGGTGTGAGCGTAGGCGCCGAGAAAATCTAGACACGACTTTTAAAGATCGCTCCCTAAAAATAGAAGAGGAACACGCCCTCTTTTTGGATTAGGGTGTACATGAATACATAAAGGAGTCATCAACTTGTTTTAGGCTAAATAATAAGAAAACCTAATACAACCCATGAAGAATACATATAAAAAGAATAACAAAGAAAAAACTAAAATTATATTGCTTTGATCTTTTTTACATTCTAAACTTCTTGACATGGGTTAAAATAAGATAAAGCAAAACTGATCTACAATGAACTAAATAAATCTGAATCTAAGAGCTAAGGTATGAGATGGGAAGGAGTTGGGCACCCATCTCACCCAATCCGAATGGACTGGCCTCAAGTGTTCATCCACGAGGCTTAATATTCCATGAAAAAATAAGAAAGAGAGTAAGTAGAAAGAGATAATGACAATAATGACATGAACGAATAAAAATACATCTAACAAATAAGTAACTTAAGCCAAAAGAAGTGGAGAGAAAGATTGACATGAATGAAATAATAGAAAAGACATAATAAGAGAGATGTGATGTGAGAAAAAGACATAAAGTAAATAGCTTAAAGGAAAAGAGTAGACTCGGGCCTATGAGGTGTCCTAGTATCCATTCAGATAATAGAATTCAGAGTCAACGTAGTTCTCTAATTCAATTTATTCTATCAAGAGTGATAGGATAAATTAAATTAGGAAAAGAGAGAATATTATGGTTTTAGGAAGCGTACCTAATTGTTTGTGTTGAATCAGACAGGGCTTGAGCTTGAACTCCTTGGATTGGATCTTCAATGGTATAGAACTTCGTCTTCAATTAATGGATTAGAAATATTGTTTGTGTAGAACAAGGCTTTAAGAAATATGGAAGAAGAAATATAGAAGAGCGAGAAGAATTATTAATGCAGCATCTGGCTTCTTAATTTTTCTATCCTCCCCCCTTGAATCTCTGAACCCTGAATTATAGTGGCCAATGGGTCTTATTTATAGATAAAAGGTAAGGAGGTTTGATCTAAAGGCTCACAATGAATCTTCTAGATGAATGGCCAAGATTAAAGCTTAATGTGCAAGCAATTAGATATAGATATTATATTGTGCACAAATCTAAGGGAAATCCCTTAGAATAAGGAAGGAAGGGAATTTAGCAAATATTTGGTAGACAAGCCTATATTTACTACATTGCCTTTAGATCGATGGAAAATTTAAGGACAAGGAAATTACAAAAAGTATCACTAAGACATAAAAAAATCAAAATTATCCCTAAAAGCCAAAATTACCAAATTAACCTTATATTGGTAAAATGACATGAAAATTACATGTATGCCCATGAATGACCAAAATAACCTATATGTGATAGTAATATTCTATAATTATCAAAATTTCCTCCAAATGGCAAAATGACACTAATATTACAAAAATACCTCTAGAAGGTGAGAAACTTCTAGTATTTACCAAACTACCTCTAATGAGTAAGGAAACACTAAAAATGACCAAAATTTCCTTAGTGGACATTATGACTAGAATACCTTCAAGGGTCCTAATGTGTCAAATGACCAAAATGCCTTTAGTGGGCATAATGACTAAAATGTCAAAAATGCCCTTAGTGGGCATAATAACCAAAATGTTGAAAATGGCCTCTAAGGGCAAAAATGACAGAAATGCCCTCTATGGGCAAAAATGACCAAAACATTAGAAATTCCCTCTATAGGAAAAATGATGAAAATGCCCCTCATGGGTGAAATGACTAAAACATCAAAAATGCCCTTAGTGGGAAAAATGACGAAAATGCCCTCTATGGGCGAAATGAGAAATTACTAAAATACTCCTAGATGAAAAATATTGTAGCAACTTACCAAAAATGAAAAAATCAACTTCATTTAATCAAGGGTCTCAAAATGAAGTGTCTACAGTAGGGTTCTTGAATTAATTAGCTTTTGATTTATGTGAACATGAGAATCCAATTGAAACATTTTTGGTATGAAGAAAATGAGAAAACTTAAAATATCCAAAAGGCATTCAAAACTATTCCAAAGGCTATATATATATATATATATATATATATATGTCCTAAGGTTAAAAGAATATGTACAAGAATCAAATTAGGAAATATTTGTATTGATTCCCATTTGTTCGTTTGAACAAGCTAAGGGTTCCTTTGAACATTCTAGTTTGTTCAACCAATCCAATGAGGTCTCGCAAAGGTACTTTTGGAAAGATCGTTTGAAAAAACCATCCCACGAAAACCCATGAGTTGTCTCTGGATTTGAAGTTCAACCAAACCATTGAAAAAAGGCGAACAAAGACCCTCTAGATTGTTCGTTCGAATGAAGCAAAGGCTTCAATCGAACGATCTAGAAAACATGTGAATACTCGCCTTATTTGACATGTAAATTGAATCTTTTATTTTGAAAACATGTTTTATTTACTTAAAAACCTGAGTCAATTAACATATCAAAATTCATGCACTATCCTACACTTTAAAAGCCATAATTAAAACCTTTTAAAAACATAAAGTGTGTGTGTGAAAACCCTAGGCCACTGAATCCAAATAATTATCTCACATATTATTGTGACCACTACACTTAAATAAGTATCTCTATGAAGCTCTAAATGTATGATTGACCACAAGGCTTAGGAACTTTGACTCACTTGGACTTAGACACGTTGCAACACATAGTTTTGTCAACACGGATTAGACAACACAACTTTTGACTAAAAGTCCTAACAAAAAGGGTTATGGATTCAAGTTGTAAGTAAAGTGTAGTCTTCTATAAACTCTTTATAGCTTTATAGTGGATTTGTTATGGCTAGACTGGGTGTAATGTTTCTTAAAATTAAAAAATACATAAAAGAAATAAATGATGAATAATATTAATTTTGCATGATAATAAACCTTAAGAACATAATAATGAGATGAAAAGAATTTAAACAATATAATATGGAGTAATGATACGTGGGTGATAAATGGAAAATAGTAAAAATAAGAAAAAGGTGAATCCCTTGATATAGATGAACTAGTAGATGACCCTTGTGTGTTTATCCCTTGATATATCTTGTCTAAAATGTTAAAATGTGTGATCGATGCATGGTGGCGGCTTAAAATTCCTTTACTTGAATGTTCAGGAATTATTTACTTGTTATTCATGAACTTGTAGGAAGTTGACATGCCTACTAAATGTTTGATAAAATGCTTAAATGATGGTGATGATGTTGTATGTTGAAATTATTGGTTGTGTTGCATATGTGACATTTTCTCCTTTGATGTGAATGATATTGCTCCTTTGGATACCCTTGATTGAATAAAAGATTGAATAAATACCTTGTGAGGAATGAATAAAAATTTAGATAGTTAAAGGGTTGAAAAATGGGAAGAAATGAAAGAAGAAATTACAAGTTAAGAAAGAGGAAGTCATGGATAGTTACCCAAGGTTTTTGTGATAGAGATTATGTCTCCTTTTGGTTAGGAACAGTAATCCCGCATGGTTGGTCGTATATTTTCATTGGGTTAGTAACCTGGAAAGCACTCAGGCTCAATTGGGGGCCATTAGGTAGTCTTGAAGGATCATGGAAGAAGTGTAAGTAGAAAGTAGTACCATTGACATGAGTGAGGTGGTGAGAATTGAAATATGTTACTATTGTTGTATTGATGTTCTTATTTCAATTGATTATGCTATGAATGTTTATTGAATTGAAATGCTTGGTGATGCTTGGTGACACTTGCTTGACACTACACTTAACACATGCCTACACTTATCACTGTTTATTCTTCCCTTTATTTAGTTGCTCTACTAGGGTTGTTGTATTAACCCCTACTAGATGCAGGTAACGGCAATGAATCAGTCGCTTGATGACATGGATGAGAAAGGCAATTCTTTTGGACTCTTATGTTTATTTTTGGGATGTAATTAAATTCACAACTTCTATTTTGGTCTTTTGTTATTTTGGGAATGTAAAAGGTCCTAAGGTCTTTATATGTTGATGTGAAGGATGGAAAGTCTCAACAAGACTAGTATTTTTTTGACTTAGAAATAGTAATCACAAGATGAATACACTTTTGGAAATTATGTATGGAAACCTTGTTAGGTTATGTGTATGGAATGTGAATGAATATTTTTGTTATGAAAAACTCAAGTGAGAATATACATATCACAGGGTGATTTAAGATTTACAAGAATCATTTATTTAGTTTGACCTTAATTTACAAGGTCACCTATGGGTCTTTGGGGCCCGGGGCATGACACTAGGTCCGGTGATTTTTTCCAATTAGGTTTTCCAAAAAAAAAAATTTGTTCCGTGTGTGATTGCTTTACAAACTTTGAATGTTTATTGCCAAAATAATTTCTTTGGAACTTAGAGAATTATCAATTAATATTAATTGTTTTTTACAATTACCTTAAATTTGATATTAGTTGTTGGTTAATATATTTTCTCTTGTCTAAGTTAGATCTTCATATTAGGACCAAGTAAATAGACCATAAAGGTCTGTTAAGTCAAAGAGTCAATGCATGTATGCTAGTATATTTACGATGACAAAATTAACAAATGTAATTATAAGAGTATGTCAAAAATTAACAAGCTTCATGTATTAAAGATTTTTGTGCATTATTGAAGATCAAATGAAGGTTGATAACACTAAAGTTTGCATGGTAAGTAGACTTAGAGACCATTCCTATAGATTGGATCCCACAAGAACTTAAAATGCTTTCAAAAATACTATATAAGTGTTTTCCAATCAATCCATATCTCAATTCATGGTATTTCAAGTTGAAACTATTTTTTAACTTAATTGGAATAAGTTTACTAATTGCAATCAAATAAGCATCAAGGTCATTCGGACTATGCCTATTGGTTTTTAAAATTTAAAGGACAATAACTATTATTTAAATGCATTAAAAGGGGTGTTAGAACAAAACCTAGAATTGAGGTTTTTAATAAAAATAGTGGACTGTGTTTGAATAGGTTTTAATAGCATTCGAACCAAGGCCATTATGCAAAGGTTGTTCAAAAGTTTATATTAGACGTTCAAATAAGCCTTCCTATGTAATACTGGTTCAAACATGAGATTTATGTGTTTGAACATGGGTTTAAACTTTAATTAAAACACATTCCATAATGCCTCATTTAAAGTTGTTCAAATTTGTGTTCAAACATGACTAGAACCCTTTTGATTGAGACCTTGAACCATTTAAATGATGACAGAATCTTAGTTGATTTTGAGCTTTTTTTTTTCTTTCTAGAAATAGCATTAGGGTTTCTCTTATGCATGAAATGTTTAGACTTTGAGAAGTTTTTCTAATGCATGAACAAACCTTCTACTTCTTCATAACACTTAGAAAAATATTAGCCTCTTGAGTTGAACCCCATCTATCTTTATTTTATTACCACTTTTGCAATCGAGCAAGAAGGATTCCTGGGCTCTTGAGATTAGTGGACACTAAGATCTTAGAGATGAATTGTGAAGGCATTTAAATATTTGGGTATATTAGCTGTGAAGAAATCTTGAGGATTGAAGTAGAGGAGTTAAAGTCAACGTTTGCAAGGCTCATGGATTAAAGTTGTTTGTGTACACGTAGAGTCAAGTCTTGTAACTCTTATTTCATTATAGTGGATTTTTCATGTGCGAGACTAGGTCTCTTGATTTTCCCACAAAAGTTATCCGTGGAAAAAAAATTCAATGTTTATTGTGTGTGATTGATCTTAACTATTTTACCTGTTGATACATGTAATTGTTATTGCATGCACTTCCCCTAGAATAAGCTAGTTGAGTTGACATATCTCTTTTCAAGGTCTACTTTAATCTGCTATCAAAGCTTTAGTTCAATTGATATCTGGGTTTAACTACCTAGAGAGTTGTCCTTTATTGTTAGAGGGTAGTTCAATTTTCAAGCAAACCTTGTTTGTTGGTAGTAACTGTGGCTACTGGAAATCTAAGATGATATTGTTTCTTAGGTTGATAGTTGAGCGAGTGTGGATAATAGTTCAAAATAGCTTGTGACCTGTAAGTATGATTTTCAATCATAAACAAATCCAAAACTATAAGAGCTTTGGTAGAAAGGAAATTTTGAGAAATGTGTTTGGAACACAAAATGTCTCACTACCATATATAATATTGTTACTACTTAAGAGTTTGGAGTATTATGATACACGAGACTTTTAAAGAATTATGAGAGATTTTACAAGTCACACGCAAGAGTGCCAATACAGTGAAAATCTCCAAACTTCAAATGTTTATATCTAGGTTTAAGTCTCTTATGATAGAAGATGGTGAAACATTCTCTAAATTTTATGTTTAACTAAGTGATATTGTGAATTCCTCCATCAACCTTGGTGAGAAAATTTTTTAGCCTAAGAATTTTAGAAAAAATATTGAGTTTGAAAGGGTCCCTAATGTGAGTCTAAATGTTAACTAAAACCAATGGAGGGGGGCAATAGGTTATAGCATAAATTTTAGCACAATATAACCTGTATACACCTTATTTTGTGACCCTTAATTGGGTAAAAGTAATCCAGTAACTATGCCAAGAAACCTACTTATAGTAAGACTCTTCCCGACATAGTCCCATTCTTGTTAGGACTCTCCCAACAGAGTTCTATTCCAAGTAGGACTCTTTTCGATAGAGTCCACTCTCGTTAGGACTTTCCTATTAGAGTCTCAGTCCTAGTAGGACTCTTCCCGACAAAGTCTCACTCCCATTAGGACTCTCCTATTAAAGTCTCAGTCCAAGTAGGACTCTTCCCAACAAAGTCCCACTCCCATTAGGACTCTCCTATTAAAGTCTCAGTCCAAGCAGGACTCTCCCTAACAGAGTCCCACTCTCCTGTCAGAGTCTCACTCCTATTAAGACTCTCTTGTCAAAGTCCCTAGTTCAAGCAAGACTCTTCCTGATAGATTCCCACACCTAATAGGACTCTTCTTGTCAGAGTCCTAACTTTGTTAGGATTCTGTTGCCCATCGGAGGGCGTTTCAAAAATTTTGACATCATTTTTCCTTTAGAGGCCATTTTGGTAATATTGGCACAATCCTACCGTTAGTGGGACTCTTTGGTCACTTTAGGGTAATTTTCGTAACTTTCATATCATTTTACCCATTTGTGGGTAATTTGGTAACTTCAGTCCTTTGGTGATAAATTAGGCACATTTATATGCCTTGAGGGACGATTTAGTCATTTCACGTGTCTTGTGGCAATTTAGAGATTCTCCACCAAAATATGGGCAATTTGGTAATCTTGAGTGATAATAGTTTATTTATGCATAATTTAGGACTTTCCATTTCTAGAGTTTCAACAAATTTGGTTGCTAAATATTTCTTTAAAATGAGATATATTGAACTTAGACGTTTGTATTTTAGAGTTTATCTCCAAGTAAATTCTATTTTTCTTAATTTTCATTGGGTCTTGCATGTTGACATCAATTTCATTGGTTCTTGCATTGTCATCCTTAATTATTAATTCATTTATTTAGGATATTCATCACTTAGGATAATTATTTGAATTTTTTTATTTAATCATGAAATTATCACTCAAGATATGATCCTAGCCTTCCATTTTAAGGTTTCATTTTAGGCCATTGGTATGAATCTCCATATTTTGCCTATAAATAGAGCCCACTAGCCATCATTTTTAACACAAAAACTTCATAGCTTTATGCTACAAGTATAGTCCTAGAGTTTTCACTTTAAGAACTCTCCCTCTTCCAAGACTGAAGCCTTCTCGAAGTGACTGTTTCCTTTCAAAAAGCAAGTCAAAGCCTTGTCGAAGCGACATTTTTTGAATTGAAGAAGCTAGCCAAAGATCTACCCCATTAAAGACTCTGAATCAGATTTCCCAAGGCGAAGTATTGCTTGACTATAATGACTAAATATGCATCTCAAACCCTTAGTAGTCTTCTTTAATCCGAATGATCTCTTATCTTTTATCACTTTTGATAAAATAAGGTAAATAGGAGAATTACGTGACTCTGATTCTGTTTTCTAAGCGGATACATAGGAAGCCTTCAAGCCCGAGTCAAATCCTCTTTCCCTTTCTATTTTCCTTCATGTTTTCTATTTCATTTAGATCTCATCACTTTTCTTGAGTCTCTTTTTACTATTATTGCACTCATTTAATAAAATAGCCTTGTAATTGAATGCTTGAGGCCGATCCATTCGGATAGGGCAGCGTGGGTGCCTAGCACATTCTCATTCCGTACCTTAGCCCCCGTGCATGTTTCTTTGGTCTTCGATTTACTTCAGTGCATTAATTTTATTTGATCCATGTCAAGGGATCTTTAGAATGTAACTAGGAAACAAAGTCATGTAATTCTTAGTTCGTTTCTTATAGTTTCCTTTTTGCATCCCAATGTAACCGGTTTTCTTGTTTGTATGCCCAAAACAAGTTGGCAACTCCTCATCTTTTCTTTATTTCCCATAAGAGACATTCCATCCCACTTTTAGGGAAGGAGACTACCCAAACCCCCTAATATCCACACAAAGAGGATTTTTTCTAGTGGTGGCGCCCACAATGGTGACTCCACTGGGGACTAAAAGAGGGCTAGACTCGATGAAATATTCATTTCAAGGCTCTTTCATTTATAGATTTTCCCAAATCATCTTCAAAGATGGACAATCTCACCACTTGAAACCAAGCAATGGTTTTTTTTACCTAAACAACCAAACTTGATTACTAGAGATCTAGGGGCTAGTAGAGTCCAAGTCAAAAGTAAAAATTTTCTCTAAATGAAAAACCTTTTTAAAAAAATGGCAAAAACATGTTTCACAACATCCTCACTCATCCAAATGAGAGCATTTCTATACTCATATTTAAGTTGATTAATTTTTGCAACTAGCTTATTTTACTATTGTCTAAATTGAGTAATTTTCATATTCCTCTAGCTGAGGTGAGAGTTCTTCATCAAGATGATTTCTTCATACCTATCTTAGTGAGTTACATTTCTACACTTCTATCTAAGTCGAGTTCTACCTCTATCTGTCTATGTTGAGGCTGTTTCTTGCGTATTTTATTCCCCCTATCTAAGGCAAGCATTTCCATCAACTCCTATCATTAGCTGAGAGTATCACTTTGAGTGTACCTCTTTTCAAAGTTGAGTACACTTCTTGTTCTCCTACCCTAAGAAAGAGTTAAGCCAACATGACCTTATGGTCTGAAACTCGATTAAATCCGTCCTCATGGAGTCAATTTGACTTTAACTCATTATTTTCTCAAAAGAGCCACTCTTTAATAAAGATAAACCATGTTGGCTTACTTTCTCACGAGAATTAGCCAGTCACCTCAATGAAACCAAATTTCCCCAATAGAGTTAGTCTCAATTATCATTAAGTTTGTTTCCAAATGAACTGGTTTGATTTCCTTTCCCTAGCGAATCATAACCACCAAGTCATCTCAATAACTCTGTTCTTCCCCGATAGGGTTAACTTATTCTTTCCCATGGAGTCACACAAAATTCCATCATTATCTAAATTCATCTCCCCAGAGAGTCACAATCTAATATAGAATCATTCACCTATGGGAGTTCTGGTTCCCATAAAGTTTGGATGAAATCGTTCAAATCACGAACACTTATTAAGATTGTATTTCCTTTTAGACAAAACGTCTAAAGACACAATTTCATAAACCTATTAGGATAAAGTTCCCTTTTAGCTAAGGACGTACTTTTATCAAACCTATTAGAATAAAGTTCCTTTTTAGGTAAACCGTCTAACGCAATTTCATAAACCTACTAAGATAAAGTTCACTTTTATGTAAAATCTTTGATGACATAATCCTTCTAGGAAAAACGTCTGAGCACGTCATCCATCTAGGAAAGCAATCCACCAAAGACATAATCCATCTAAGTAAGTCATCCATCAAGGGCGTAATCTTATTAAAAATTCTATTAGGAGAACATTCGTTTTAAAAAAAATCCAGTCAGGATAGTCATCCTTTTAAGCAAGTCATCCATTAAGGATGTAATCTCATTAAAATCTTATTAGGATAGCATTACTCTTAGAAAAACCCTATTAGAATAGCATTCCTTTTAGGAAAGTCGTCCATCAAGGATGAATCTTACGAAAGATTCTATTAGGATATCTGTAATAACTTGGAAATTTTTTTTTTTATATAAAATTTTCTTGGTTATTAAATTAATTTTTTTTAATAATGTTATGGTTATTATTATTATTATTATTATTATTATTATTGTTATTATTATTATTAGAAAAATTTAAATGTGAGTTATGTGTGTTATGTATATGTAATATATATATATATATATATGCATGTGTGGGATGTTACATGTATATATGTATATGAATATGTGTAAAATGATATATGTACATGCGTGTGTGAATATGTATATGTATGTATATCTGGCAGAACAGTGTGTGCACTGTGTGTGGTGTCGTGTAACAGTGTGTGTCTATGGTGTGTGTATATGAGTGGTTATATAGGTGTAAGGTGTAGGGCAGCTTTGCATTTAATGCAAAGCTGAATTTGGGGAGAAGCAAGGGGCTGAACAGAAGAAGTCAGGTCAAGGAAGGCTGCAAGTGGAGAGGAATAGAGAGAGAGAGAAAGAGTCGGTTGTGAGTGTTCTCTGTATATGTGTGTGTGCATCCGTGAGTTAAAGAGGAAGGTAGAAGAAAAGGATTGAAAAGGGAGAAGCAGAAGTAGAACAAGAGGAACAGAAGGGGAAAGGAAGCAACCCACCGAGAGAAAATCAGAAATTTCAAGGTAAGTGGGTTATTCTGTTTTAATCTCTAGAGCATGATTCGTTTACCTTTGATTTCATGAACTTAAAGAGCATAAAATATAAAACAAATAGCAAAAAGAATCAGTCAAAATGGTTGAGAAACCAGTAAGAAAAATGGAGTTACAGGTTTTGGAGAGTGATCGGATTCTTGATATTTTATGTGAGAGACCATGTTTAAGTGACCTAGAAATAATCCTAAGAGGTGCAGAAAGAAAATGGAAAAAGAGAGAATGAAAAATAGTAAAAGAATAAGGGTAGAAACAGAAAAGAAAAGTTGGCTGGAGATTCGGCCATGGGCCTTTGAGCCCTATTTCGTGATGATCCATTGGTCCAAATTGAAAATGGAGGGTGGGGATGAAATCTACGCGAAAAACCCTAGAGAACTACATTTTTAAAACCCTAAAAAGTCGCCGGAGAAGGCGCCGGAACCCTACCGGAGGCTCACTGGAAAAAACGGGGAAGAAGGGCACTGTGCGGGCGGGGTTTCAGGTCCGGGCCGGGTCCGGTTCGGGCGGGGCTGAACCGCCCCTGCCACGTGTCGCTCCCATGTTTTAAATTAAAAACCAATTGGGTCTGTTTGGTTACGGATTTAAGAAATTGAAATTGAAATTGAAACAAGAACCGAGATATCCTATCCCTGTTCTGGACTAAACCCCGTTTGGCTATCCGAATTAAGAATAGGAAGAATTGAAAATTACGAATTTAACCCTGAACTTTTGGAAATTAAATTTGAACCCCAGAACTTTAGGAAATCTGATTTTGACCCACAGAACTTTGACTAATTATGTTTTGACCCCTCCAGAATAAAATATTAATTAAATTAATTAATTAATTTAATTATTTAAATATTCAGAAATAACTCGGAGTCCAAATGGGACAAGTCATTAGTGTATTGTGACTATCTCGACCATTCTGAGGCCAATGGTGAGGTCCGTTTTACGAGACGGGGTCCCAAAAAAAATAAAAGACCCGTAGTAACCTTTAAAATTACCAAAATGCCCCTGAATTGAAACACAGTCGAACGAACTCCAAATTAAGTAAACAAATAGTGAAACTTTATTATTTCGAGCATTCCGGACTCAACCGTGGAGTCCGATTTGTGAAAAGAAGCCTCGAAATGTGAAGACCCGTAAAGGGTAAAATGACCATTTTGCCCTTTTAAGCTAGAATACCCGAATTGAATTCCACGAAAGCTTAAACCTATTTTCTTCGACGTTTCGGACACAATAGTAGAGTTTAATTTGAAAAAATAGAAACTTATAAAATTAGGACATAAAATTTGATGAATAGCATAATTCAAGTGACAATTGAACTGAGTCTCATGTTATGATCTTAGGGACACGGAAAGGTAAAGAGAAAGTGACCTGACCTTCGGTGTTCTTACGGTGATTTCACTTTATTACGAGTACATCTTCCTGAGTTGAGGTCGATTATCAGGCACGATATATTGTGCTAAGTGAGAAATAGAATTGAGATTAGGAATACTTGTTCTGCTGCCTTGATTGTTCACATGTTTGCTTGATTGTTCACATGCTTATGTGCTTCATGCTATCTTGCTAAAGTTGGGTGATGATGTGGATGATGATTATGTGTATATCGCATGTGTTAGAGTAGTGTGTGAATTATATGCTTCGAGAACTGTTGACATTATGAAATATGTACTTGAAAGCATGCTTTATGTATGAATGAGATGCATCATTGAGATTACATTATGACATGATGAAATCAAAGCATATTGGCATAGTGTGATTCCTTGGACATGGCGTGAGTTAAGCACTTGGTGCTTTGCATTATGAGGGTGCAGATCCTGTGGTGAAAAACCCAAAATCGGCCATTAGGTACTTGCGAGCCTGACGAATTCTGGACTGTGAAGTGAGACATAGTCGGCGGTACTCATGCCAGCGGAGAAGAGCCGTATCATGAGACATGGGTGGCATAGAGTTGCATGGGTGTGTCACGCATACTGATCATATACTGTATGCTGTTCATACACTGCTATCATGATATCGAATGCCATATAGAAATAACTGTACACTTGCACATGCCACGACCTTAGTTTTGTTTCTTGCATTAGCATTATATTGTATCAGCATGTTGAGCTGACCCCTTTAGTGGGGCAACATTTCAGATGATGTCCCAGCTGTACGAGACGTGGAAATGATCTGATTAGGGACTATGTTAGGCCCAAGGGGCGCTTTTGATATTGTATAAGGGCATAAGCCCGAGATTGTATCTTATTTTGTATGTTGTGAACAAATGGACCAGACCTTGTGTATGTATCGGAATTGTATATGGAATGTATGTAATTACACTTAATCGTCTTTATTTCTTTATTATTTTTATTTTCTTTTGTCTCGTTACTCGCGCCTCGGGTTCGTTGGAATTCAGGGCAGTGACAATATCATTCCTTTTAGACAAGTCGTCCATCAAGGATGTAACCTTATAAAAATTCTATTAGGATAGCGTTCCTTTTAGGAAAATTCGTTTAAGATAGTATTCCTCTTAGGCAAGTCGTCGATCAAGGACGTAATCTTACAAAAATTCTTTAGGATGGCATTCTTTTTAAGAAATTCTAAGGACATATTCTATCAACCAATTAAGATGAAGTTTCCTTTTAGGTAAGTCGTCTGAGGATGAAAATTCATTATCCTTTTAGGATAGCATTCCATTTAGGTAAGTCATTTATCACATTCTTATCAACCTACTAGGATGGAATTCCCTTTTAGGTAATATGTATGAGGATGTAAGGCCATCATATGATAACACAACCTCATGAAAGACTTGTCAGGATCGTATTTCCTACCAAGTAGACTCTGATGAGTCATTTTTGAAGGCGTAACCTCACAACAATCCTATCGAGATGAGTCTCTTTAGAGAAATCAGGTAAAAATAGCACTCATTTTCACTAGTCACGAACTACGAATAGTCCGATTCACCCGAGGGTGATACATACGAATCTCATTTCAAAATAAGTCCGACCACGTCAAAAAAATGCAATCAAAGTCAAAATGGGTTTCTTTTTTTCTTGCATTGACGTTCATTTGCTTGCAAGTTCCATCAACGATAGGCTCTCTATAGACACCTCATTTTATGACCCTTGATTGGATAAGAGTAATTCAGTAATTATGCCAATAAACCAACTTCAAGTAGGACTCTTCTCGACAGAGTCCCATTCCCGTTAAGACTTTCATGTCAAAGTCCTAGTCCAAGTAGGAATCTTCCCTATAGAGTCCCACTTCGGTTAGGACTCTCCTATCAGAGTCCTAGTCTAAATAGGATTTTTTCCTATAGGGTCGCAGTTCAAGTAAGACTCTTATAGAGTCCCACACCTAGTAGGACTCTTCCTGTCGAAGTCCCACCTTTGTTAAAACTTTTATGCCCATCGGAGGGCGTTTTAGTAATTTTAGCACCATTGTGCCTTTGGAGGGAATTTTGGTATTTTTAATACAATTCTACCCTTAATGGGACTTTTTGGTCACTTGAGGGTCATTTTCGTAATTTCTATATCATTTTATCCATCTGAGGGTAATTTGGTAATTTTAGCCCTTTAGTGATAAATTAGGCACATTTTAATGCCTTGAGGAGAGATTTTGTCATTTCACATGCCTTGTGGCAATCTAGAGATTCTCCACCGAATTAAGGACAATTTGGTAATCTTAAGTGATCGTAGTTTATTTAGGCATAATTAGGACTTTCCATTTCTAGAGTTTCCATAAATCTGATGGCTAAATAGTTCCTTAAAACGAGATACATTAAACCTAGACGTTTTTATTTTAGAGTTTGTTTTCAAGTAAATTCTATTTTTCTTAATTCTCATTGGGTCTTGCATGTAGACATCAATTTCATTGGCTCATGCATTGTTATAATTAATTATTAATTTATTTATTTAAGATATTCACCACTTTGATTTTATTTTTACTTAATCATGTAATTATCACTCAAAACATAATCCTAGCCTTTTGTTTTAGGGTTTCATTTTAGACCCTTGGATCAAATCTCCATGTTTTTCCTATAAATATAGCCCTTTGGCCGTTATTTTTCAACACACGAATCTCATAGCTTTATGCTGCTAATATAGTCCTAGAGTTCTCTTTCTAAGAACTCTCCCTCTTCTAAGACCGAAGCCCTGCCAAAGTGACAATCTCCTTTCAAGAAGCAAGCAGAAGCCTTGCTGAAGCGATGGTTTCTGAATTGAAGAAGCCAGTTGGAGATCTACCCGATTAAAGACTCTGAATCGGATTTCCCGAGCCGAAGTGTTGCCCGACTACAGCGACTAAACAAGATATGTATCTCAAACCCTTAATATTCTTCTTTAATCCAGTTGATCTCTTATATTTTATCATTCTTGATAAAATAGGGTAAACCGAGAACTACGTGACTCTGATTCCATTTTCTAAGTGGATACGTAAGAAGCCTTCGGGTCCGAGTCAAATCCTCTTTCCCTTTCTATTTTCCTTTATGTTTTCTATTTCATTTATATCTCATCACTTTTCTACAGTCTATTTTTATCTTTTTACTATTATTACACTCATTTAATAAAATAGACTTGTAATTGAATGTTTGAGGCTGATCCTATTTGGATCGGGCGAGGTGGGTGCTTAATACTTTCCCACTCCATACCTTAGCCCCCGAGCCTGTTTCTTTGGTTTTCGCTTTACTTTAGTGCCTTATTTTTATTTGATCCATGTCAAGGGATCTTTAGAATGTAACTAGGAAACAAAGTCGTGTAATTCTTAATTTGTTTCTTTTAGTTTTCTTTTTACATTCCAATGTAACAGGTTTGCTTGTTTGTATGCCCAAAACAAGCTAGCGACTCCTCATTGTTTCTTTATTTCCCATAAAAGGCATTCCCTCCTACCTTTAGGGAATGAGACAGTTGGGATCCCCTTAAATCCACACAAAGAGGATTTTTTTCAATGGTTACGCCCACATGACTGATTTAAATTTGCATGCTATCAATACAATCAATTAACAAGAAAACTAACCATTTAACAAGTCAATACAATCAATTTAATCGGAAGCATTCATGCAATAATCAATCATAAAATTGAAAGCTTGTAAAAATAATAGAGAAGTGCAAATCGATATGGTGATGAAGAAACCACCACAAATCAACCGATTTGTGATAGAAAACTCTAGGGCCCTAGCCTAAATGAAGAGTCCACTAGAAATGCTCCGATTAAATATAGACTACCGATGACACAAACACTGACTCCCTCTAGCTCAGTTCATCTTTCCGATTTTGATCAGTCTTAAATCCTCAAGGTGTTTCTCTGAGTGGAAACTTTGTCCCTACCACGAACTCCACGTGGCCTCGAACTCCTCCGATTGCTCTATGCTTGAATCACCACAAGATTGAATAATTTAATTGTGGAAGAAATGGATTTCTGGCCCTTACCATGATTTGGAACTATTGTGAATGCCTTTTGGATTTGAAGAGATGAGCTCTTAAGAATACTCTAAAAAGATTACCTCCCAGAAATAAATCTAAGTCTTTTAACCAATGGTCGCAAATCTAAAAAATGTGGCTCAAATCTTGAAAATAAAATATTTGTTGCACAACTTATTTGAACAATAGCCTTTTTCATTCGAATTAGATGGCTTTCGTTTGAACGAACTACCGAACGAGTGAGATTAAAAAGGCTTTTAGAAAAATCATGCGAATGAGCCTTTAACCTCATCAAACAACCATCGAATGAACACCTTCTAGAAAACTCGTGGGAACGACATTTGAAGCTCAATCGAACAAGTGTTGAACGAGCAGATTCTGTTGCTCATTCGAATGAAGGTATTTCGTTCGAATGACCAACAGCATGGTCCAGGGGCTTGGACTATGAAATATTTTGAACTCTCTAATGAAAGTATGAAACAATGTTTTCTAATAAAGCCTAAAGAATGTATTTCGTAGACCAAATACAACACACACACATGAAAAATATGTAAATATGCAATGCATGATATGTGAGTGTGTGAAATCCCAATCATTATAAAGTCCTTTCTAACTCATGAAGAATAAGAAGATCGGAAGATGTGCATGACAATGTTGCTTCAGTCCTCTTGAGACAGATACAAGGCTCGAGAGACCCTAAGCCTAGGACTAAGTTACAATTACACAAATTATATTTCAAGACAGATTAGCCAATTACAACAACAGACCCAAAGTCTGAACAAACTCCCTCTTTGGCAATCCGTGACAAAACTGCACAAATAGTACAAGAATACAAAATGCTCAAAATAAATAATCCCCTAAGAGCCTGAAAGAAAAGAAATTATAATTTTGACCTAGTATTCTAATCTATTCTAACACTTGATCTTGCTTTCAAGAAGTCAAATATGTTTTCTGCTCAACACCACTCTATACCACATGAAATGGTATCAAGAAATGTAAGGACAAATAATCACAATGAATCACGGGAGTAGAAACATATAACAATAAAATCATATGAAGTAAATAAAAAGGCTAAGTTATCAAAACAACCAAGCAAGACAAATGATCACCAATCTATATCAAACATATGCAAAAATGAGTAAAACTCCCCTTTACTATATGCCAAAACTACTCCCAATTTTTGTCACAAGATGACAAAAGGGAGAAATACAACCAAGTAAAACATAGAACATAAGTGAGAAGAAATAACAAGAATAACATGTTTGCATATAGAGAAAGAGAAATAAAGATAGCTAAGCAAGGAGATAAACACAAGTAGAAAAGATATATATATATATATCCAAAAGCAACCAACATGAGTCTATCATCTATCGTATCCATAAAAATATAAATAGTAAGGGAAAAGATAAACCTGTCAAAATGTAGTTGAAGAGAGAAAATATATAAAAACCTTACTACAAAAGTCACTCATTACTCATATCAAGAATAAAATTTGGATTATTGATCAGCACGAGGAGGCGATGGAGGAGGAAAGTAACAGCCAATGATGTCTAAAAGATGTTGGAGCTCAATACGCTGTCGAGCCATTTCTTCCATATTTGGTATGTAGAACTCAAAAAAGAATCTACAAAGTGCTCATCCACCATCGGCACCAAAAAATCATATCTGAATCTGGAGAAGTACTCATCCATATCAGTTCGAGACAAAAGATGAACCGCTAAAGATGAAGACGGGCATATTGTCTCTTAAAAACTTGGCTGTGAGAATGATCCATGTCCTGGAAAGAAATTATGCAGTAGAGGTGTCTGATCAACAAGTTAATCCTCCACATGAATATGATCCTCCTCCTAGTGCTACTGCTCCTACTCTTATGGCAGCTGCTGCTCATCATCGCTGGCAGCATCGGTATCATCATCATCAATGTCGCTCTTATCCTTATAAGGTCCTATAACGTGGGCCTGAGACTGGGACAAGGTCCAACTGGTGAAAGGAACGGGCTGAAGACCTACGGTGTCAGATGGGAAGAATGGGACACCCTTGGCAACACATATCCTAGTGATAAGATTCCTGAATGAAAGAATAGCTTTCCGACGATTGGAGGCTAACGAATTAATGACTCCTAAGATATGAGAGGCAGCATCTAAGGAATTGTAGCTCTTACGGCATAGAGAAGATGACCATCAGTGAAGGCCAGGGTACTGGCATGACTAACTGGTTATAGAATGTTGTAGACTATCAGGTTAAGAAACCTTCAGTCCACATAAAGATAGCCCTACTCTAATATGGCCTTCTATGTAAAGAAGATCTTAGAATAATTACTATGAAGGGTAGCAACAATGAGCTCAGTAGATGGACCCTCAACCCAGGTAGCATAAGGGTAGAATGGCTAAAGTTCTCTCTAAAGGCTTAAGGTGGTGGAAATAAGAGAAGCTATAAGGTCAAAACAGACACCCCTAACATACACTAAGCATGTGCCTTGAGCTGTACGAGAACCAGGGTTCTAGTAAAACTCTCGAACCATGGTCTCATTGATCGAACCCTGTATAGAGAAAAGTGGTATTTACCCTCTTGACTTAAAGATATGATACGTCATCGTATTGCGGATTTGGTCTGGAATAGTGGTCTGCTCTAACAGAAATGGGTAAGAACTAACAACTCCAGCCCAGATCCAACCAATCTAAGTGGGGTAGTTATAAAAACTAGGAGGCCTAGGGATCATTCGAATAGCATAAGAAAACTAATGATTTGAAATGGGCACACTATGACACAGCATATCAAGGAGATTAAGAATAACAATAGTGAAATCCTAATACAGTTCTACGTCAATGGAACTAATCTAGTAGACCAAAACTATTCCTAAAGTCTAGATAAATAAAAAATTGAATATAATGAGTGGAAATGGAAACGGACTCACAATACTGCTGAATGGAAGAAATCTGGAACTAACCAGTCCAAATGAAGCCCGTGTTACATAAATCACAATAACAAGAGAGGAATGTGCAAACCCAAACTCACAGAAATAATATATGAGGGAGAAATATGGGGGAATTAGAGAGAATTAGAAAAGAAATCAAGAAAAAGTGAAGCACTAATCGAATTTGAGCGATTTAAACTAACCGGCAACATGTCAAATGACGTAGTATTGTGTTTATTTAGGCTAAAATGATGTCATTCTACTAACTAGGTCAACATGCATAGTGGTCGAGTTAACTCGACCTAGTTTAGCCGAGTCAACGAGTCAACTCATGACTCAAGGTCGTTGCGGGTTACTATTCACAAAAAAAAAAACTCATTGTGTAATTTTCTCACACTTTCGTCCATTTTCTTCAATGCCAAACAGTATTAAAAATGAAATAACATGATCTAGGATAGTTTAGATGGATTAAATCACTCGAAATTGAGCTGTTAAGCTGTAACCCGAAGGTATCCTTCTACTGGTAACTGGTTTTGTTCAAGGTCATTTCGTAACCAAATCATGTGAGGTTTGTTCTATTGTGGTTGTTTTTTTAATATAATTCAATCCTTCATTCTTAAACTCAAGCGTGGTGTCCAATCTAAGAGGTTCAGTTTTTTTACCCAAACTTGCAACTCATGTTTTATAGCTCATTTCTAAGCCATTTGATCTCATTTTGAGATTTATTTAAGGCTCATAGTTTGGAGTTTTGTCCAAGTTGATTATAAACCCTACTTGATACTTTATTAATGAATATCTATGTTGCATGCATGTATTCTAGGCCCTCTTAGACCTCATTCTTAAATTGGTTCGACTATAAATCACTCTAGGAACTTAATGAAATTAAAGAATGTTGAGTTTATACTTATCAATGGTATTTCCCCCTTTTTCCTCTTCTTTCTCTTTCCTTCCTTCTTCTTCTCTCTATTGGTTTCTCTCTCTCTTTCTCAACTCATGCACTACTGGAGCTTTCTAATTTTGGGACTGTAATTGGTTTAGCATAAATAAAAGGCCACGGGTGAATGGGCTTGTATATATCTATATTTCAAGGTGATAGCCTCTCTTTGACACTTGTAGGAAAAATCTCTCATTGCCCACTCTTTGGTGAGCTCAAGTGTAACACCCTAACTTAATTACTTAGTAATTAATGTTGACTTAGAAATGTAGATAATATTAATGTGTGATTAAGCTTAACCCTAGGTTAGTGATTGTAATTCTTGAATGATGACTAAATGAATATGAGTAATATTAGGTGGTGAAACCTTAATCTAGCAATAATTACAAAAAAGAAAATCACATTAGAAATATTTGGCTAAAAAGGAAAATCTAATGCATAAGAGCACCAAATTAAAGACTAAAATCACTTAATTCAAGTTTGTGATGAACATAAAATATCAAGATTTACATAAATAAATTGTGTGTGAAAATGAGGGTAAATTGTAACACAATGTGTATATACATGCATTTAAAAAACATTCTAATTCAATAAAGAAATGAAATAAAAAGGATTATGCACAACATTAGGAACTAACCTAGATTAACACATGAATGGTTAGGTGTCAAATGGAGACATAAAGGTTACATGCAACCTATGAGGTGTCGAGTGTAGGGAGGACCACCACACCCACAAATGGGAAAATATGCAACCTAGGTCTGGTATATATATATATATATATATATATACATAAAAACAAAATGAGACTTGTTTTCTAATTAGACCCAACTGGCAGAGAAATAGAAGAGAGAGAATAAAAGAAGGCATGCATACTTGCATGCACCACAACCACTAAATGATCAAGATCAAGGGAGCAAGAGGAGAAGAATGTTGAAGCAAGGGGGAGAAAAGAGTAGATCGTCGAGAGAGAAAGTCATCAAGAGAGAATGGGAGTTTGGGGTAACCCTTAAAACAGATATAAAATCCCATCCTTGTGCTCTAAAATTCTATTTTAGTTCACCCTATGAAGAAATCATGAAAAACTAATAACGAAAACTATAGAAAACCCTAACAACTATGAAGAACGAAGCATGGTTGAACACTATGAAACTTAGTAACATAGAAACCTAGGATTTAACCTATGTAAACATTTAGATATTGTAAAGAATTGAAAAACATTAAGAAATTGAAAAAGAATCATAGAAAACAATAGAGAAATGACTAAAAACGATGGAGTTGCAGTTGTAGCTTGAGAAGTCGAATGAGTGGGTTTGATTGAGTTTTCTTACATTCGAAGCTTGCTTGAAAATCCTTAGGATTTCGGGAAGAAAATAGAATAATAAAAAAAAAGGAACTATGCTCAAATTGTGAGAAACGACCTCTCTAGGACACTGTCGAAAAATTGGGCGTCGTTGGAGATCAAGATTTTTTACTTGATCAATGGCTGGGAAATGGTGCAAAGATGTTCTAAATAATGTTAATCATGTTTAAGTGTGGAAAATATCTTTAAAGTGCAAGAAAATGAGGGAAATAGGTAATCGAAAAACTAGAATTCCCAATTTCTGGTTAATTGTCACCAGAAACGACAATTGTTGATGATCAGGTTGCGATTTAGGTCCATATCGGGTTCGAGCCAACCCACAAACAAAATGGGTTATAGAATTATGTAGAATGGCGCCGTATGGGAGACGCTGATATGGGGAACCGGACTGGGCCGATCAGTTTGTTGAAATCTAGGACTCGTTCACTTAAAATAGAACCGGACCAGTTGGTTTTCTAAAGAAACGAAGGGTTTAGTGTATAAACCCCTAAACTAGTGGGTTTGGGGCCAAAATTAACTAAATTGAAACTTTATATAATTACATTTTGACCCTAGCTTCTTATAAAAAATACGAATAGCCCAGAAAATTAATTAAAAATTATTCTAATGCCTTTAATAATTTGGTAAAATTACTATTTTACTCCTAGGCTTAAAAACATTGTAATAAAGGCTAATTGAAATGCAAGAAGAGGCAGTTCTAATATTTTTGGACATTATGGACTCAATGGCAGAGTCCAATCTAGAAAATTAGACCTCGAAATATATGAACAAATAAACTGGAATAATTTCAATAAATCCTAACAACTTAATAAAGCTACCAAATGAATCCCAATAACCTTAAGGATACCTACATTAATATTTTTTTACGCTTCGGACCCAATGATTGGGTCCATTTTAGCAAACGAGGTCCTAAAAAAATTAAAGACATAAAAGATAATAATTACCACAATGCTCTTAATGATACCTGAAGCCAATTAAATGTCAAAAATGGTCTATTCTGACTTTTTTTGACATTTCAGACTCAATGGTAGAGTCAAAATTACCAAATTAAGTCCCAAAAATAAGAGACATAAAATGAAAAAATTACCAAAATACCCATAATGATTAAATAAGCTACTAATTGAATCTGACTAACTGAACATGACCTACTTTAGGGTTTTAAAGCTCACTCAGTCCAACAATGGACTCCAATCGAACTAAAAAAATTAGCTAGGAGGTGACTTAAGGTAAGTGAATATTAATAAGTTGTAGTGACTTGTATTTTTAAGGTCGACAAAGGAAAAGGAAAAGCCTACCACTGACAAGGAGGCTGGAATCGCGAGTGAATAATCATGTACTTTGAAGTGGATATTTAATTTCTATATTTTATGAATTACTCCAATACTCGTTATTTAAATAACCCTCATTTCAAGCATGCATATTATCCTGTTGTGGTGTTTTGATAATATCCTTTTGAAAATAAATGTTTCCCAATCAAGTCACGTTCTATTTGCTCTTGAAAAGCATATTCATAAAAATTAAGTTTAGAACATGAATTTCCTATTTGTGAAATGTTAATACAAGATACTTGTACGTAAGCATCGCAAGTTTGTGAGACCTTTTAGGACTTACCATGAATATTTTTCATAAGAATGAAAAGAGATCTCCTACGAATAATGGTCTATAGATAAAAATATGGACCCACGAGTAAGACACTAAAGTCCAGGTAGACACAGATTCATCTTAAAGTGATAAGAAAAATGATAAAGTAATTGACAGAAGATTTTTAAACCCTCATTCATATAAATGGGTTTTATAGCCCTAGTTTACGCAAAGAAATGAATTTTATTCATTCTCATCTGCATGAAATAAGTTATTTGCAACACTTGGCTATAAATTGGCAACCTGGTTAAAGTAGTTTTTATTTGAAAAACTCCTTGTACAAGACCATGTGTTAAATGGTTCTTCTTTGAAACCCTTGATTTCGTCTTATACCATGTGTTATAAAAAATGTGTACAATTGATAACAATTAATCTTTACAAACTCCTTTATATTGTATTTTGCTGCAAATGCTATCAATTGAAAATCTATAACAAAAATCTAGAATTACTTGCAAGCTTTTTATAAAGCTCACATGGATTTATCCAGGCATTACAAGAGAAGATAACGAGTGGGAAACAATCATTTTTTGGTAAAGGACGCCTAAGATCCTCACACTTTTTATACCATTTTTTATGTAGATAATGAAAGCAATGTTTAAGCCTCTAGTAAGATGAAGACTCCCTGCCCAACAAGAACAAGAAGTAGTAATAAGTAGAATCTCCACGACTTTTGTAATATTAAATGTGGAGCAGACAATGTAGTAAAAATTTGTAAAGACTTGTTATGTAATGTATATATAAAAAATACTTAAGTGTGTTTATAAGTTCTGGTCGGATGGTTGTGCACTCGTGTTGATGTTTCCGTATTGTTTTATTGACTATGTGTTGGTTGCACACCTGTCTGACTCTGTACAGCCCGTCGGACCGGACCATATCCCCTAATCAACAGAGGATGGGGTTTGAAATGTGACATCAAGCATGGCTACCTTATCACTTTGTTAATGTAGAAGTCTAGCAACTTTGACTTCTTGCATGTGGTGGGGGGTGATGGGATTCCACCCATTGTTGCTACATATATATTCTAGTATATCTATATAAATTCATCATATAGTATATATGTGTTCCATACATAATGTTTTATATCATATGTTTTATGCATACATATATACATATATTATTTTGTATTTTACACATTTTGACTTTTATATTTTATTTGAGTATGCTTAATGATGCCATGATACTATTTTGCTTATGGTCATTTTTATCTTTAATTCCTTATTACAATTTAAAAATATGTCAATTATTAGTTAATTGTAATCACAATAATTTAATCAAATTCGTTTAAGCCTCTAATTATTTGATTTCAAATTAATTAGGATCCAAGGTTTTAAAACATTTAGGTCCCAATTTGCTAAATCTAACATTATAATTGAATTCAAGGCATCCAAAAATTCTAAGAAACACCCCTTCTAAAATTTAATTTACATTTTAATTGTCTATTTAACACTAAGGGTATTGTCATCATTTCACAATTTTATATGGGACCACTCGTAGGTCCCTAAATGCCCAAACGGGCTTCGCCATTGAGTGGAGCACCAAAAACCATGGGTGTGCCCTCTTCTTGTACTTTAATTTGCTTTTTATTTACTATTTTTAGACTTAAGGACAAAATAGTAATTTTAATCAAGTCTTACGGGTATTATTTTAATTATTTATTAAGCTCTAGGCCATTTTCATAATTAATACAAAGTTTTAGGGGTCCATTTATAATTTTCTAGATTTTTGGCCCAATCTGATTGGGCCAAACCAACCTAATCTTAAGAGAAACAAACCTGCAAATCCCTTTAAACCTATCGATCTAGGCATCTATAAGGAAAGCTAGTCTAGACCCCTAATTAACCAGTTGATCCAGACTAGTTATAAGTGAACCGATTGAGACAATATTAAAGCCAACCTATCTAGTGGTATTATCAATCAAGCAGTTCATATTTCTTAAAAACCAACTGGTCCAGACCTTGTTAAACCAAACTGGCCTAACCTAAAGCACTAAAACATTGTCGTTTAAAAAATATCATTGCGGATCGACCCTATCGTGGGACGTCCACTGTAGCACCACAAACCCTAGGGTCTTTAACCTCTATTTTCTCTTATTTTCTCAGTCTCCAAACACCTTGTTACATCATTTAAATACATCATTTAATCATTTTTATGGATCAAAACACCACAAAAATCCTAAAATCTCATGAACCTAAAAGCTTAATCATGGCTTCCCTTTACAAAACCAATCATTGTCGAGCCTGCTCCTCACTTCTAATTCATCCTATTTTGGCTTGTAGGACTCTTAGGTATTAAAAACAAGCCTTAGAACAATCAAAAGTGCCAAAACATTTCACCACCATCAAGAAGCAGATTAGGTTTGTCATGACTGTGATCACACACACATTAATACACACCAACACACCTTACACATATTTCATTACATCTTTCTTCATATTTATCACCCAACTTGAGACTTCATCATGGGTCTTCCTTTCGAAGTCACACACACACACACACATATATATATACATACATACATACTCACGCATATATATACATAGAAATGAGCACAAGCACACATGTAATCCTACATACAACATCACTGATTCATTCAAAACTAAGCGGTAGTTCTGAAAGCCCCTACCATGCCTCCAAACCATGCACTTGTAGAGAAAGAAAGTAAAGAGAACTTTATTTTTCCATCAATGGCTGCCAGTCCACTACTCAAGCCTTTTAAGCCTATTGTCCACCTTTTTTGCTTCTTTTTTCCTTTTTCTTGGCCTTTATTCTTCTTCTCTTGAGTTTAACTCCCAAGTTCCATTAATAGAAGGTATGATACACACACTATATACATGCATATACATACACACACACACACACATATATATACACCTAACACACACATACACAGTTTCTATATATACTCACACAAATTGAGATACACATTTCCACCATTGCCATCTCTCACACTCTCTACTATATATACACACATATATATGTTATAGAGAGAAAAAAAGAGATAAAGAAAAAAGAGAAAAAAATTTGAAAATAATAGAGAAGGGGTTCTGCCAATCGGAAGGTAAGGGAGAAAGATGGTAGGTTTATGTGCAATTCTCCCTCATGTCTTGTCATTATACATTACACATTAAACTATGTTACAATACACCACACCACACACAATCCATTTACCAAAGATGTTATTTCATCCACTAATTTCATATCATGTGTCCTTTTTAGTACCTCCCACAACGTTTCTTTAAGAAGCTTTGCACGCGATCAAGATATCGTATGGCTAATTGACCGTATGCTACGTGTGCTAACACGCCTAAAAATGAATTGTATCATAATTGCACCAAAATCGGCTAGGAAGCTAATTTCAACGAGCTGACTCTAAATACGCCTTTGTTTCTCCAAATTCTAACATTAAGATTTTCTAATTTATCTACGTTCTAAATCTGACTATGTGGGTCTACAGCTAACGCCAGTCCCGAATAAAATGTAAGACTTGCATTTTAGGTCCACAATATCAATTAAGTTACTTATTAAATAATTTCATAATTTATCAGATGCATTTTGATTTAATAAGTTATTTGTGACTGATCGAGACATGAAAACTTTCAAAATGTCCTTTGGCAATTTTTTAGGTTGTTACAATGTTTATAGGATCAGAATCAATTAAGATTCTAAGCATGATCTAAAGTATTACAAATAGAATTTTAAGTTAAAAATGATGAATAACAGGATTAATCAAATTTAAGAACATTTTATTTTTAGAAACCCTACGATTAAATACACGTAATGGATGTTTACACCCACACAAATGTTATAAGATACATATAAATGCATATAAATCACTCACTTTAGCTCTCAAGCTTGTAAACCCTACCTTAACTTTTGATTGGATGAAACGTTTGCTTCAAATCTTAATCAAACCTTCAAAATGGTGCTTGTCCTAACTCTTAGAATAACCTTCCATGCTCTTGGATCTTTATGGATTTGAAGAGAAGAGAAGAAGAATAAGGGGTTTAAGAGAAGAGGCTTTTAGCTATGAGTAAAGAGAGAAAGAAATGAGGGAAATTTTGATGTCTCAGCCATGTATGTGTCTTATATATAAGAAGAAAAATCATATTTTAGGGCTTCTTACTTGATGAATTACATCAATGCCCTTCATTTATTAAGTTAACTTCCTTTGTTTCTTTGTTTTAGATAGTAATTTTGCATTATATGCTTTCCATATCCCCAAAAAATAAAACTCTAGTTATCTTAAAGTTTCATTAATCATGTTTTTTGGGTACTATTCTCACATAGTCCCATGTTGTTGGTAAAATGACTAAAATGCTCTTTGGTCTCGTTAAGTGACTATATGGCTTTCAAAATTACCAAACATGTTCTACCTTACTAATTTTCATCAACTAGCATTATTACACAAGTTTCAAATCATTATAGATGGTTACTAAGAATGGGTTGCAAGCAGCCTATGATGGGTTGTATGTTGAGTCACTCTAACTCAAAACAGAAAACTTAAGTTTAGCATCTTAGCTCAAGATGAGTGAGAAATATAAGAGTGTAGTGAAAGTTGATGCAACACTCTTGAGTCAACTCAAATCCATCAAATTACTCTTTAAAGAAACTCATAATTATTGAGAGAAGAATTCCTAATTAAATTAGTTGAAAAGTTGAAAACGGATTTTTACATTTATAATGAATCCAAGAAGAATCTAATGGCTAAAGTTTAAAGTATTTAACTTAACTTATCCAAAACTAGGGAAGTTAAAGTTGACTTTAAGGCATCCACAAAAATCTAGGAAAGATGCTTAGCTTGATTCAAATTAAAAATAACAAAATCAATCTAGTTTGCCATACACATAATTCATCCATATCTAAGATGAAGACCACTTATATTGTTAAGTCAACAAACTCTTAAACTAACTCTCAACCCAAATGACTCTTAAGATATAAAAGGAAATAATCCTAAAAATTCTTCACCATTTTGCACAATTTTCTAGGTGTGGGTTGTCTAAAAAAGGTTTTTTCATCAACTTAGGAAAACTCCTAATGTGCCCAAGAAACAAAATAGCCATTTGGAAAGCCTCAGGCAACAATTGAACACTTTAGTTCAAAAGTCTAGAATCTTACAAATGAAGTCATATAATTGATTTAAGCGATAAAATACAATAAAGATTTAAAACTATGGCTAAGAAAAATAAGAACAAATGAAAGAAAAAAATGAATCTAAACCAAAAACACCTAAAGTTAGGTTGTCATTCACACCATTTTGAAGGCACAAAACACTTGTAAATGACTGTGGTAGTAGTTACTCTAAGCACACAACTAGTGATAGGTCATTCTTCACACTTTTTAAGGATCATAGAGATAGGACTACTAATTTTGTGATGGGAGTAGGTCTAGTGTTTTAGGTAAAGGCGTAATCTATATTGTAGCCTTTCCAAAATTAGAAAATGTACTCTACGTTAACGATCTTAAATCTAATTTCTTTATCATAAGACAATTATGTGATGACAAACTTGTAGTATACTTTACATAGAAAGAGTGTTTGATCTATAATGAGAAAGGTGCATGCATGTTACATAGAGTGGGGACTTTAAACAATTATATGGAAGTGTCCCTAGTCCAGTAGTTGTCTATAATAGTGCTAAAGTTGATTATGTTAACTTGCGGCAACAACAACTAGGTCATGTGAACTTCAAAGACCTTGATAGGCTTATTAAGAAAGATCTAGTCCAAGAAATACCAAAACTAAGAAATACTTCTTCCAATGTATATAGATTATGCCAAAAAGCATAAAAATCTAGAAGTCCATACAAGAAGTCTAAGACACTTACTACCTTGTGCACCTTTTAGTTAATCCATAACAATCTTATGGGATATATGAGAATCGAGAATGTAGGTGTTAAGTGTTACATCCTAGCTATTATTGATGATTTCTTTAGGTATTCTATGGTAAGATCTTAAAAGATAAATTTGATGCTTTTAGGATAGCTAAGCCAATATGCCAATCAATTCAAAATCAAAAAGGTACTCAATAACTGTGATGCATAGTGATCACGAAAGTGAGTTTGAAAATTTGACTTTAGTAACCAAATTAGCATAAAAAAGAGTTATCTACTCTCATCACACCATAATAAGAACACATTTGTTAAGAAAAAAAATGGAGTTGTCCAAGAGATGGCTAGGGTTATACTCTATGATAAAGGTATGCCAAAGAGATTTTAGGTTGAAGTAGTTAACATTACTTGTCACATAGTGAATAGGGTTTACCTTAGCCTAACACTTGTCAAACTCTTTATGAGTTGTGGGCCAACATGAAACCAAACCCGAAATATTTTTAAGCTTTTAAGAGTAAATGTTATATCCTTAGATACAAAGAACAATTAAGAAAGTTTGAATCTCAAAGCAATAAAAAATTAATTTTAGATCATTCTTTTAACAATAGAGCATATAAGGTTTATACTTAAGGACATCTATGGTTATAGATGTGTAACACCCCAACCCAATTTTATTGGGGTTATTGTGGAATCAAAACAATACGAATTAATAGTACAATGTTGAATTTCGCCAAAAAAGGGAATTTATGCAATGTATCAAAAGTTATAATGACGGAAGATCTTTTTGAAGCTGAGAAGCGTTACGTACAATAATAATGAATTAAGGTTAGGAATATAGCCTAATTATATGCAAACTTCATCTAACCACGGTTAATAAGGTGAAGTAATTTAATGCATCAATAACTGAATAATACCAAATGTATATGTGTGGACAACGATAGTGTGCGAACATTACGTGCCCGTGGATTTGAATAGTGCACGTAATGATATGTGCATTGTTGTACGGACAAGATATGGGGACAGTCAAAAGTCACTGTCACCCCACCAGTGTTGTGCATGTGGGTGAATAGTATATATTACATATGAAGACAACAAGACAATATATATATATATATAAAAGCATATATATATATATATATATATCTATAAATGACATGTGAGTCAATAGTGAGAAGATATCAAATGGGAGACACATACAATTGAACAATAATGCACAATAAAAAGTGACACATACATGTGATACATATAAGTGAATGAATTATTGAAAAGGAAAGCAAATAGATAAGGTGGGAAAAAATGTCTATTACTAAACCAAAATGATAAAGAGAGAAATGTGAAATGACATATACATGTGCACACAAGAGTGTGCATAATGTACCAACCAACCCAAGTGAAGAGGGAGGAGTTCTGGAGCAAGGACAGAGAATGGGGCTACCATTAAAGAGGTAAGCTTGAAACTCAAAAGTTCTCTCTCTAAAATTTACCTTGCAAGACTACTGTTTTAAGCCTACGTAGTGAGTCTAAAATGCATAAGATGATGTTATAAAAAAAACACACCAAGAAATAGGCTCGAATGGGCTAGAAATCCTAGAACCAGAACCAGTAGGCATTAAAGGGAAGCTTAAAGCTCACCCAGAAATTAACTTTAACCAAATATAATTTTATGAATGGAAACTTAAACTAGGAGGAAAATGAGGCACGTTACATAAAGAATCATTTGAAATGGCTCAAAAATGAGCATCCTATTGGTAGTTGCAAATAGAGGATATAATAGGCCACCTTAGATGAAACTTGATCAAAATGATTTTTGATGCCTAGGAATTATAGGATATTACTTGGGGATCAAAATGGTTCAAGAACCACGAAAAATGATTCAGTTTTGACCTAGTAATGGTCGAGTTTCAGAGGATGGTCATTAAAGTTCAATCAAACTTTTTAGCTTATTTCGAGCTATGAAACCAATGGAAAAGTGTGTAATTAGTCCCTATGATAGATTTAGAATTAAAAACAAAAAGAAACAGTGTTTAAAAACCCACAAAATAGAAGTTTAATTTATAGATTTCAGTCACTGGAGCCAAAGATGATGATTAGAGCATCGCTGGAAAAATGTGAGGATGAAGATACTATTCAGGTCAAGCAGTTTGGATCCGGGTTTGGATCGACCCGGCCCAGGCGCAAAAGTGGGTAAGTAAAACGTTACCGTTTTGAAGATCAATTTAAATGTTTTAAATAGGAATGAGGTTGTTTGGTTACAAGGAAAACCAATTAATTTTCTTAAACCTATTTGGAACAGGGATAACCCAACCTTGTTTTAAGCCTTATCCACCGTTTGTTTCAGAAATGGTTTGAAAAATAAAAAGGCTCCTGAGGCGTCAAAGGTTCGAAACCAAGAGCTAGACCTAACCAAGCACTTGAGTCAAGTCTTTTAACCACTAAGCCACAACAATGAGTTGTGCTTATATGTGACGCAAAAATACATATATATATATATATATATATGTTATATCAACTACAAAGCTGGCCCTATAGTTTCTATAATTACATTTTGACCCAAAATTTTATATAAATTATACAAAGGCCTAAAAACTAAGTATTAATTATTTTTAAGACCCTTAAATTAATTAGGTAAAATTACCATTTTTCTCCGAGGCTTGAATACAATGTACCAAAGGCCAATTAAAGTGCAAAAAGATTCTAACCTATTATTTTTGGACGTTCCGGACTCAATGACGGAATTCGATTTACAAAATTAGATTCTAACAAAATACGAACTGACAAACTAGAATAATTCTAATTGTGTCCTAATACATTAATTAAGCTACCAATTGAACCCCGATGACTATAGAGGTACTTAACTTTAACATTTTTTGACATCCCGGACTCAATAGTGGAGTTCATTTAGTCAAACGAGGTATTGAAAATACAAGCACATAGAAATGTAAAATTTTCAAACTGCCTTAGTGTTTTACGAGCTACCAGATAGATTGAGAAAATATAGGAAGGGGAATAATTAATGTTTTTGGACTTTCTGAACCTAACGGTGAGGTCAAACTAAGCATTCGAGTACCCGAACATGGTTCCGTGTGGACGTGTAAAATTATGAAAATGTCTCTAAAGGTTAAAATGAGCACATGATGAACTAAGAAGCATTGTGAACCTTGATTAAAGACCATAAGGGAGTCTTAAACAGGAAACTAAATCCATAAAAGACTAAGAACACTAAGTAAAGATTAAGTCGAGTATTATACTAATTTAGTACCGATGTATTTTGACCCATGCTTTAGGAATATCGAGGCATGTTAAGGAGACAATAAATGAGTGGATGTGGACACTGGACCATAGGTGAGTAACCTTGAACCTTAAAATGGAGACATTTCCATGAAATGCAATTTCTTACAGTTTTATAACTATATGCAGTTCTTTACAGCTTTATAACATATTTTAGACTACTATGCTAAATGTTTTAACTGCATAATTATTTATAGAATACTGAAATAAATGGTTAAATTGTATGCTTTTAAGTAGCATCTCTTAAATATTTCATAACATGGATAGCCTAAAGAAGGCTTTGTAAGCATGTTTCAGTTTTTTTATGTGCCTTATGACACCCTGTCATAGGTTAAGAGTAGATAGACTTCCAGTAAGTCTTTATAAGTGACTCAGCTTGAGATCGCCAAGGTGACATTACCGTCACCAGGGACTGAACTTATGAGATGTATGGCGCAAAATGTTTTCACAGCTTTAGTTTACATGTTACCATGTGACAACTCAAGGTCCTAAAGGACAACAATTTTTAAGAAGTGTGGCACGTTTTATTCTCTCACAAGTATCAACTTTTATGATATTATGTTCAACTTGCAAAACTATATGGCATAAACTCTTGCTTGATTTCTAATATATATCTTGCAACTCCCAATTATATGTATATGTTTTAAGAATGTAGTAGCTTCTAGTACAGATCTCTTCTATTGCTATCTATGAAAGTTTACAGAAAGGAATTTTTCCCGAAAACCTATGACAGGGGACCGGTGTTACTCACGAGCTTTTCAATAAAGCTAACAAGGTTTTATCTTGTGTATTTTAAGGATTACCAAGAGGTTTTCAGACCCAACTGCTATTAAATCATAATGCTTAGGCGCTGGCAAAAGAGGGATTTGTATCCCAACTACGGAGGTGATAACCTTAGACCATAGATGCTAGAATTATGTGACAGGAAAAGAATAGTGAAACATATTCATCAATAATGTAATAATTAAGGATTATGTTATTATAATTCTGATGTACAATCTAATTATGCTCTACCAAGTATGACTGCATTAAAATAAAAAAAATTTAACAAATAAGAATTCTACTGCACGATTTTATGTAACAGAATGCAATCTACTTGGAAATGATAAAAAGACCTTTGGTTAGACACGTCATTAATATGCTATCAAGATTAGCATATTAGCAAAGTGCCTAAATGACTGGTCATTATCTCTAATCCGCATAGGGTGGGTTTTGGGATGTAACAAATGTCTGACACATTTATAAATTATGATGATAAGAATTTAGAAGAGCATGTGCATAATGGCCATTTAATTGATTTGTTTTTAAATCTAAGGTTGCTTTATCCCTACTAATATGAGCACATTAAATTGTCTTCAAAATAATCATGATTCCACTTAAATAATTGGTGATCTTCAAAGTGGAGTCAAGAATCAAAGACAAATTCAAAATGAAGTTAACTTTCTTTGTCACATTTCATAGTTTGAACATAAAAATGTGAATGAAATGTTGAATGATAAGAATTAGATTCTTGCAATGTAAGATTAATTGCTTCAATTCATAGAAAATGATGTTTGGGAACTTGTCCCTCAACTTACTAATATCAATTTAATAGGTAATAAGTGAATTTTCAAGACCAAATTGGATGAAAATGGTATTATGTTAGAAACAAAGTTAGATTGGTTGTTTAAGGTTATATCCAAGTTAAGGGTATTGACTTTGATGGGACTTTCACTCTTGTTACTACTTTAGAATGCATTAGGATTTTGTTAACAATAACATGTCATCTTGAGTTTAAGCTACATGAAATGGATGTTAAAAGTGCTCTCCTGATTAACATTCTATAGAAGGAGATCTATGTGGAGCAACTCAAAGGGTTTGAGGATCCTTAACGTATTAGGCATATGTAACGTCTTAAGAACGCTTGTATAGATTGAAACAAGCTCTAAGAGATTAGTAAAAGAGGATTATTGTTTATATTTTAGAGATAGAATTTCGAAAAAGGAAACAAATAAGATGATGTTTATTTGAAAAGATAAAAAAAGACACTACGATTATTATGTGTTTCTATATCATTATGAATTTCACAAAGAATATTGAGGGTTTGAGGAAATAAGTTATAGATGATAAAATGTTTAAAGCAAGTTAGTCCAATGATGTAAGACCCAGAAAATTGCAAAAGGGAAATTTGGTAATTTTTTTAGTATAAATTGAGGAAAGATGATTAATTAAAGGAAGATATTCTAGAAAAAGTGTAAAATCGTTAATAGATCATTAGTATGATCATGTGAGCCTAAACTAGAGTTTTAGTAATTTATTTAAGATTGGTATGAGTCATAGAACCACACAGTCATATATAGGATACAAATAAATATCAAAATTCTAATGAGAGAATTTGAAAAAATAGAAAGCATATTTGGAATTAGCGCATCAAAATTTACTAGGGTACCAATTTTGGTGCGATTTTGAGATAATTTATTTTTGGACGCGTATTTGACCAACTAGTCACGTGTTACATTGGAGAGTGTGCAAAGCTTTCCTAAGAAGCTTGTTGGGTTTTCTAGATAAGGACAAGTTTCCCATTTTGATTAGATAAAAAGGGATCTAAGCTTAGGAGTGCTAGTGTGTGTGAGAGGTGCACCAAAAGGGAACCAAAAAGTGACCTATGCACTTGTATGGGATAAAAATCCTTACAAGGCCATCCTCTTACCCTCTTAATCTTGACTGATACTCTCTCTCCTCCATTCTGAATCTCTTTCTTTCCTCTATCTTGAATCTCTCTCTCTCTCTCTCCATCCCTCTCATCCGAATAGTGGTGTGTGTGCTTGAGAGTGTGTTTGCGTTTGGATAATTATGTGTATATGTGAGAGAAGTGTGTGCTGGTCTGAGAAAAATAAAAATATGGGGAGTGAAAGAGTACACTAAGTGTGCGTGACACAGTGCATGTGTCGGTGTGTATATATGTATGTTTCCATACACATAGGGAAAGACTATGAACAAGAAAGGAAAAAAGAAGAACGAAGGAAAAAAGAAAGAATAAGGAGATGGAAGAGGGCATCATAGAGATTGGAATTATGGGCAGCCATTGATGACGGGAAGCTCTCTCTCTCTCTCTCTAACTTTCTTTCTCTAAACACAAGTCATGAAGGATGGGTAGGGGCTCTCTCATACCTTGTATATAGTTTGGAGTGCAAAAGGGTATGTTTATGCATGCTTAGGACTATGTTACGGAGTGTGTATATTTGACTATGTGTGTGTTAGTGTGTTTACTGTGTGTTTTGCAGAGATCTCAATTTTGGGTTTCTTAATGCCTTGTGATACATGGAACCTTCGTAGAAAGCTTAGATAGGTGAATTGGAGCCCATTTAGACTGATTTTCATAGACCATAGCATTGGTACATAGTCAAGATAGCCATGGCTGAATCTTAGAAAACCTTCGAAACTTCAAGATATTTGGGGATTTGATCATTGATAATGATGGGTTATGAGACCATTGAAGTTTGAGAGTATCTGGCACATAGGAAAATAGGAGAAAACTCACAAAACACCTATAAGAATTCTAGGGTTTGCAATGCTACAGTGACGTTCCAACGACAGGGATGACGAGTGTAGCAACAAGCCAAACGACATCATGTAACAAGTTTCTAAGCTGAACCAAATAGGTTGTAATGAATCGGTCGGTTCATAAATGTTCTAGTTCAGTTCACTTAAACATATTATAGACCCGTTAATTCTCAAATAAATTAAATCGATTCACTTAAATGAATTCCAGACCAGATGGTCTTCGAGTGACCTGGACTGATTCATTTAAACAATTTACAAACCGGTTGGTGTATTGGCGATCTAGACCGATCGGTCCATTAAGGACCCAGATCGGTCGATTTTGCATGCATTAGGTTGGTTTTCCTTTTTTTCTTGAAAGAATTGGGTCGGTTTAGCCTAAGTTGGTTGAACCAAACTTTTAAGATTTATGAATTTGACCCAAAGTTTTTGTATAATTAAAAAGGGGCCCAAAATTAAATAATTAATTAAATTAATACCCTTGCAGGCTTGGCAAAATTATTATTTTGTCATTGGACTTAGAAATGGTAAATAAAAGGCAATTTAAAATATAAGAAAGGACATACCTAAGGTTTTATGGCGTTCTAGACTCAATGGCGAAATCTGTTTGGACATTTAGGGACTTGGGGTACTCTCACATAAATATATTAAATAACAAAAATACCCTTAGTGATAAATTAAACAATCATAATGCGACTTAAAATTTAGAAAAGGCCAGTCCAAGATTTTTGGATGCCTGAAATTCAAATACAATGTTAGATTGGATAAATTGGGGCCCGGTAATGGCCCCACCTAGATTAGTGAAATGACAATCATACTCTTAAAGTTCGGGTGAGTAATTAAATGCCTAATTAAAATTCGAAAGAAGTGTTTTCAAAGTTTTTGGACACTAAAAATCCAAATAAGATATCAGATTGACTAAATTGGGACACGATGTTGGTTCCATGTGAATGTGTAAAATTATGATAATGCCCTTAAGCATAGAACAGACATTTAAAAGAGTTAATAAAACATAAAGAAAGCACCTTCAAGATTTTTGGACCTTTTGAATCCAATTCTAAGGTCCGTTTTATGAGACAACATCTTGATAAACGTGATACTTGTTTGGGAAAATTACAAAAATGCCCTTATGGGTTTAAAAGACATTCAAATGACCTAGAAACATTATGATAGGGCCTCTTTATGGTTTTTAAAGTCCAAGAACATACTTTTGGTATCCGGCCTGGCAAACAAACACTCGACACATAAGCTAATGTATAATTTTCCTTAGAGAACTTAAGGAATTGATATGAAACCTTAGTGTTTAGGGCCAAGGTGGTCCTGGGTGTTAAACCATGAGTAAGTAAGGTATCTTACACATATTATTCAAGACACAAGTAGTGTTTCACTATAGTCTAGTGACAATTATAATTAGGGTCACATCCTAATTGGTTGGTATTACAAGATTATCATTTGATCTTCATGGTGTGACTGTCATTATTATTTAGATGTTTTACATTCAGTTACATGTTTACCATAGATATGTATGGACACACTGTTGTTTATATGATTCTTGTAGATAGATACATCATTTATTGCATTGCATAACAGTTGTGTGGATTATGGTATGAGCTTGTGTGGCCACCAGATATATATTATGAGTCTATGAGGGATATTGAGCATACTTGAGCAATATAATATTGATGAGAATTTAGGATTTCCCAGTATTGAGATGGGGATTGTGTCTCTCCTCGACTTCAAGTCGTAACTTCGCACGGGAGGTTACCTAGTTCCCGTGGGTCAGTAGTCCATGAAGGGTCTTAGTTTTGGGGCTTTCGAGGGCCTTGAGTGTGTGTTGAATAAAAGCATAGCATATTACATTCATGAAAGTATTCACACATTGAGCATGTGTGTGTTGCATGGGTTATATTGATGAATGCAATAAATAATGATAATCTGACTAGTGTTTTGTGGATTACACCTTATTGGCTTACAACATTATTGGCCTGTACTAGGTACATTGCTATTAAATATTATTCTTATTACTTTAAACAAGAAATGAAGGTGCGTCGTGAAGTTAGTATATGTAGACATATCTCATGTTTGAATATATATATATATATGTGTATATATATATATTGAATGCCTTTATTTCTGTTGTTGTACCACATAGAATGGTACTTTATTCTCTTGATTATTGAATCCACACTTGTGATGTAGTAAAAGATACTTATTGTGTGCTTGTGATTGCATACTAGACATTAGGGATTGTCCTCTCCGAACTTGCATTAGTTTTTGCAAGCTATATGCTCATGTGTTTTGAAAAATCCTATTGAGCGTTATGGCTCACCCTTGTTGTTCATGGGAATGGCAAGTACTGAACTAGTAAATGAGAGCCACTAGAGTGGTGCAAGATGGATGGAGATCATAATAACACCTAGTTTTATATTGATGTATTTATTCATTTGTATTTGTAAAGGGTACATGTACCATTCTTAGCATTGATGTATATGTTGTATATTGGATCGTTAGAGTCAACTCTGGACATTGCCTTGTTATACACTATTGATAGATATTTTTGTTATAGTTGCACTTGAGAATGATCTATTTCATTTAATCTCGTTACGGGATTTAAACAAGTATGAATAGAATAACAAACCGAAACCAATTAAAGAAATCAATTTAAAAAAATGGCCTATATTTTATACACATGACTTGGTTGATTAATCTAACTACCTTCTGATCGGGGTCCCAATGACCCCATAGTTCGGCCCCCTAGGTTAGGGTCATGACAATGGCTGAGTTATTTTACGAGTTATATTTTATGTTTTTTTAGTTTTCTTTTTAGTTTATCACAATTAACCCATTCACTTTATGCAAAGTAAGGGTATTGGTGAAATTTCACCATAACCAATGCAAGAGTTTTTCAATAGTGACAAAGAAGTTTTAAATTTACTATAGTGAAATCCTTTCATTTATCATCTTAATTAAGTACATATTGCCTTAAATGGTAACATATTAATTATAATAAAAATTAAAAGCCTTAATCTTCTTCAATGAAGCCTTTGATGCATGTCACATTATGCACATGCAATTAAACAACAAATTAGAAGATTATGTGGCATGCATTTAAGGCTTCATTGAAGGAAATTGAGGGTTTATGTACTAGAGGGGAACAATGCCCAATAAAATTACATTTTGAGTAAGAGAATCAAAAATAAAATATATAACAAAATTTGTAGGAAATATTTCAAGCATTAGATGTCTTTTTATCCATGGAGAATCAAAAAACACAAGACCTTTTGATTTGGTATTAGAAAAATAAAAGAAGTTGGTTGAGTTATTGTGACTAATATTTAGGGTTTGTAAATAGTTAAAAAGTATGTTTATATTTGTTATGAAACTTATTAATAACTATATGTTAAAATGATGGTAAGTTTATTGAGAAGGAATACATTTGGTCATGTAAAAAGAAAAGAAGTTGGATTATTGTGGCTCATATATATATATATATTGTGAATAATTGAGAAGTATATTATTTATTGAATAAAAATTGTACGAGTGAATTTTATACTTTACTATCCAATGCATGTACACGCGGACACAAAGAATGGATACAAAGGAGTCTTGTTCATTATTTCATATTTCATAAGTGCATTCAAAATATGTATAGTCAATAATGTTAGGATTTGAGTAATTCAATTGTTAGGTTATCCATGGAGCAAATGATCAGGGTTCAATTTTTGCCATTTGAGTCATATTTTTGTCATTTGAGTCATCTAGTTAAATGTTCATGGTATATTGTTATTGAAACTAATGTCTGTGTTTCTCATTATTCATAATACTTTTATATCAAATGAAAGATTAAGAAATGTGGGGCCACTGGTAACCAAAGTAAAAATTTATACAAGGAATAATAGTTCAAATACATATAGGACACCAAGACCTACCATTCAAAAGAGTTAATATAATTAAGCAATAGTAAAATAAGTTGAAACTTTATCATCTTATAGGAATTTTAAAAAACTATTGCTATTCTGCAGTAATGGAAGTCTCATATTGAAATTACTCATTAGATTTAGAAAATATAAATATCTTGAGTAAGGTAGTTTGAATTCTATGCAAATTGATGCACCATAAATTTCCTCTATAAATGGGTCTCTTGTATCCATTGTGGGGGTGGTAATGTTACATGTACATGTATGGGCATGCAATATGCATTTAATTCACTAATTTATTCATACAAATTCAATTTTTTTTTTATTCCTATAGCTTGCACTCCTAAGTTCTGCATAGTTGGATCATTTATTTGCATCATTGAGAGTTTTCTAGGTTTGTTGAAAAAGTTCACAAGAGTAAAAGTTACAAAGTCTAACAAGTATTAGAGGGCACTAGCACAATTGAAATTTTGTAATGTTTCATGTGGAAGGTGATATTTGGACATAATTATGATTCAAATGTTCAAACTTAAAATAAAAATGATTGTAAAATATTTATAGAATTAGAGGTGCAAAAATCTTAACATTTTCATGCACTAAAGAAAACAAACTTGCACAAGGAGTGAAAATATTTGACTGAAAGATAATGTTACTGTCATTTAGGCTATATATAATAGAAAAGTTGTGCTAAACATCTAATTAAATAGCTCATGTCACGTTTATTTAAATGTGAATTAATGCATGAAATAATATGTTCAAATATCGTCATTTTTCTTATGTTCCACTTAATGAATTATTATGATTGCTTGAATGTGTTCAACTTTACTCGTGTTTCGATTGAGATTTGTGTACCCATTTCTTCTCGAAATTTTTCGATTCCAAAACCAATGGACTCCTTTCTAATGCTATAAACACATATGACAAACAAACCTAGCTTTAGCTCAATGGATTCTTTCAAAATTCATCCAAACCAAAACTAACTCATAACAAACCCTAATCTAAACCAACTTAGCTTCAAAAATAAAATTCTCCCAATTGTCTAGACTTCAGGAGGCATATAAATATTCACTAGAAAGCTCAGGTCCTAAGCTACAAATACATCAAAACCTTACTTAAATCCATTGAGTATACCTCAAGTTATGCTCATTTCAATCGAGATGAGAAACACACCCCAAAACTCATCCATATCAACTAGCATGCTAATACTGCCATCCCTTTCCCTTCAAAAAACATTTTAAACCGTAGATAAGAGTTAAATCCAAAGGCCCAGATTTAAAACTTCAAAGTAGGTGAATCCGAGTCTAATGGCTTTGGACCAATCAGCACTCAGCATTCGTTCGTCGTCCTCCTCGCATGGACTATTTAAACCGTCACCCAACTGTATTCCTCACCCTGAATTTTCGAGCCCTCGGTCTCTATACACTCTCTAAACCCTCGCCTTTGTTTCTATTTTGACTCGCTGAGCTGTGTCATGGCCACCGTGGAAGAAACGGCTCTTGCACTCGAAGTTGTCGTCGATCCAACGGCGGCCGAGGAGCCGGCGGAAGATAAACCGAAGCCCAAGAAAGGCAAAACTCCCAAAGAGCGCAAAGCTAAGAAACCAGCTGGTCCGAAGAAACCCAAGTCCACAGCTGCTCATCCTCCTTTCGTAGAGGTATGAAATCTCTCTCTCCATATATCTATATCTATATATGTATATATGTGTTGATTCTCAGGTTAGATCTGATGTCATTGCGTGTTTGGTTGCCTTTTGAAACCCTAGATGATAACGGAGGCGATTGTGGCACTGAAGGAGAGGACTGGTTCGAGTCAGTACGCCATAGCTAAGTTCGTTGAAGAGAAGCACAAGCATTTGCCACCGACCTTCAAGAAAATGCTGTTGTTTAACCTGAAGAAGCTTGTTGCTGCTGGCAAGCTCGTTAAAGTCAAGAACTCTTATAAGCTTGCTCCTGTTCGATCAGCAGCTTCTAAGTCAGCTTCTGCACCGCCGGCGAAGAAACCAGCTGTCTCGAAGCCCAAGGCAGCAGCCAAGCCGGCGAAGAAACCGGTAAAAACTCCAGCAAAGCCCAAAGCTGCAGCTAAGCCGAAGGCTAAAGCTGCTATGAAACCGAAGCCTAAGGCAGCTGTGAAGCCGAAGGCCGCAGCCAAGCCGAAAGCTGCTCCGGCAAAACCGAAGGCAGCTGTAAAGCCAAAAGCAGCCTCTAAGCCGAAGGCAAAGGCCGCGGCTAAGCCAAAGGCCGCACCGAAGCCGAAAGCCAAGCCGGCAGCTAAGCCAGCGAAAATAGCGAGGACGGCAACGAGGTCGACGCCTGGAAAGAAGCCGACGGCGACGCCGGCCAAGGCAAAGAAGGCTCCGGCGAAGAGTGTGAAGAAGCCGTCAAGGAAAACTCCGGCGAGGAAGGCCAAGAAGTGAAGTGTGTAGTTGTGATGTTAGGTTTTCTCAGTAGTGGTAGCTTTGTAAATTTGTTGTTGAATTTGGTTATTTTCTGATCCACAGGAAGAGAATTAGAACACAGTTGTATTTGCCTTATTTTAGTGAGTTTTAAAACATGTTTCATTCCTGTAGACAGTCTGTTTAAATCGCTTGTTCCTTTTCTTCAATGGCGTTTTCTCTATCGTGCGTCATTTTATCAGCGCAGTTTAGCAATATATCATCATTTCATTTCGATTTTTGAGTCCTCGTGTCAATGGGGTGGCTCACGGGTCATGGAACAGGAAGTGCGAGTCAAATCCGTAGTTTAAACGCTTCGACCAGCCTGTGTTAGCATGTTCTTCAAGCTGTTTTAATGGCGCTCTCTTTTTTGTGACCTAGGCGCATGTTAGCATTTCGTTATCAGCTTCGATCGGTTCAATGTATTGTCCGCGTTAAGCCAAAACAAGGCGTTACTTAGCATGCTTTCTTCCTCAACCCGCGAACGATGGTTTTTTCAAGGGACACCATTAATTTATTATTTTTGGTTTGGTTAGGAAGGATCCGTCATGTGCTTCTTATGAAATTCTCAATTGATGTAGAGGCACAGATTTAACATGATGTGATCTTATGGATAAAGAAGCCCTAATGTTTTAGCTGCCCGGAAGAAAACAATAGCGCAGACTGTTTGGTAGCTGAGAAGGTGCAGGAATGGAGAGGAAAATTTGGAATGGTACACGCTGACCAAAAAGCAGTTTTTGAATCAGGTACCTCTCTGAAACAAAAGCTATACCTATACAATGCATGATTTTAGCCCCTTTTTGGATTTGTTTCCTTTCTTCCTCATGAGGCACCTGTTTGTCACAGAATCTAGTTTCACTTGCTGCTTCTGTCACTCATTATTTTGAATTGAGAAGTACAGGCATTTTCTTTTGTCTTCAGAGTAATTCAAACTTATAGAGAAACAGGAGTCCAATTAAAAACTTAAACAACACAATAGTATCATTGCCAATATCCTAAAAAATTGTGTGGATGGGTGTGGTTTTTCTTTTTTTGGTTGGTTTCTCTATGAGATGAGTTGATAGCTGGAACTTTAAGTTCTCCCTTCACTCAAATAGTCAAATTATTTAAAGTGCTACTAGAATAGGCATGAAAGTTTTAATAATGAAAGCATTGGCATTCTATTTCCTCAGTAGCTATACAACACTTGTTTTTGGTAGCTTATCTTTGTTTAGTCATGGTTTCTTCATTTCATAAACTTACCTTAAAATTCAACAAATGGAATTCACATTCAGTGTTGTTTAAAGAAGTATAACTTCTGAATTTTTTATTCATCATAGTGGTGTTTACACTTACAGCTACTTCCATAAACTATCACTAGTTACCTCTAGCTTAACTTGAACAACTGTTATTGTGACCTGAAATGTAGAGTTTTTCAGTGGTATTAGTTATCTAATGACATTACTCACCTACTTCTTAACATTCATTCTTATATAGAAACCTCCTTACCTACTTGTTTAAGGATAAGAAATTCTGGCAATAACTAGACATGGAGTTATGTAAGAAGGGGCATGGGCTCACTAATCACTATAAGCACTCACAGTAACATGATTGCAATTTGGATCGCATAATATACATAACAGTATTCCTTGGCAAACTATTTTCGGGGAATGTCAGTCCTTGTTTAGTTACTTTGATGGTATTTAGGTGGCATACTTGATAGTTGATACTCTTATGACAGCTGTCTATTCCGTAGAAGATTAGGTCAATGAGAAGATGTGAGGCTTATCAAAATTAAGTTGCTCAAAGGGGGACTGGAAAAGAAAGGATGTTGTGGACATCAGTTAATGGAAGAAGTTAGTTAATATTTAGTTGACGACCTCAAAAACACTATTCGATTTCTTAACTATTTTGGTTAATTTGTATTGTGCATTTCAAAGACATTTGTTATCCTCCTTTCCTTGAGTAATTTATTAACCAGCTTCTAAAAAATCCACGTATATAATATTGTTTGTGTGGATTACTTACGTTATCATCTGTCATAATGTTCACTCTTCAAATGATATGAAAATGATTAATATTTCTTGATGCGGCTTAACTAAAAGAACAATACCTCCCGCTTGGTTGGGGCTAGTTGCATGGATCCTTTTTCACAATTTTGTGTGTACAGTATAGAATCCTTTTCTCACAGCCTAGCATTTAATATATATATATATATATATATATATATTATATGTTAGAGTTAGATGCAAAAGTCACTGAATTGAACGTTGACACGGAATTCAATTGGCAGTGGTGGTTGATCAGCGAAGGACAAGAACTGCTATTATAGTAAGATCTATCGGAAGCTGAAGCTGGCTGCAAATGCCTTAGGTATCTGGATACTACTTGGTTACGGATGCTAACAGAAACAACATGATGATCACAGATAAGTTACTATGTTCTGTTTTCTGTTGTTCTTACTTGGGAATCCTTCAAAACAAATATTTTGGTTTTCCATTGGTTGCTGTCTATTTGTTATTTCAACTTATTACTAATTTTTTTCTGCTCTAGCTCTTTCCGAACTAGTATATATCGCCCCAATAGCAAACACTGTTGTGCACAACTAAACCAACTACAGTGATGTTGAGTCATTGAGATGATTTGCCTGCTTTAAGTTGAATTTGTAAGTAGGGGACGAGAGAGACAGAAGGTGATGAAAATAAAGCTAATACAGATTTAAAATTAAATGTACTGACTCGGCAGATTGATTTGGTGAAACAGGACTAGCGTCACTGATCCCATAAAGATTAAGCACTATGGGTTGCTGGATTCAGTTGGTAAAATATTTGCTCCATTGTGAAACAGGCTCTCCGTTTGCAGGATAGTTCCCAAACCATAGGGAGCCTCGTACATTGAGCTAGCCCTTTTTGGTTGTGTTATCTACTCAATGCCATATAATTGTTTAAGTACTCCTCGTGTTAATTAAACTATGATTAATTTACCGAAGTGGATATTATATATTTGTTTCTTTTATCTTTCTTTCTTAGATAGGCATAGGTATACATATGCATGTGTCTACATTAAAGTCAATGGCATCAACTAGATATTATCTCACTCCCCTATTGGTTCAGAGGATAATTAATACTAATATTCTATGATAGTTTTCACTTAAAAGTTGTAATATATGAAAATTACTAGTTTTTCTATACATGACTTGTATAGATTTGGGAAAAGGATCTTCATATGATTTTTTACATTTGGAGAAAGGCTATGGTAGGGAGGTGGAGGTTTTAGAAAGAAATGAGTCACAATAGATATATTGACATAATAAAGACAATTATATAATTCTGCGGCAATAGTAAGACAATTGCTGGAGAAATAGTTGAATTCTTGATCTCTGTAGGCTTACATCAAGGATTGGTATTAAGTCCTTTTTTTTTGTTTTGCCTTACTTACAGATCAACTAACTGAACACATTTAAGATAAGGTTCCATGGCGTATGCTATTTTCTTACAATAATGTTTAATTGTTGAAACTAAAGTAGAAATAAATGTTAAATTAGAGGTTTAAAGAGAGACTCCATAATCAAGAGGGTTTAAGATAAGATGAATAAAATTGAACTTGGAATGTAATTTTAATAAAACTAGGAATATAAATGGGGATGTAGGGAAGATGGAGGAAGAACTTGGGGATGATATTGCTACCAAATAAAAGATGGATAGGTTAAGTGGAGCTTTTGGGAATATTGTGTGATCAATGTTTACATCTAAAATTGAAAGGTAAATTTTATAGAATAATTCGTAGACCAGTCATGCTTTATAGGACAGAATACAACGTTGCTAAGAAACAATATGTTTATAAAATGGCTATAGTCAAAATGAGGATATTGTGATAAACAGGTGGTAAGATAAGAAAAGATAATAATGAAAATTAGATGGTTTAATAGTGTGCAGCGAAGACCACTAACTAGAAGAATGACATGGTTTACATTGAAGGTAATTTCAAGGAAAGGGAAAGATCAAAGTTAATGTGGATTAAGATAGAAAAGAAGGATATGCTAGTGTGTGATTTAAATGAGGGGATGGCCTTGGATAAAGCAAAATGGAAAACTGATTCACGAAGTCAGCCCCTAATAGTTGGGACATGGCTTTGTTAAGTTGAGTTGTTCTACACATGACTTGACGAAGCCTTATCTAGACATTTTAGGGTTCGGTACCTGATATCTTTTGCAGAATATGGCAATATGCTTTGTTAAGTGACTTAAGAATTGGTAAAGATAGATTTAAAAACATGTGGTAAGTAAATAAATGGCAAGTGTTGGCTTGACATCTAAAAGGAGGGAGTGCTGGGCTTGAGTCAGAATTCGTTTCTTATCAATAGAAACATAGGTAAGTAACTGTACCTTGTAATAAATGTGAATACTCATAGGGTTGATCAGCCCACTAGCTAAATGAGCCTTTTAAGTATTTTTTGCACAATTAGATTTCTTGTAACACGTGTTTTCCTCGTCATGAGAGAGCTTACCAAAGTCTCCCAACTATTCCTTGCTCTATATCTTAAGGTCCTAGATGGTACTTAGAGAAAGTACAATTAGAGAGAGAAGAGGGATGTGTCATGCATATCTATATCCATAGATATAGACACATATATTGAAGGCTCTGGTGGAAGGACATTTGGGGTGTCAAGACTCCTTCCAAAGTTTCCTTGTGCACAACTATCTAAAATGAAAAATTGGTTATGGACAATTTGCAAAGAAGGGGCCAAATCATTGTCCACAGATGTGCAATGTGCAAAAAAGAGGAGAAGTCAGTGAATCACCTTATACTTCAATGGGGTTAATGTTCAGAATCTAGCTCGGTATGCCTGGAGGGCCCCTTCTGCCTTATGTCTTGCACTTGGAAGGAGCGGAACAAAAGTTGTTGGATAAGGAGGAAGCTTCATTGCATAGGATCAAGAAGATATTGTTACTCTCTTTTCATTTTTGGTTGTCCGGAAGTGAATCAGACTTGATACATAGTTTCTTAGTGTTTATAGATGATTTGAATTGTAAAGATTAGATTTTTGTTTTGTTCTAGTCCTTTTGTATGTGGGTTGCTCCTATGGTTTTAAATAACGCTCGTTACGTTACATATCGATTTTTTTATCCTCTGATACTGATACTGGCTAATATATCGGTGTGATTAAAATTCATAACCGTATTGGCCAATACCGTAACGTATCAGCCGTTACGGTCATTACGGGCTGTTACAGGAATGTTACGGCCATTACAAGACTGTTACGACTATTTTAAGTTTTTTTTTTTTTCAATTTTTTTTTTTTGCTTCTAATGATTTCTATTTTAATAAGATTTATATACATCAAAGATACTTAATAAAATAATCCAAAAAAATTGAAATGAGTTACCGAAACATTCAAGTCAATACGAACTTGAAAAGGCCTATTGGATTCAAAATTTTGTAGATTTTTTTTAATTATAGAACTAATCACACTAAATTGATTTTCATGCTTATAATCATTTTGTTGTTATTATTTATATTACTTGTTGTAATGTTATTCAAATTAAATGATACTTCATATTAGTTTAACTTTTAGAAATTCATATAAAATAATAAAATATCTTCTTAAGTATTACTTATAAGAGAATTTTTTCTTAGGTGTTAGAAAATTGAAAAATAATAGTAAAAAATATTAAAATATGATAATTGTAGTCAAGATATACGTGTTAGTGACTTTTAAGAGATTTGTGGTGTTTGAAAAAAAATCATAGTTTTGGTTTCTAATTCCCGTTACGAATGACCCTACTCCCGATACTGTTACACTGTAATCCGAGTTGTATCCCGCGATCACGATTTAAATCCATGGTTGCCCCCTCCCTGGGCACCTGTTTATAATTACTCCTTTACTTATCATATATATATATATATATATATATATTGAAGGCTCATAAAGCCCTACATAGCTACGATTTTCAGAATCTAGATATGATCAGAAACCCTAGTCTTCCAACTGAAATGATCAAAAAAAAGAAAAAAATGTTTATTAGCAGTTTGAAATGACATGGCAGTATTTGTTGCCGATCCCAAGTGGTTTGGGATAAGGTTGTGTTCTTGATTAATAAATGATAACTTTATTATAGAAGTTAGTTTGTTACATGATCAATGACTTAAAGACAACTACAAGATTTGGCAACTTAATTGGTTTAATTATCAGCTTTCTATTTCAAATGTATATATTCCTTTAATTCATTGAATTAGAGACTCTCTTTCCTCAAGTAGTTAAAGCAGGAATTAATAGTCGGGTAGACACTATTTCGAAGTATTGTTAAGGTTAGAGCACGCATGCACATGCATGGCAAGCATGAATAACTAAATATGATTTTGACTTGGTATGAGAGAGAAATTTCCTTCCTGTGACTCAATTCAACTCTTGAAAGCCTCATCCCAAGGGTTCTTTTTATAAAATTCAGCTCCACTGTCGCTATACTGTATTAGAACTAAAATGAATTTAAAATGGATTAACTTGACTTGCCAAAAGAGAAAAAAATGGATTTACTTGGGAAGTTTGGTTAGTTGCTAAGCACAAGAAATGCTACCATGGTGAGAAAAATGCTGACGAGCTGGTGACACAAAATTTTATGTACAATTTGAATATGTTTTATAAATCTTTTTCTTCCTTTGCACTTTCGATGTGACATCTTAGTATCTGGAATTCAAAATATTATTTCCTTTAAATTCGACATATCGTTTATCATGAGCAGTAGTAGCATTTTTTCGATGGCATTGTTCATTGCTCGGTTATGCTTCAATGGAGGATGTTATTTCTTGCTTTGAACTGGACACAATACATACTGCTTTACTCTTAATGTTAATAGAGAATTTTACTGATCAAAATCACCAGGAGAATGTGATTACTGATATTAGTTCAGAAGTTCATGACTTGTGTTTGCTATTAACATTTTTGCATCATACGAGGGGTTAATTACTAAATTCTAATTTCTTATAGTGAATCGACATGTAACTAGGTTTTGCAACAAAAAAAAAATAAATAAAGGTTTGGAAGTTATAGTCTTAGTAGTTCCAGTGCTAATTTTTTATTTTCATTTCCAGAAAATTTCTAACTTCTGCATTCTGTATTTTTAAAGAAGTTTACTTTGTGCCATTTAGAAATTAAAAACCGGTTCCCTAAATATTGTGTAAAGAGTAAATTCATAAACAATTAACATCATGCATTTATTTTCTTTTATTGGAAATTGTTTTAAAGATTGGAATGGAGGAATTAGCTGTTTCCAAAGATTCAAAGGGTTCATCATTACTTTGCCCATTATAGTCGGACACGTTAAGGACACGTTGAATATATATAATTTTTTTATATTTTTATATGACCATATAATGAAAACTTAATGTTATTTCAATTAAAATTAGTATAAAAACACACAAATTTTAAAAATATTATTAACATATTAAAATAACAAAGCCATTAAATAAAAATTAAAGAACTTCTTCATTTAAACATCAACATCCATGATTCAAGTGCCCGGACACGTGTCCGGGAAGTGTCCGAGAGTGTCGGTGTCCGACACGTGTCCGACACGGACACGTGAGCTAAAATAGAGTGTCCGTGCTTCATAGATAGTGACTTTTGAGTATAGGTCCGAGATTTTATATACCATATTATTGATCTTTTTTTTTTTTTTTCTGGTAAGCATATTATTGATGTTATTATCCAAGGAAAATGCCATTATAGAGGTACTTGGAGAATCAAAAGAAAAAGTGTCATTGTTTAAGGAAACGTGGTGGTGGAATAAGGAGAGGTCCAGACTCCAAACTATAATAAAAATAAGAAGGGAGTGTTATAAAATTTGAAAAAGAACTTGAAATGAGGAAAATTTTGAAAGATATAAATATATTAGAAAGAAGTTAAAAGAGTAGTCATACTATGATTCTATGATTTATATTCTATACTAGGTACAAAGGGGAGAAGAATATATATAAATTAGCTAAGTTAAGAGAGATGAAAACTAGAGATGTTGCTCATGTTGAGTGTATAAAAAAATGAGGACATGAATGCCTTAGTGAAAGATGAGGAAATTAAGAAAACGTGGAAAAGTTACTTTGAGAAGTTATTGAATGAAAATCGTATAAGAAGTTCATATTTAGAAGAATATGGAAACCATAGAGAACACAACTTCCAAGGTGAAAAAAAAGGCATTAAGAAAGATTAAAGGCTCTTGGTCCAGAGACTCCAGACAGTATTCCTATTGAGATTTAGAAGAGTTTCGGAGATAATGGTGTATATTGGTTAATGAAATTGTTTAATAAAATCATAAAAACTAAGAAAATGCCTAATGTCTGGAAAAAAGTATTTCGGTACGTATAGATAAAAATAATGGGGATGTTCAAAGTTATAAAAATTATTGTGATATTAAATCAATCAATCATATTAAAATTATTGTCACAAATAGATATATAGATATGAATTCTTAATCATTTGTGGGCTTGCATCAGGGATCAACATTAAGCTCTTATCTTGTTACCTTAATTATAGATGAGCTGACTGGACACCTTCAAAATGAGGCTTCATGGTGTATGCTATTTGCAGATGATATTGTTTTAATAGATGAAACTAAGAAGGGAATAAACACTAAATTAGAAATTTGGAGAGAAGTTGTAGAATCTAAAGGGTTTAAGATAAAAGGGACTAAAACAGAATAAATGGAATGTAACTTTAGAAAAACTAGGAGTAAAAATGGTGATGTAGTAAAAGACCAATAGTCTAGAGATACCAAAAAGCGAGTGGTTTTGTTACCCAGAGTCAATTATTCACAGGGAGAGAGATTATAAATGATATGGCTCATAAAATTAAAGCCAGATGGTTAAGTGGAGGAGTTCCTCAAGCATATTATGTGATGGACGGATACCCATAAAAGTAAAGGGGAAATTCTATAAAACAACTATTAGACTAGCTTTGCTTTGAGAGATAGAATGTTGGGTGGTTAAGAAACACGTTCATAAAAGAGTGTAGCTTAAATGAGAATGTTGAGATGGGTATGTGGAAAAAGAAGAAATGATAAATAAGGAATGACATATTCTTGAAACAATGGAGGTAGCCTTTTTTGGTAATAAATAAGAGAAAATTTCCTAAGATGGTTTCATCATATATAACGACGACTTATAAGTGTTCCAATGAGAAAGAGTGACATCTTACATATTGAGGGTAATGCTAGGGGAAGGAGAAGGCCAAAATTAACCTTTGTTGAGGTAATACACAAAGACGTGGTAACTTGTGTTGTAACAGATTTATGGCCCTATAACTAGCAGAATGGTGAAACAGGATTCATTTAGCAGACCCCATATAGTTGGGTTAAAGGCTTGATTGAGTTGAGTATATTGTTGATGTTTTTATCTTTAAATAACAGTCATAATATAGTCATATACTAAAAGGGAATAGTTCTCGTTGTGCAGACTACTTACATTTAATGGTTGACAATGTTGCGTGGATGGTATGACACGTGGAAATATAATTGAACTCTAACTGTACTTGGGTACTTACATTTAGTGCTTGGCAATGTTGCGTGGACGGTATGGCACGTTGGGACTCGTGGAACTAGAATCGAACTCCAACTTTCCTTGAGTGATGGTATGGCACAACTAATTTTTTGTTTGTTCACCATTTAGGTTTCCAAATAAATAACATAGCATTGCCATGTGTATTAAGCCTTGTTTTCAATGATACTTGGATGCAAGTCATAAGATGTACATACATTAATGCAATATTTTATAGAGTTAACTGTGTTATGCCATTCATCAACTTTCCGAAACTGGCTCTCCATACCAATTTTAGGTTACAACATTGATACTTGTGCCAGTCTAGATGTCAATTCCATATTTTAAACTCTTCCTTATGAGACTTGCTCCATTTTGTTGCCGTTGATTGAGTAATTCACTTCAATCCCAGCTTAATTGCAGTGCGGTTAGAGATTTAATACAGGAAATTTCAACTTTGTATTATTATATATCTGCTTCATAGTTTTCTACCTTGTGTCACTCATGTGAATATGTAAAGATTAATGAAGGTAGAAACTAAAATCAAAAGTATGATTTTGTCCCCCTTTCTTTCTTGGTCCAACTTTGGAACACACAACTTGAGATAGACTTGAATGATATCAGACTGATCAGCCCAGTCGGAAGCATTTATAAGCTATTGGCCAAAGTTTTCGTGACGCACCCTCAGAGAGTTATTGGGTGTTTGATCTCAAATTCTCAAAATGCTTTTGTGGACAGCTTTTGTGGGCAGAAGACAAATTCTACATGCTACGCTTGTGGTGAATGAATGTGTAGATTCCAGAATTAAAAGCGGAGAGCTTGGTCTTATTTGTAAGTTAGATATAGAGAAAGCATTTGATCATGTAAATTAGGGCTTCATCCTTCATGTGTTAGAGAATTTAATTTTGCGGATAAGTGGAGTTAGATCAAACAGTGCATCTCTACAGCTCAGTCTTTTTGTTCTTGCGAATGGATCCCCTGTAGATTTTTTTTCCTATTTTAAGAGTATTTTTCTAAGATGGGTAGACCCTCTATCTTTGTTCCTTTTCATTATGGTGATGGAGATGCTTTGAAAGATGATTTCCAAGTCAGGAGATGATGGTTTCTTATAGGGCTTTTGAAGTGGGAATTTAGGATGGAACTACATTTCAATTTTTCATCTCTCTTTACTAATGATATTATTTTAATAGATGAAACTAAAGAGGGAATAAACACTAAATTAGAAATTTTGAGAGAAGCTATAGAATTTAGAGGGCTTAGGATAAAAAAAAAAAAAAAAAAACTAAAACAGAATAAATGGAAGACTTTACCAAAACCTAGAGCAGATATAGTGACGTAATAAGATTGAAAGTCAAGAGATACCAAAGAGTGAGCGGTTTTGATACCCAGAGTCAATTATTCACAGGATGAGAGCTTGGTGATGATATGTCTCATAAAATTAAAGCCGAATGGTTAAGTGGAGCAGTTCCTCGAATGTATTATGTGATCAACGGATACCGATAAAGTTAAAGGGGAAATTCTATAAAAGATCTATTAGACTAGCTTTGCTTTATAAGATAGAATGTTGTTTCATAAAATGAGTGTAGTTAAAATAAGAATGTTGAGACGTATATGTGGAAAAAGAAGAATGGATAAATTGGGAATGAACATGTTCGTCAAACGACGGAGGTAGCCTCTTTTGGTAATAAATGAGAGAAATTTCCTAAGATGGTTTTGTCATATATAATGATGACTTACAATTGTTCCCATGAGAAAGAGTAACATGATACATGTTGAGAGTAATGCTATGGGAAGGAGAAGACCAAAATTAACCTTCATTGAGGTAATACAGAGATGTGATAACTTGTGGGGTAATTGAATTGATGGCCCAAGAACTAGCGAAATGGTGAAACGGGATTCATCTAGTGACCCCATATAGTTGGATAAAGGCTTAATTTAGTTGAGTATATTGTTGATGTTTTTATCTTTTGATAACAGTTTTGATATACTAAAAGGGAATAATTCTCATTGTGCAAACTACTTACATTTAATGCTTGACTGTGTTGCAATGGATGCTTACAATTGAGTGAAGTACATGTGTCGAGCATGGGGCACATGGAACTAGAATCGAACTCCAACTTTCCTTGGGTGATGGTATGGCACAACTAATTTTTTGGTTGTTCACCATTTATTACAATCTACAAGACTATGCACTATGTTTTCTAACTACATTAGGTTTCCAAATAAATAACGTAGCATGTGTACTAAGCCTTGTTTTCATTGATACTTGTATGCAAGTCATAAGATGTATATACATAAATGCAATATTTTATAGATTTAATTGTGTTATGCCATTCATCAACATTCCAAAACTATACAAATTTTAGATTACAACATTGATACTTGTGCAAGTACATATTGTTGCCCAGATATCCACCCAGAGGGGGTTGACTTGGGTAGTTGGCAAATTTTTTCAATTAAAAATTATGTGTACGTATGATTTCAACATTAAAACAATACACAACAGAGTATGAGAGAGTTGCGAGAGAAAAAACAAGATTTTTACAAGCTTCGGTTTCCTGCCTCCCCAACTCAAGCTCCTTGCTTGAGTAATCCACTAATAAGCTCCTTGCAGGTGGAGATCAAATCCTTCTTTGCAATAGAGCACCCAACTCTTTCCCAGACAAATCCTTTTTGTCTCTCACAAGGATAACCTAAGTTAACTAACCCTTAATAATCTCACAAACAAAAATGTTGAATGTTTACAATGGAATAACACTCTTATAGAGAAAATGTATAACAAAGCTCACTTTTCTGATTATTGAACAATTAAAGCTCAAAGTAGTTAAGGATCTAGGTATTTGAGAGTAAGAAAATTGGATTGAAATTTTCTCAAATCAATATAATCAATGTGTTCGCAATAAATGTTGTTTTATCTTCTCTTTTATAGGTAATTTGAAAATATAGCCATTAGGAACAAAAACTAGTTGTTATGGCCTTTCAAATCATTCAAAAATATAATCATTGTAGTGCCAAATCGACAGAGATGATTGAGTAGACTGATCCAAAATTTAAGTCAACCAAGTTTTACAGATTTTGAAAACGTTTAATGCTATAGCTCAGTTTAGTCGACTAATTTACAATTTAGGTCGACTGAATTTTCCAGTCTTGAGAGATTTTTCGTAGTCCACTCAAGTCAGTAGACTTCTAAGTCCGCTGATTTTTCAAAAACTTATATGGAGCTTTGATTTTTTTTTTTGAAAAATCCTTTTAAATTTAATTTTAAGATTCCCTAAATTCAATGAGCCTTGTAACTTGTTCAATCATATCCTAAAACACTCAAAACTCAAGAAGAAAGATTACATTAAGCTTCGCTTTGAGGTTCTTGAGTTTCAATGCTTCCAATCCATTGCCATTATCCAATTTCTTCATCTTTGCATGTTATCTTCCATTTTCTTGGCTTTTGTTGATTTATGGATATTCAATTGAGCTTTAAATATCCTGCTTGGATTAAAACTCGGGGATAAAACATTAGTACCATAATCAATGTCTTGTTATCATCAAAATTACCAGTTTTCCTTTGGGTTGAAATCTTTAGGGCTTGCTAACACATATGTCGATTCTTTATTTTAAACTCTTCCTTATGAGACTTGCTCCATTTTGTTGCTGTAGATTGAGTAATTCACTTCAATCCCAGCTTAATAGCTGTGCAGTTTGAGATACAATATAGGAAATTGCAACTTAGTCTTATTATACATGCGCTTCATAGTTTTCTACCTTGTGTCACTCATGTGAGTATGTAAAGATTAATGAAGGCAGGAACTAAAATCAAAAGTATGATTTTGTCCCCCTTTCTTGTTTGGTCCAACTTTGGAATACACAACTTGAGATGGACTTGAAGGATTTCAGACCGATCAGCCAGGTGGGAAGCATTTATAAGCTATTGGCCAAAGTTTCAGTGATGCACCTTTGGAGAGTTATTGGATGTTTGATCTCAAATTCTCAAAATGCATTTGCAGGCAGAAGACAAATTGTGCATGCTACGCTTGTGGTGAATGAATGTGTAGATTCTAGAATTAAAAGTGGAAAGCTTGGTCTTATTTGTAAGTTGGATATAGAGAAAGCATATGATTATGTAAATTAGGGCTTCATCCTTCATGTGTTAGAGCATCTAAATTTTGGGGATGAGTGGAGTTAGATCAAACAGTGCATCTGTACAAATCAGTTTTTTTGTTCTTATAAATGGATCCCTGTACTATTTTTTTTCCTTTTTTATGAGTAGTGTTCTAATATTGGTTGACCCTCTTATCTTTTTTCCTTTTCTTTATGGCGATGGAGATGCTTAGAAAGATGATTTCCAAGTCAGGGGATGATGGTTTCTTCTAGGGCTTTTGAAGTGGGAATTTATGAGGGAACTACATTTCAATTTCTCATCTCTCTTTACTGATGATCTTGTTTTAATAGATGAAACTAAAGAGGGAATAAACACTAAATTAGAAATTTGGAGAGAAGCAGTAGAATCTAGAGGGTTTAAGATAAAAGGGGCTAAATTGGAATTTGACTTTAGCAAAATTAGGAGTAGAAATAGGGTTGTAGCAAAGATTAAAAGTCAAGAGATACGAAAGAGTGAGTGGGTTTTGTTACCCATAGTCAATTATTCAGAGGGAGATAGTTTGAAGATGATATGTCTCATAAAATTGAAGCTGGATAGTTTATTAGAGAAGTTCCTCAGGCATATTATGTGATCGACGGATACCGATAATGTTAAAGGGGAAATTCTATAAAACAACTATTAGACTAGCTTTGCTTTAAGAGATAGAGTATCTGAAATAAGAATGTTGAGATAGGTATGTGGAAAAAAAGAGAGGATAAATTAGGAATGACATATTTGTGAAACGATGGAGGTAACGTTTTTTGGTAATAAATGAGAGAATTTCCTAAGATGGTTTCGTCACATACAACAATGACTTATAACTGTTTCGATGAGAAAGAGTAACATGATACATATTGAGGGAAATGCCTGGGGAAGGAGAAGACCAAAATTAACCCTCATTGAGGTAATACATAAAGATATGGTAACTTGTGGTGTAACAGATTTATGACCCTATAACTAGTGGAATGGTGAAACGAGATTCATGTAGCTGAACCCCTATTGTTGGGAAGGAGGCTTAATTGAGTGGAGTATATTGTTGATGTTTTTATCTTTCAATAATAGTTATGATATACTAAACGGGAATAGTTCTTACTTCTTAGTGTGCAGACTACTTACATTTAATGCATGACAGTGTTGCGTGGATGCTTATAATTGAGTGAAGTAACTGTGTCGAGCATTGGGACACGTGGAACTAGAATCAAACTCCAACTTTTCTTGAGGGATGGTATGGCACAACTAATTTTTTGGTTGTTCACCATTTGTTACAATCGACAAGACTATTCACTATGTTTTCTACCTATATCAAGTTTCCAAATAAATAACTTAGCATTGCCATCCTCCTTCCAAATACACCAAACAAGGCAAAGAGGCGCCATCCTCCAAATACACTTCAAATTCTTCTTCATTCTACTAGATCTCCTCTCCAACTCAAGAACACCTTCCTCAAAGACACCTATACCCAAAAAGCATCAACACTGTATTCCAAATATCTCTAGCAACATAGCAATGTACTAGGAGATGATCCACCGTTTCCTCCCCCATCTTGCACATGCAACACCGGCTAGCAAGGTGATAACCTCTCTTTTTCAAATTTTCAGTAATAAGAATTGCTCCCCAAGCCGCCGTCCACCCAAAAGAAGCCACTTTTTTAGGAAGACTTCCAAATCAAGAACCATGGAAATTCTTCTTCCTTCCTTCCACGAAGCGCAGGATAGAAAGTCTTTACTGTAAATAATTTCTTCTTATGAGCCTTCCACACTAGGGTGTCCTTCCTCCCTCCCATCCCCACAGTACGAGAACTCGAGAGATAAAATCTCCTCCGCCACCCCCAATTCCCAATCTTGAACATTCCAACGAAAACAAGGGTTCCACGTCACATGCCCCCCACCATCTCTATATAGTCCTGCCACCCTTGCCTCCTTATTAGAAGCAGTATTATAGATCAAAGGGAACCTATCTTTAAGCCATCTCTCACCACACCATAAATCATCCTAAAATGAAATCCAAGTTCCCTGGCCCACTTCAAACCTCACCATATTCCTATACTCCTCCCTACCTTTTTGGCAGCCTAGAGGGAAGCATTTAGAAGCCATTGGCCAAAGTTTCATTGATGCACCTTCGGAGATTTATTGTATGTTTGATCTCAAAATGCTTTTGTGGGCAGGAGACAAATTGTGCATCTTATGCTTGGGGTGAATGAATGTGCAGATTCTAGAATTAAAAGTGGACAGGCTGGTCTTAATAATCATGTAAATTTGGGCTTCATCCTTAATGTGTTAGAGCATCTAAATTTTTGGGATTAGTGGAGTTAGATCAAATAGTGCATTTGTGCAACTCAGTTTTTTTTTTTTTTTGGTTCTTATTAAAATATGCCACCATGCACAAGCATCCTTATTTATTGAACAGGCAAAGTCTAGCTCTCCTTAACTGCCTGAACTTTTAATGATGATACCTGTATCAATGCAACATAAATGTACCATTGCTGCATTATGTTGCTGGATTGACTAGGGCTGATTTCACTTCAATCCTAGTCCCATTATATTGCCGCTGAAAGTATAATGTAGGAAAAAAACAATTCGAATTTAAACATATGGTTGTGTGTGTGTTGGGTGGTGGGGGGGGGGGGGGGGGTTTATACCCCCATGCTTATAAAGATTATTTGAATGAATATGTCAAGTGTTGTGGAAGCAGAAATAAAAATATGTTTTATACAGCTAAGCCGTGACATCCCTGAGGAGGTTCATCTAGATGCCTTTGCAACATAGGACATATCTTGATACAGTTCACCAAAAAGAGGACAGGTATCCACCATAGTGTCCAAGAAGCCAAAAGATATCTTATTTAGGTTAAGAAAAGCTCTGAAATGTGGTTGATGATTTTGGTTACCTTCTTTATACTTCAAATATGCAATCGAGGTGCACAAATTTGATATTGAGGCGAAGAAGCTACATAGCTCTCTGTTTCTTTCAGTGGTTTCCATTTAATTTTAGGTCTCGTCCCTCTTGGTCCAATTCTTCCTTATTTATTTTTCATTTGTCTTTAATTACATGCCTGAGTGGTCTAGAGAGATTTTCTTCTCAACTTTATTGCATAGAATTGGTCTTTGAGTTCTCAAAGTTTATACCTACCATGAAACTCTCTCTCCGAGCTTTGGCCATCCCTACGCTCCGCCATCTCCTCAAGCTACTTACAGATCCACCAAAACCCATCATGTTTGACCTTTAATTTTCTCACCTTACCTCATCCTCTCTCTGTAATCTGAAGGAGCTTGCGGTTTCACCATCTTGAAGCCTCCACATCAATCCTCTCTCTTTAAAAATTTTGTATTTCCGTCCTGCTCCTTTAGCCACAACGCTCAAGACTTTTGCCTCCAAGTAATCTCTTCGGCTTTCAACACTCCCTAATTCAACTTTGAGCCCCTCTCTGCACGCCATTTCCCCTGCATTAAGGTTTCCTTCCTTCTCCTTCAAGCCCCACTCTTTAATGTCATGGAGAATCCTGGCCTTCTTCACCTTCAAATTTCCAAAACTCTCCATTTCATATTTTCAAATCCCTTTTCAATAGTTTCAGCTTCACAGCTAATACATGCCCCGGCGTACTACTTGATACTGCTGCCACTTCTCCTTCATCGTTGCTTTCAACCTTGAACCACATGTTTTCAAACCTAAATGGGCCCTTCAATCCAAAAGGATGGGAGCATGGTCCAAGACAAGTTTAGGTAAATAAGCTTAAACTGAACCTGGGAACTGATCCTCCCACTCTATTGAAATTAAGAAGCAGTCTAACCTAGACATAGCTGGATCAGGTCTCTCAATCAACCAAGTGAACCTCCCCCCTCCATCAGAAGATCAATCAGTTCCGTACCATTAATGAATTCTGGAAGTTCTCATTCCTCTGGACAACCTGCTGCAACCTTTCTTTTCTGTAGGAAATCTTACCGTATTAAAATCTCCCCCCAAGCACCACGGAAAGTTCCATCTCAACCTGACCAGCCGCAGCTCCTCCCATAAACTGCACTAAAGCCCCAGTGAAGGCTGCTTTTTTTGTTTGGTCTCTAGCATGGGGAGCAGTCTTAATTGGGATAATCATTAGAAGAGAGGCTTCAGTTTAGCTGGGAGGTGTAGTTTGTTTTTACAAGAGGAGCCTATTAGCCACTTCTTCCTTCATTGTTCCTTTGTGAGGGAAGTATGGAGCTTGTTGCTTTCCTTATTTGGGTGTTGTTGGATTATGACCTCCTTGGTGATGGATTTTTGAAAGGGTGGTCAAGGGGTTGTGGTAAGAAAACAGTGAGAATGGTGTGGACTGTGGAGGATGATGCCTATTTGCTTGTTTCGTTGCATTTGGAAGGAAATAAATTGGCTGTCTTTTCAAGGGGAGATGATGTCTATTTGTAGTTTTGAAGACAGTTTCTTTTTTTTTTTTTGGTTGAAGTTCTGACTTGGAGCCCAGATCGCTTTTGTTGTGTATTAATGCTACTTACCTCAACTTGTATGTATAAAAAGAATGATATTAAGATTGATATGAAATCCGATCTTACTTTTCCATATGTGATGATTGGAATGTATGAAATTTAAGAAAAATGCTAAATGACATGTTGGGTTTCAATTCTGCAGATTCAATTCTGTAGAACAGTCCACTTTGCAAGACAACAACTTCTTGGTTTTTAATTTTTTAATTTTTTTGAGGAAAGTATGTCTTAGCTTTCTTTTGATATACTAGACTCAGCTTTGACCAAATCACCAAAAAAAAGTAATGGGAACATAAATAAAAGATACATGAAAATTTTAAAATTAAGATGGACCAAGCATGGAGCTTTGAGCAACACCAAAGCACTTAGGCTTATTCAAGAAAGTAAATGCCTTGGAAAATGCCTAGACAACCTAGGAGACTAAAAAGTAATTTTGTTCGTTTGTACTACATTTTTTTTCTTTTGATTAGTGTGCCAACCACAGATATTTATATATATATATATATATATATAAATGCACAAAAGAAGAAAAGAGAGAGAACAAAAAGGAGGAGGAAGAAGAAGTAATGAAGTTTCAGATATCTGACATTAAAATGTTTCAACAACAGCTCTAATGAACCATTTGATAGGAGGGAGAGGGAGGGGGAGGGGGAGGGGGAGGGGGAGGGGGAGGAGAGGAAAACTCGGGAAGGAGGCTGGACAGATGGATCTTGTGTTCTTTGGTAGGAAAGAAGAGAGATGGAAAGGGTAGAGAGGAGGGATGATCCATCTCTCCAAACCCACCATATTCTTTCCTCCCATTGGGAGGAGAGGAGGGAAAGGACTCCCCCCCTTTCTTCTACATTTTTACCCTTCAAAGGACTCCACTTTATTTAAAAGAATATAACAGTATAATCACGAAATACCCCTTTCTTTCTTTTATCTCTTTCTTCTCAACCAAACAAGTGGAGGGAAAGACTCCTTCCTTTTCTCTTAATTTGTGTTAACAATTAACGGGAAAGGATCAAGGAAAAATATAGTGATTGACCAAGCTTTTAATTATATAATGACAATACCATTTTAAAGCATAAAAGAAAGGTAAAGAGTCACAATAGCACAAAAACATGCAAAATATTTCCAACATTTGTAAAAGCTTAAAATTAAAATTGAAGCTTACAAGACCATGTTTGGAATGCAGGAATGGAATGGTCATTCCAAGGAATGAAATAGGGAAGGGAATGGAATGGAAATGACATGGAATGGAATGGAATAGGGATTACTCACCTAAGTCAAAGGAATGCTTGGAATGCCCATTTCATGGAATAGGCATTCTAAATCATACCAAACAAGAATAAGGAATGAAAAAGTTAGAATGGCCATTCTTGGAATTCCCATTCCACCATACCAAACATGACCTTAGCTCTTCCTCATATGAATGTAGACCAACACCCCTCTCTCGGCCAGCACCGTATCCTGAAACTACTTAGTCTCAATGCCAAGCAACTTACAGCCACACATCTGTCGAAAATACTTCATACTATATCAATAAATCTTGCAAAAATTTACATATATTTCCATTTTTTACTCGTATCCTCGCTCTCTCCTCTTTCGGTCAAATCAATAAGTTAGCAAATTGTCACTACTATTCTATAATGGATGAAAATATTATACCATTGTATCTAAAGTGGTGAAATGTTATCAATGCTTATAAAAGTCAGTCTATTAGTTCTTGTCAGTCACATGAAGCTTTGTCATGCAATAAATATCAATGTGGAAAATAATCACAATCATTGTATAAAATCTGAAGACATACAAAGAAAAGCGTATCAGAAGCAACTTACTAAAGCGGGGATGCCAGTATAAACTATACCTAAAGTCAAGGACAATGGGATTTTAAAACCATATAAAAGTAGGACTCTTCATGTATTTGCCAGAGTTTTTGAACTACTTTAACATACATATGTACCTGGGGGTGAAGAAGTTGTTCAAGGTTTTGTGGCTCCACAAAGAAGAAGAATAATGCCTATCAATAATAATAATAATAATAATAATAAATGTTCCACAACAAGAAGTTAAATAAGAGAGAATATGTGATCCACTTCAATAGAACTAACCAAACAGGAAATGAGACATCAAATGCTAAACAAGTTTATGAAGACGTACCATTGTGATAAAGAAGGCAAACAAGTTCAAGAGGGGGTTCCTCGACAGTGGAGCCTCGGTTAATATTATACCTCTCAACACCTTCAAGGCAGCTGGATTAATGGGAAAAGTATCGTACTTGCGGCAATTTAAACGTGCGTTGGCTTAATGGACTTCTTTAGGGGCGAAGGGATTTCTAGTGGCCTACACCGTGATCATTTTGTTGAAGTGCTATAAAGATGTGTTCGCCTGGGATTGGATCTTCCCATTGTCAGCCACCACCTCCACGTAAAGCCATTGACTAGGCCCGTGAAATGGGGTTTGCACAAGTTTACCCATAAGCTTGAGACCCAAATTAAAAAATAAAGTGATCAAACTACTGGACGCTGGATTCATCTGCCTAATCTAGCACCCCGAATGGCTAGCCAACATTGTCCCTGTAGCAAAGTGCAATGGAAAGATCCCCATATGCGTAGATTATCGAGACCTAAATAAAGCGTGCCCGAAAGACGACTTTCCATTTCCCAACATGGCCTCATGATTGATGCCACCTTGGGCATCAAATGTTTTCGTTCATAGATGGATTCAATGGCTACAATCAGATACGTATGGCCGAGGCATATGCTCAAAAGATGACCTTCCAAACCCCTCCCAAGAATTTTTATTATAAAGTGATGTTGTTCGGATTGAAAAATGCAAGGGTGGCCTATCAAAGGGCGATGACAGTTATTTTTCATGACATGATGCACAAGGAAGTGGAAGATTATGTGGATGACCTCGTGGCAAAGTCCAAAAGGAGGGAGAATCATTTGCAAGACTTGGTTGCTGTTTTTGGAGGTTCAAGAAGTATGGGTGTAACACCCCCTCCTAGCAAACTGGGAATCTAAAACAATTTAACTGTAACTTAGATCAATGAAAAACCCGTCAGTATCCATAAGTAGTGTCAACATGAAGCCTAATCGAAGCAAGGTCTAGAACAATCATGAATTGACCTGATTAATCGAGGTCAACGAAGGAAAATTCCCTACAATCCCCAAACATCACGACCAAGTAAATAGACGCATCGCCAATAATTAATAAATAATACAATTATTTATTAATTACGAAAAATAGAAAAAATTACAATTAAATGTATAAAAATTTGAGAACAATAAAGAAAAAATACAAAAATTTATGGTTCATCACCTTGACCAAAAAGAATACATTGGAGATCAAATTTCACCCACCAAGTGTGTGTGTGTGTAAAAATATAGAGATGTGTACAAGAAAGTAGTGAAGAAGATAGAAGAAAAATTCAAAAAAGAGAGTTAAGCTCTCGTGTGACTAGCACATGAGGAGGGAAGCTGCTGCACACACTAGTGTGTTGTGTGTGTGTGTGTGTGTGTGTGTGCACAGCCGCATACAAGCATGGGGGGGAGAGGAAAAAGATGGGAAAAGTGAGAAAAATAAGGAAAAATGTGAGAAAGGGTTGTGGGGTTTGCTTGTGGGAAGGGGAGACCTAGCCTAAGTACAACTACACACTCCAAGTAGCCCATCAGCTGCCTTCAACAATGCCACACCTTACTTGTAGCCTCTTTTGACAAGAAATACATTAAATGCAAGAAAAGGATATCTAACTTATAAACAACTCCCACTCAGAACTATAAACACCACTGAAAAGAGTGAGAGAAGGAGAGAGATTTCGTGCAAAGAGGAACTAAAGAGACTGTCGGCAGAGGAAGAGGAGGAGGAGAGAAAAATCAAAGGAAATCTAAGATCTGCTCAACCAAGGTAAAAGACTAAACTCCATTGTTTTATTTAAGCTTTTGAGTATATTTTTAGCATAATAAGACCCCTAGAAGCAACTTGGAGCCTCTAGAATGGCAGGTTCAAAGGAACTGTCATTAATGGAGCTCAAAAGAACTACCCAGAAACCGACTACAGAGAAATGAATTTCTAGGAACAGTCTTACTCTAGACCCAAAATGGTTCACAAAACAAAAAGAACGGAGCTATTTAACTCAGAAACGAGCCTGTAACAGCCTAGCTTAAAAAAGGAGAATAATTGGTCACATTGGCCAAACGTGATCTAAGCCCCATATTAAGACCCTAGGATGACTGAGGATCACCCAAGGATCAAAATGATTCAAGAACTATTGATTTTGGTGGAGAAATGGCCGAGATCACGCCAGTCAGACCTTGCGAGGACCAAAATTGAGATATTTCAACCTCGAGAAACATTGCTTGGTCTTGTCTTTTTGTAGCTGAGAAATTCAAGCATTACTTGCTAGCATTCACCACCTATGTAGTCACCAAATGTGACCCCATCAGGTATCTCCTAACTCTACCAGTCTTAGTCGGAAGAATGGCGCGGTGGTTATTAACTTTGGCTAGGGTTGACATGACTGCTATACAACCCCGAGCAATCAAGAGCTAAGCTCTGACATACCTTATAGCCCAATTCCTCGAGGAAGAATACGAGCCAACGGAAAAAGATTTGCTTGAGGACTTAGTCGAGGCCAACAACCTAGTCGATTTCAGGGAATGGGTCCTCTCATTCGATGGCTCAACCAACGTCGAGGGGGGAGGAGCAAGCATGGTGTTGACCGCGAAAAAATTGGGAGAGCGGGTTAGCTTCTCTTATAAGCTAGACTTCCCATGCACCAATAATGAGGCAGAGTATGAGACATTTATCTTAGGGCTCATGATCGCCCATGCCCACGGTATTCGATTATTAAAAATTCGAGGAGATTCCAATCTGGTGGTAAAGTAAACCACATGCATATTTGCTACAAGAGAACCATGGATGGCCGCCTACAGGGCCATAGTGCAGCATTTGATAAGTCAATTCAAGGAGGTGAGCATGGAACATGCGCCTAGGTTAAAAAATAGATTTCCTGACGCTCTCACGACCCTAGTAGCGAAACTATGAGTCTCAGGGAAATATGCTCTGGTGGAAGTCATTCGGAATACTATACCTTGCACTATCATACAAACCTTTCCCGAGGAAGGTACGCCAGATTGGAGGACCCCGATAATGGAACAACTCGAGGGAAGCGAAGGCGAGCTTTCTTCTGACGACTTGAAGAAATTTTAGCTCCACTTCGAATTGTTGTAGTTTCGAGGTCCTGAAGGGCTTTTGGCAAGGTGCGTAAGTGAGCAAGAGGGAAAAGATTGCCTCGAACAAGTTTACCAAAAAGTATGTGATACCAGGGGACATTAACCTGTATCGAAGGATGCAGAGAGCGAGTTATTATTGGCCTAGTATGGTAGGACAGGCTACAGTAATGCAAAGAAGGTGTGAAAAGTGTTAAGAATTCCTAACTAAAAAGCACAGATACGGATACGAGAGACGGATACGACACGATACCGACACACAAACATGTCATTTCTCAAAAAAGTGGGACACAGATACGTTAGGTACACATCAAATATATTTAAATTTTTTATATTTTTTATATGACCATATAATAAAAATCTAACATTATTTCAATTAAAATTAACATAAAAACACACAAATTATTGAAAGATTATTAAGATATTAAAATAACAAAGCAATTAATTAAAAATTCAAGAATTTTTTCATTTAATTATCAACATCCAAGATTCTAGTTCCAAAACAAATTTACTATCTATTACATAGAACATATATATGTATATGTATAACTAAAAAAATAAATAAGGAGAAGAAGAGAAAATGATGAAAAATCCAAAAAAGAAGAAAATAATAAAAAACGGGTCCCCAAATGTGTCCATAAGGTGTTTGGATCATGTCCAAAATCAAGAAGAAAAAAAATTGGACACTACTTTTTTGCGTATTCGACATGGACACGTGAGCCAAAATAGAGTGTCCTCAGTAGATTCCCGATGCTAGAAGGTAACTTCCTTGAAGAGATGGTAGATTGGATAGGGCCTCACCTAGAATACCTAACTCAAGGAGTGTTGTCGTCATAATGCCAAGACGCAACTCATGTAAAAAGACGGGCATCACAATTCTTTGTTCATGAGGGAAATCTGTATTGACGAGGAATTGTGGGTAAGCCCTTGAAGTGCTTAGCGGGAGCTGCAATCCAAGAAGTATTGCAAGAGGTCTACAAAGTTGAGCACCAAGGCGCGACAAAACTCCACCAACAAATCCTTGCCATGGGATATTACTTGCCCAGCATGACGAAGGATATCTCCACCTATGTGAAGCATTGCCATAAGTTCCAAATCCATGGCCATCTTCTCTCGCGTAGTGTCAAAACTTAATCAGTCAAGGTATTGTGAGATAATAGATGTAGATGGCCATGGCGTTTCAAAACTGGTAAATGTGAAATGGCTAAAGAAGTATTACCCCTAAAGTATGAATGAATAGTATTGTATTCTGCAGTGGTCTTCCCTTTATAAAATGGAAGTATTACTAAATCTTTGTTAGTGTTCCATTTTTTTTAAGCACAAGACACGTTCACAAGGTAAACCATTCGCAACGAACATAAATAAAGGGGAAACAAACTAAACCAATGACAAAAGGCCATTTTATAGAATAACGAGTTTTGTTAGAAGAATTCTCGAGAGCATACTACAAAAAAAAATGCATTGATACATTACAAGTCAAAATATACCTTCCAAGACCATGTTATCCTCGTGTATACCTTCCAGTGTGGCCTCAACATCCTTGCATTCTTTTATCAACTTCTCTTCCTTTGCCTCAACCCCTGCAAGAGCATCTATTTTCAAGGTGAGTCTCTACTCTAGCTCAGACAATTGAACAAGCATGTCTTAAACCTCGTCAGACAACTTTTAGCGTTTTGCTGAGATCTCCCTTGCGCCGGTAAAAAGAGGAAGGGAAGAGTGTTTCACCATGTAAGAGTTAAATCACTTTTCCAACCAAGAAATGTTGATGCCCACCTTGTTGAAATCACGGAAGACCATCTTAAATTCATGTTTATATATATATATATATACATATATATATTATCGTTGTATTTTAATTACAATAGGATATTTATGTTTCCGTAGACAATTATACTTCTTTTAGTTACATATATGGGGTTTTTTTGTAAGACGTGTACTTTTATAGGTCTTAGACTTCTAGTTGAATTATACTATAGAGATATACGAATTTAGGGCCTTCTTGGTATGTGGGGCCTAAAGCAAGTGTTTTACTTGCTTCACTTTGGAGTCGACCCTGATTGTGAGACCTGTACTTCCATAGGTCTTAGACTTCTTTTTTTTTTTTTTTGATAACTCAGTATCCAACCTTTTAGACAAACTAATCCGGGTGACCAATCCTACCATCTACTAGCGAGGGGCCCGATTAAAGCTGGCGCAGCATCCTGTATGGACTGGCCCCAAAAGAAAGTGGCATTTGCTAAGTTTCGACCTGGAAACCTTAGGGGGGGCAAGCCCCTTAGTTGCTGTCTACCGCCCATTCGGCCACTCCCTTGGGATTCATAGGTCTTAGACTTCTAATTGAATTATACTATAGAGATATACGAATTTTGGGCCTTCTTGGTATGTGGGGCCTAAAGCAAGTGCTTTACTTGCTTCACGCTTGAGTCGGCCTTGTCTATGAGCATTTTCATAGCATCCCTTTCCTTGGTAGGTAGGCTGAACTTGAGCATCTATAACATGGGGAATCACGATTCATGGGTGAAGCTTAAATTAGAGGATAGCATAGGTAATATTGTGATGCTCTATTAATATTGCTAGAATTTTATTTTATTTAGTTTTTTGGGTTTTCACCTTTGTAGACATTACAACAGGAATAGAAAAAATTAGTTGTTGCCTTGTTGCTATTGACCAGTCACTCTGGGATTCATCTTGACTATTCCTCCGTGTTGGGCATTGGCCTAAATGAGTCTTCCTTAAAACATGGAAGTGCTCCCCAAACCTTGCCCTCAAAGAACTCTACGACCAATATATTGGAAGACTCAAAATTTCTGTGATTCAATGACTCTATAAGAGACGGGAGTTGACCATATGTTAGGAGAAAAATATTCATCTTCTACAATCAAATAAAGATCAGCAAGAGTTATGGAAGAATGGACCCAATGATAACTTGACACCACATACCTACCAGGTACGAAGCAACTTTCATGTTTTTGCACATGGATGATGGCCTTTTTAAGTCATTTTATTTACTAAAATTTTCTTAATGTGTTGATTCAGTTTTTTCCTGTTTTGGTAGGTTAATAGGTTATATCAACTTCTTCATTCCATGATAATGTCAAGGCTTTTAGGGTTTTGCCTCTCTTTTAAGGTTGTTTCCATTGCATATGTATTAATCACATATTTAAGAAAGAATCATATGATTACCTCTATTGCGAGCTTGATATACATTGTTGGCCCATTCTCTAATAGCTTAAGCTTTTGGAGTAATTGGTTGCTTAACATTGTATTAGAACCTTGGTTACGGGAGGTCTTGGGTTCAAGTCTTTCTATTTGCATTTATTCCCTGTTTAGTTTGTTTGTGCAAAATTGCATCATATTCTGCTTCGTATTTGTGTAGTTTGTTTCTCTCTACGTGCAAGTTCGGGGTCACACATGAGGGGGAGTGTTGAAAGCTTGATATACATTATTGACCCATTCTCTAATAGCTTAAACTTTTGTAGTATTTGGTTGTTTAACTGTAACGACTCAAAAAATTATTAAAGGGAATTTAAATGATTTTCTAGTCTTAATTAATGGTAGATAAGTAATTAATTAAAAATGAGTAAAATAAATTATGAAAATGATTTATTAATGATTAATATAATATTATGAGACTAAGATAGAATTTTAGCGATTTATCTGGGATTGGCGTGGGTCACGGGGTCACGTAGTTATATGCGGAACGCAGATAAATATGAAAATTATAATGACTGAATTTGGAGAAAAAAAAAGCATATTTGGAATCAATGCATCAAAATTAGCTAGAGTATCAATTTTGACGCGATTCCAATATAGTTTATTTTTAGGCGCGTGTGCGTGCATTTGGCGAACTGGCCACGTGGCGGCGTAGCATGTGTAAAAATTTTTCATGGAGCTTGGAAGATGTTTTGAAAGAAGAAACACTAGGCAAAATGTGGTTGGTGGAAAAAGGTCTCAAAGTAAGGTGATTACATGTGTGAGTGTGTATCAACCTTATGGTGTGGGTGTGTACTAATTGATATGACTTTTGGGGACAAAACCCTTACACCCATCAGCTTTCCCTTCCACTTTCAGCAGACAAGACCCCTCCCTCATCTCTTTCACTTTTGAAATTTCACACACACACACACACACTCCCTCCCTCTCTCTCTTCCCTCACTCCCATTTGGCCATGGAGGGCGGTGCATGTTGTGTATGTGTGTGTATAAATGTAAGTGTATGTGTGTGCGTAGATATATAGTGTTGTGTGTTTAACCTTGAGAACAAAAGGAAGGAGGAGGACAAGGAGGAGTTGAAAACTGTTGGCCATGGAAGGAAGAGGAAGCCCTCTCTTTTAAAAAAACAATCACTCTTTACAACGTCACTTTGTCTCCATGGGTTTTCTTCAAAGAACTTGAGGTACGGATTTTGAAAAAATTATAGGTAATTTCAATATATTGGCATGTTCTACCAATATATACACACATATATATATATATTTGTATGTGTGTGTGTATAAGATCAAGGAAACATGTGACCGTGTGTGTGTCTAACTCCATTGCAAGACCCAGATTGGGTCTCTCATTTCCTCATATCCTAGATTTATTCATGCATGTAATTTTATGTTGTCTTGACTCTCATAATCTGTAAATTAACTAGGTGTGATATATATATATATATATGGGCGTGTATGTATTTAATTGTGTGTGTGTACGGTTTGGCTTGACAATGAAATTCGCTAACAAGTATTAAATCAATCAACTACAGAATATCCTAGATGGGTTGCAAATAAATTGGGTATTTTGAAATAAGAATGAATGAAAATTAATTTTTTGAGAAGGATCTTAAGCTATTGTCAGGAAAATTTCTAGGGAATGTTTTGCAGAATTTTAAGCTTCTGTTGGACAAGCTTTTAGGGACTGTCTTGAGGGATTTTAGGCTGCTGCCTGGTGAAGTTTTAGGTTGCTCTATGGCTGATTTTTTTTTAAGGGCTATTTGGTGAAGTTTTAGGCTGCTCTATGGCTGATTTTGAAGGGCTGTGTAGCCAAAATTTAATGTGTTCTTTGGTGCTAATTTATGGGTTGTTTAGCCCAGATTTAATGTGCTATTTGGTGCTCATTTAAGGGCTGTTAAGCCCAAGATTGAGGTATTGTTTAGTGCCAATTAAAAAGCTGTTAATCCCATATTTAAAGTGCTGTTTGGCACAATTTTAAGGGCTGTCCAGGCCATTTTTCCGAAGTTGTTTGGTACACTTTCGCGGAGCTGTATGGTGCTATTTTACTAGTTGTTTGGTGCTGTTTTGTGGGATTGTTTAGCTGAATTTGGCAGGTCTTAAGGTTCTGTCTAAGCAGGTTTTTAGGTGCAGTCTAATGGGCTTTAAGTTGCTATTTGGCAGGTTCTTAAGGTCCTAATTGGTGGCTTTTAAGGTGCTGTTTTGTTAATTCTTAGGGGCTATTTAGCATATTTTTAAGGTGGTGTTTGGTCAACTCTTGGGGGCTTTTTGGCTGAGCTTTAAGAGCTGTTTTGCTGGGCTTTTAAGGACTGTTTGACAGATTTTTTGGGTGCTGGTCGGCAGGGTTTTGAGGACTGTAAAGTCCTGTTTTAAGGGGTTGTATTGCAGAAATTTAAGGGTTGTTTGGTGCAATTTGAAGGGGCTGTTTGATACCATTTTAAGGGGGCTGTTTGGTGCTGTTTAAGGGGTTGTTTGCTGTTGTTTAAGGACCTGTTTAGTACTGTTTAAAGGGCTCTTTTGTACAATTTAAAAAGGCCTATTCGGGTCTCTTTAAGCGACCATTTTAAGGAGGCTGTTTGGTGCTGTTTAAGAGGTTGTTTGCTGTTGTTTAAGGGGCTGTTTAGTACTGTTTAAAGGGCTGTTTTGTACAATTTAAAAAGGCCTATTTGGGTCTCCTCAAGCGGATTGTTTGGCACTATTTAAGTAGTTGTTTGGTACAATTTTAAAGGGATGTTTGGTATATTTTTAGAGGATTGTCAAACCTGGTGTTAAGGAACTATTTGATTTAATTTTAAGTAATGGTTTGACTCCATGTATGTCATTGTAGTATTTGACTTGCTTATATATCTTAGTTGTGAGTATGAAAATACCAAAAGATTGACATGTGTTGGCTTGTGTCATAACGTTATACATATTTATGGAATTCTATGTGTAGGAGATGTCATATGTAATTATATGGTGCATGTATTAATGAGTAATTAATTTGGGATGAAAGTCCTAAGGTAGATGGAAAACTATAAGTACTTGTATGCTTGAAATGACAAGATCACATTATGGAAACTTATATGAATGAAAAATCATGAGTATATAGATATAAATTGACATGATATAATACCAACAGGTACTATATGTCTTGAGACCTTGCGATTGATCTCGTGGAGTGTAAATGGATATCTTGATTGTGCTTATGGTTTTTATGCATACAAACATGGTGCATTGCATTGCATGACTTACACGAGCACTATGATGAAGAGATTACATTAAATGATGAATATAGATTTCAATGTAAGCCTATACAACATGTTGAGCATAATTGGGTGGTGTGAGATTTGATGATATTAATCATATCGGGGTGGTGTGAGATTTATGTCGATTTGATGATGCATACTTATATGATATTAAGAGAATGTGAGCCTTGTTATTGTGATGGGGATGGAGACTCCCTTTGACAACGGGTCATAACCTTGTGCGGGAGGCTTCCCAGGCCTATGAGTTAGCAACTTATGAAAGGGCGAAATCATGTGTGTGCGTTAGAGTGTATCATGAAATCATAAGCATATCATACTACATTCATGAAAATGTTCATGCATTTAGCATAGGTGCTTGCATTAGTTATATTGATGAATGCAGTGGATGTTGATTGACTTATTGCGCTATTCATTATACTTGTTGTATGTCTAGACTATATAGTGATCACACCTTACTGAGTTATCTTATTATTGACTTATATTGGTTGTATTGCTATTGGACATTATTGTTCTTATTGCTTTAAATAGGAAATTGAGGTGCGTTGTGGGGTTTGTATATATATAAATATCTTGTGGTCGAATGTATATGTACTGGATTCCTTTTCTTCTGTTGTTGCTTCACATAGAGTGGTACCTTATTTTTTGGATTGTTATATCTACACTTGTGATTTAGGAGATGATATTGTTATGTGCTTGTGATGCATACCGGTCATTAGGAATTGTTCTCTTCGGACTTCTATTAATTTTTGCATGTTTCTTGCTTATGTGTTTTGGGAAACCCTATTGAGCGTTATGACTCATCCTTGTTGTTCATGAGAATGGCATATATTGGACTAATGAACGATGGTTACTGGAGAAGTACAGGATGGATAAATACCAGTGTATTTTTTAGCTCACATTTATGTATTATATTCATTGTATTTATTGAGGGTGCCTATACCATTTAAACCACTTATGTATATGTTGTATATATAAGGACTGTTAGAATCAGCTCTCGACATTACCATACTATACATTGTTGATGGATGTTTAGCATAACTACCTTTGATAGCAATCAATTTCATTTAATCCCATTACGGAACTTGAACAAGTCTAATCAAGAAGCCGAACCGGAACTAATTAAAAGAACTAGATAAGGGGTAATGATTAAGGGAATCAATTTTTTAAAAAAAATGGCTCGTATTTTATACACATAACTAGGTTGATTAGTTCAAGTCACCTTCCCTTTTGGGGTTCAGATGACCCTGTGGTCCAATCTTGTGGTTCGGGGTCATGATATTGACAACCACCAAGTTGGTTCACTTAAGTTAACTCACTTAATATGAAGCCCATTCTCTTTTCCCACAGAGAATATTGTTTTGTTTGAGGAGAGTAATTTGATGGATCTAGATGGCATTTTGTTTGAGGAGAGTAATTTGATGGATCTAGATGGCATGTGATCTTGACGATGTGAATAACTAGTAATCTTTGTTTGTTATATCTTGATGGTGCATGAAAGGTAGGGAGTTACTATTTTTTACAAGTGGTGCATTATGAAAGAAATTTCAGAAAATTCTTTAATACAGATCTGAAAGAGATTTAATTGCTATAAATGCTAAAATATATGTAAAACTTTAATACTTTAACCTAAATATTGGAATATAAATTAAGGGGGGACCCAAATAGAATGAACAAGTACAAAGGGACATTGGATTTTTAGTGAAAGGGGATTGCAGCCCAGAAAGATTGAGTTCTATCTGACCACCTAGTTCCATCAACATACATAAACACTCGTTCAATCCACACTGAAGTGTTGTAGATCACATAAAAAATTATGCATTTTTTACATTATTATTTTCTCATATTGAATGACCTCGTAGTTGAATTATTATATAGTAATTGCTAGTATCATATCAATTCCTCTATATTGCATGATCTTTCTGCAACACTGAACAAATGTAAAGGAGTTGTTTGAAATAGAATAATTAATGCTCTACCCTTGTCCAGGTAAAGCTCTGCTATCACTTAGAGCCTAATTTTTAAGTTGTATTGGCAATTGTAAAATGCTCTAATTGCCCGAGCATTTGAACACTGGTTCTAGGAGCAACCACTTTGTGCAAATAATGCCAAAGGTTAGATCCATCTCCAGTCTATCCCTCCAACACCCTGCACTAACCTGACTAACATTGGGGAATAAACTCCACCTTACTTAGCAATTCCATTTCGGATGGATTATCTACAGTTTTAGTGAAACTATAACTAAGCTTAACAATTTCTTCAAGTTATTATATTGTTTGATATTTCAGAAGTTGTTAAAAGCAGGTCTGCGAGGTTGAAGACTATTAAAGGATGGCCCTTTCCTGCACAGAGTATATGAGAAATTGTAGGGTTTTAGGGCAATGGCTGCACTGACCAAATCTATTAATAGTGATGCTGTAGAGGGCTATTATATTGCATCTCTCTCAATAGCTTTTTCTCAAGGGGCCTATGATTGAATTTTATTTTGAGTTTTGTCTCAGTGTTATATGTTTTATTTCATGTTCTCTTTCAAGGCTATGGTAAGCCTTTTGAGAGTTCAGTTCAAAAGGTATGCGTTGTCACACACCTGATCCGCAGTGCTAGATTAAGGGGTCATTGGACCCCGATAAGGTAGGTAATAAGACTAACCATCCTAGTCAAGTACATAAAATACAGGGCATTTTTTTTATTTTTTTATTTTTAAGATGATTTCCATTAATTGGTTTCAGTTTGATTTCTTGATTAGACTTGTTCAAGTCCCGTAACGGGATCTAATGAAATTGATTACAACCAAATGGTCTATACCAATCATCCAACCACAGGGTACCATTTAGTAACGTCCAGAGCTGACTCTACACTCTAATATATATACATTTCATATACAACAGTAGTTTGAAGGGTACCTGCACCATTGATAAATAAATGAATAAATACAAGAAGATAACTGGGCGTTATGCTGACTTCAGTCATTCCATACTGCTCCTACAACTATCTTTCATCAAGTTAATATCTGCTATTCCCATGAACAATAGGGGTGAGCCATAATACTCAGTAGGGTTTCTCAAAACACACAAGCAAGCAGAATGCCAAAAATTAATCCAAGTCCGAAAAGAACACGCCCTAATGTCCAGTATGCATCACAAGCACACCACATCATCATATCTCAAACATCGGCATAAGCATAAGTATAAAAAGGGCATTGCCCCACTACATGTGGTTTGACAATAATAGCCAAGTAGTCAGCATATAGAGGCTCGGATACATGATATAAATATAAACATATAATTTTACGAAGCACTTCCATTTCCTATTTTAATGCCACAAGAATAATATATACATTCACAGCTAAGCAACCATCCACAATTGCCATAGCATCACAACTAGCAATATATAGTCCATCAATAATCATAAGGAATATCACATAAGTATTAAGGGAAATAATCTCAAATAACTCAATCCACAGCAAAAAGGGGTAAAGCCTTATTCAACTCATTTCATTCTTTCAATAATCTCAATCTCAATAGTATCCACCTAATTTGGCTCCGGGTTAACTTGAGTGCTTTACAGGCTACTAACCCGATGAAGATAAACGACTACTTGCGCGGGTTTACGACTCGCAAGCCAAAGGAAGACACCATCCTTATCATAAATGGAACCCCGGGTAAAGCGAAATCTCACTACACTCGAGCACGCAAAAGACGTGACTAATTCTCATCCAACGTCTTTTTTTCATAGGTGTTCTTTTCCACAATTTTAATATTTCAATCCTCACCATAAAGAGTGCTCGTCAATATCAATATACTCTCAAATCTCACACCACTCAGGTATATTCAACAATATATTTATCAATATCATCAACATCCACAACAACATTAGCAACTATAAGAGATGATATATGATTTAACAAATAAATATAGGAGTAACAGTTGTCATATATATCCATGACAGAAATAAAAATCATGATAAACATCAACATGGCAATCACATGCGTCCCACACCACCATGCAAATATCCAACATCATATCATTTTACGTAATAATCACACCATAGTAATAAATCAGTCACAAGAAGATCAACAGTGATAACAAATATATTGTGTAAGTCATATAACAAATATACATATCAATAAGTCAAGACTTTTCTCTAGTCCCAATCATCACTCCATTACGAGGAGACACTACATTGTCTTTTCTAATATTTGTCAATTGTCTTACGTACCTATTGTTCCATCCTCGGGACCACCATCGCCCATAGCACAAGGTATCGTATCAAGTCTTACGGTTCTATAAGATCAATCACTCATTAGCCTACATCTCGGGTACCCGTTTAGCCTAAACGGCTATCAAAAACGTGTTCTCGGGTATCAAAAACCCTAAGGAAGTCCTATCGTATTATTTCTAAATCATTTGACTATCTTTTAAACCCATAAGGGCATTTTTGTAATTTATCGGACCAGTTATGCGTCTACCAAGATGTCGTCTCTCAAAATCGACCTTGGAATCGGATCTAGAAGGTCCAACAATCCTAAAGATGTTCTCTTTATATTTTATCAATGCTTCTAGGTATCTGTTCCATGTCTAGGGGCATTTTAGTAATTTCATATTTTCATGTGAGACTACCTTGAGTCCTTATTTCATTATTCTGAAATCATATTTGAGTCACAAGCGTCCAAAAATATTGGAAACGCCTCTTTCGGATCTTAATTTGGCTTTCAATTGCTTAATATAAGTCTAAGGGTATAATCGTCATTTCTTCACTCTATGTGGGACCATCACCGGGTCTCAATTTATTCAATCTTATCATATATTTTAATCTCAAGCATCCAACAACTTTGGAATAACCCATTCTGAATTATAATTAGCCCCTAAGTTGCTTAAACTATCATAAGGGGCATTTTCATAAATTTTCATATTCATGTAGGACCATCTCAGGTCCCCGAATGTCCAAACCGATTCCGTCATTGAGTTTGAAATGCCCAAAAACCTTAAGAATGCTCCTTCTCGCATTTTAATTGGCTTGATTTTCAATTTTATAAACAAGTGGGTTTATTCATAATTTCCTAAAATTTGTCTACTGATTTGTAATTATTTCAAATAAACCTACCCCTTGTAAATTTTTGAAACGTGTAACCAAACAGGTCAATTTCAATCCTAATCCCAATTTCTGGAATAAGGTTATCCCTATTCTAATTTACCAGCCCCCAAACAGAGGACTACCCAACACTAAGCCCAAACACCACAACTCACAAACCAATCACCAAACAACCCTTAAGCCCAATTGCCAATTAGGTCGACCTAGAACCCAACCTGAATACCCAGTTGACCGTTGACCTGGTCAACCTAGTCAACTCGCCGAAACAATGTCCCCTTCTCCAGCACTGGTATAAGGGGAGCTCACTCTTCCGATCAGTTTTTACCTATTTTTCTTCACCATTTTTAATCGTCTTTAATCCTAGACTCCTTTTAACATAATTTTATAACATTTATTCCAAGATTTAAGGGTCAAAACAATAGATTCCGATGAATCCCAATTTTTCGGCGACTGAGAAATTTTTTCAGTTTCTCTCTATTTCGGCCACTATCTCTCTTCGATTTCAATACCATTGAATTCCTTGTTGTCCCCTAGGTGTTTTAAGACCCAATTAATGAATTAAACTCGCCTCAAGCACCACAAAGGCCAACAACCTGATTCTAACCCAGTTTTTCGGTGACCTGTAAAACCCTCTATTTTCTTCTATCCTTCCCTTCTGTTTCTTTCCTAATTGGTTTAAGATCTTTCCACCATGACCTTGCAACTCTTTTGAGTTCCATTTGAGCATTGGAAATTTCTCAAAAACCCCAAGAGCCGAGGGAGAACCTAGTTCAGTTCTCTTTTGCCTCACATAGTCATATATGCACATATACATATACATATACAAACACACCCCCAAGCATGCAATGGCAATGTATATTTTATAATGAACCCCAAAATACTAAAGAAAATCCCAATCTCTTATTCGAGCTTCCATGGTTAGAGAGAGAAAGTAGAGAGAGAGAAAGAGCTTTCAAGCTTTTCAATGGCTATTGTCCACTATTCATCTGTCTTTTCCCTTCCTTTTCCTTCTCTTCCCTTTTTCCTTCTTTTTTTCTTTTCCTTTTCTTTTATTTCTTTCCTTCTTCTGGCTTTCTTTTCTGTTTCAATTTTACAGTGTGTTCATCATACACACACAAACACACACTGAACCACACTCTGATTCACACACACGCACTCTCTTCACACACACACACACACCACTCTTAGCTTCTTTTGACTGCACACATAATACATGCACACAGAGGCCCTCTCCAACCCACAATATACACACATATATACATGTTTACTTACAAACACACACCATATGTACACATACACACCACTTTCGGGTGAGATTGGGAAGGATTGAAATGGAGGAAATAAGTGAGGGAGAGAGGGAGAGAGGTCTGCTGAATTGGGGTGGGAAAGAAAAGAAGGGGGAAAAGTGAGGTGATAGCTTGTCCCATCAAATGTCCCTCTTGTCTCCCTATCATACACCTCACCACACACAATCACGCCCTTCCACCACCAAAATTTTGACAAGTGTCTTGTTCTAGAATATCTACTTAGCTTCTTGGAAAAGCTTCTTATGCTTTTCTAGGTGTCACGTGGTCAGTTGACCAATTGCGCGTGCACACGTGCCCGAATTTAAACTGTTTCGAAATCGCACCAAACTTGATACACTAGCTAATTTTGACGTTCTAATTCCAAATATACCGTCCGTTTCTCCAAATTTCTTCATTTGGATTTTCATATTTATTTGCGTCCTCTAAATGATTGTATAGTCCGAAGGCTCACACCAGTCCCAAATAAATTACCAAAATTCTTATTTAGTCTCATTGTGTCATATTAATGATTTATCAACTTATTTTACAATTTATCTGACACATATCCCATTAATCCCCAATCTGGCCTCAATCTATATTGGCAATTTACCAAATTGTCCTTCGATGATTTTCTAAGTCCTTTCAATCTCCACACCTTATAAAAATTTCATCCTCGAAATTCATCACTCTAAAGAGGACATTATCAAAATGTCATTTGATGATTTCTCGGGTTGCTACAATCTCCCCTCCATACAAGAATTTCGTCTGCAAAATTCAAGCTATCTCATGTGATACCACAATCGTTAATCTGTAAGAGAATTTAAAATTCCATGCACTAAGTAATACCATTCAATACTATACCTCAAGCTATCTTGCTCTACTCCTATCACAAATTGAGTCTGAGCATAATAGGGTTAAACTACTAACCCAACTGAACAACTAAAAGACCGACAAGGTCTGTCACATACAGTCTCTAAGGTAATAACTCACTCTAATACACAACGTTCACCCATGAGTGAATACGATCCAAAAGTAATACATCTCTCGATAAGAGAGTTTAACACAATAATAACTCTAAAGTCTCAAGCATAAGTACATTGAGCATCCACTACTCAATTTCCAAACCCAAGAAAATCAACAAGTCTCATTTCTTATTTTAGCATTTTACGATCTTATGTGTCTTTTACTTTATGTCTCACAGCCTTCCGGCATCTTCTCATTTATCATTGCACAATTCTTCATTTTTCTTTCACTGTCATAGCTAGGTGATAACCCTTCATGGACCACAGCTCCTTTTGTTACTAGCTGATGGGGCACCATCCATCAATTGTAACACAAGACTTGAGACCAATCTGGTCTGTATAGTATATCATAGTCATAGTACTATAACCCATAAATATTGGGTACTAACCTAGCATACACACATAGAATCGACAATCGACAAGCGACATCTAACAACTAACACATAGCCTACCATATGAGCATGTAAGTGTAAAACCCATCCCAAGTATACATATACATATATGAGCACACGACCTACCATATAAATAACTAGGCATACAACATATCTCATAAAAGATATGGTCTACCATATATACACATATATCTAATCTTAATCAATCAGCAAATCACATACTCCCAAGTAATCGGGAAATCAAATATAATGCCTAACTAACTGCACACACCAATACAACAAGCACACACAAATCATGCAACCCAAAATATCTCAAATAACTTGAGGTCTAAACTTCTCCCACTGTCTATAGATATTTGAAACCTAAAGTTCTGATACCATTATGTCGCCCCTTGACTCGCAAGGTCGGACTAAGGGGTCCATGGACCCCGATAAGGTAAGTAATAACACTAACAATCCTAGTCAAGTATATAAAATACAGGCCATTTTTATTTTTATTTTTGAAGATGATTTCGTTTAATTGGTTTTCGTTCAGATTCTTGATGAGACTTGTTCAAGTGAAATTGATTACAATCAAATGGTCTATACCAATCATCCAACCACAGGGTACCATATAGTAACGTCCAGAACTGGCTCTACAATCTAATATATATACATCCCATATACAACAGTAGTCTGAAGGGTACATGCACCCTTGATAAATAAATGAATAAAAACAAGAAAGTAACTGAGCGCTATGCTGACTTCAGTCATCCCGTATTGCTTCTGCAGCTATTTTCCATCAAGTCAATACCTGTTATTCCCATGAACAGTAGGGATGAGCCATAACGCTCAGTGGGGTTTCCCAAAGCACACAAACAAGTAGAATGCCAAAAACTAATGCAAGTTCGAAGATGACACACCCTAATGTCCAATATGCATCACAAGCACACCATATCATAATTACTCAAACACCAATATAAGCATAAGTATAAAAACGCCATCGCACCACTACATGTGGTTTGACAATAATAGCCAAGTAGTTGGCATATGGAGACTCGGATACATGATATAAATATAAACATATAATTTCACGAAGCACCTCCATTTTCTGTTTTAATGCTACAAGAATAATGTATACATTCGTAGCTAAGCAACCATCCATAATTGCCATAGTATCACAACTAGTAATATACAGTCAATCAATAATCATAAGGAATATCACATGAGTATCAAGGGAAATAATCTTAAATAACTCAATCCACAGCAAAACGGGGTTAAGGCTTATTCAACTCATTCTATTCTCTCAATAATCTCAATCCCATGAGTATCCACCAAATTTGGCTCCCGGTAAGGCTAAGTGCTTCACGGGCTACTAACCCATATATTTTATAATGAACCCCAAAATACTAAAGAAAATCCCTACCTCTCATCTAAGCTTCATGGTTAGAGAGGGAGAGTAGAGAAAGAGAGAGAAAGTTTCTAAGCTCTTCAATGGCTACTGTTTATTGTTCAGCCATCTTTTCGCTTTCATTTCTTCCTCATTTTTCTTATCTTTCCTTTATCCTTCTTTTCTTCTCTTCCTTTTCTTTTCTTTCTTTCCTTCTTCTGGTTCTCTTTTCTGTTTCGGTTTTCCAATGTGTTCATCACACACACACAAACACACATTAAACCACACTCTAATTCACACACACGCACATACTGTGTATCACACACACACACACACACACACACTCTCTTTTCACACACATCACTCTCATAGCTTCTCTAAACTACACACACAACACATGCACACAAAGGCCCTCTCCAACCCACAATATACACACATATATACATGTCTACTCACACATACACACACCACTTTTGGGTGAGATAGGGAAGGATTGAAATGGATGAAAGAAAGGGTGAGGGAGAGAGAGAGAGAGAGAGAGAGAGAGAGAGAGGTCTGTTGAATTGGGGTGGGAAAGAAAAGAAAGGGAAAAGTAAGGTGATAGCTTGTCCCATCAAATGTCCCTCTTGTCTCCCTATCATGCACCTCACCACACACAATCACACCCTTCCACCACTAAAGTTTTAACAAGTGTCTTGTTCTAGAATATTTACTTAGCTTCTTGGAGAAGCTTTTCATGCTTGTTGAGGCACAGCGTGGCCAGTTGGCCAATTGCGCGTGCACATGTGCCCGAATGATACTGTCTCGGAATCGCACCAAACTTGGTATACTAGCTCATTTTGACGCTCTTAGTCCAAATATGCAATCCATTCTTGAAATTTTTTCATTTGAGTTTTCATATTTATTTGCAGCCTATAAATGACTGTTTAGTCTCAAGGCTCACACTAGTCCCAAATAAGGGTAAATTACACTTTTCACCCTCGAACTTTACCCCAAATTTCACTTTAGTCTCTATAATTTTAATTTTCTTAATTGCAACCTCTAATTTTTAGCCCCATTCCAATTTAGTCATTCCGTCACAATTAGCCGTCTAAAATGGACGAAAACCAATCACGCGCATGGCACATGTCATTGTAAAGAGTAGGAATGTAACTTTACTACCCTTTCCCACCTAAAGCTGATGTTCCTCTTCCCATCTATCAGATGGCAAAAGTCTTCGTCTCCAATTATCATCAAATATCCCAAAAAAGTGTTGCCATTGATTGCGATATAGTGAGCAAAGCTTCTTCGTCTCTTTTTTTTTGCAATATAGTGAGCAAAGTTATCAATGACCTCTACTTTAATGTCTATATCAATGAAAAAATGGCAATTTATGGGTTAGACTTATCGACCTTTACAGATAGTTTGGCAAGCGCTTACTATATTAATGTTTCGAGATTTTGAAAATAAACAATTCGGTTAATAGCTTGGATGACGAGTTTGGCGTCGATGGAAAGTCATCTAGCGGTCCCATTTGTAGAACCATGGCAGCAATTGGGTTTGCGATGATGTTCAGAGCCTTTGTGGGTTTGGGTGCAATGTCAGTCAAGTGGAAAAAGAGGCCTCATGATTGGCAAAAGAGGAATAGCTTTTCTTCATGGCTACTTCCACTTCTTGCCGGAGACCCCAGCTTAATGACAATCAAGAGCTCTCACAAAACCAATTTTTACTCGTCAACAATGGGACTGGGCCAATATTTCTCTTTCACGGAGTTACAAGAGGCCACCAAGAATTGGGATCCAAATGCAGCGACTGGTGTTGGTGGTTTTGGAAATGTCTATTCTGCCGAGATTGATGAGGGAAATAAAGTTGCAATCTGAACAAGGTATCAATGAATTCTGTTATTTCTTCCCTTATATTCTCTAAAAGAAGATCTAAACCTAGATCAAGTTTACATCGTGACATCATTGGTATATTTCTCAATGCTCTAAATTTCTCAAAGGCTGAAGAAGGATATGCGATCCTATTATACAGACACAAAGACCTGGATTGAATTTTTAAAGCCAACGTAATACTAATCAACAATCTTTAACCATCCAACATCATCGTGTGTGTGCGGAACCAAATGAACATTAATCTTTCCAGGAATAATTGTTTACGGAGTATTGCAAGCGATAAATGTCACGACCCGCAACCCGCCCTCTACGGAGCGGATTGCAACCATTCGACCCGGCCCTTTCACCGAATCGGACCTGTTTATCCTGTTACACTATCATTAGTGTTACTAACATGTAACCATATCATCATCATCATATATAAATATAGCAGAAAACAATGAAATAAAATGGTTACATACACATATCAGTCTGCTAATACAAAGTACCGCCTGTAAAATTTCTAAGTTATCATTTCGTCCCCAGAACGTGAATACACGGGAGTGCTACAAGACTGTACTACTATTACCATTACTGGTCAAAATGTCCAACCTCTAGGCACAGTCTCCTACTGTATGTCCTCTATATTAGTCCCTAAAAAAAATATGTAAATAAGAATGAGCTACACTAAGCTCAGTAAGTAAGTCCCCTACTCTGCCATGTGTACAAGATCTGAAAGAAACTGAATAACATGGATATGATAACCAGTCAATATCATATAACAATCATAGCTCATCAATGAAGATCAATGATCAGGGATACAGATGATAATCAAGCAACAATCATAGCTCGTCAATAAATATCAATGATCAGGAATATAGCTGATAATTAAAGAGCTTCTAGTCTGAATAACAATATCATATGCTATCGATAAAAGTTGACAAATACATGATCATAGTATGTACTCAAATAAAGCTGTGCAACTGCCTGATCATTCATACAAGAACGTGATCGTACAATGAATCTCAATAAAAGATAGTGATGTCAAATCTGGTAGATGCTATAAACTATGGGGCCCGGCTATCCCCTGTGTGGATAAGCACTGAGCTCAATAATATAAAACTGGTCCCTGTACTCGGGACAAGACCCCATACTAGGGTCTTACTACGCATCCATATGAAATTTGTGACTAAGCACAAATTCACAAATTCGGCACTAATAAAATATCAAGATCATGCTATCTCCACGGAGAAGAATGTGGAGCATAATTGGTTCAAGGCAACATGATATAACTATACCTTTTTATGGCTATGTTACCGGGCTGCCGAGAACAACATTATCTGGCCCCTCTTGGCCCTAAGTACAAGTGTACAAAATGATCCTTTGCACAAATGTACAAGAATCTCATGATTAAGATATAACATCATCAATAGATATGGAAATCAAGAGCGAGATACAACATCATAGCTAAGCTATTCCATTGAGAAGCAATATCACATAGTGGAATCATAAAGGATCTGATATGATAGTAAAGAGTACAAATGCGTATAAAAGAACTGTGACATGGCTAGGAATATACTACATACAGAGATCGGTTAGTACTTACCTTCTACTGTCCCACGTAAATCAATCTATTCCTTTTTTCTTTCGACGCTCTTGTCATTTAGAAAATATAACTCAGTCTATAGTCGTAATCAGTCTATGCTATGTATTCAAATATACCTATCATGGCTATAAGTATTTTATTTGCTAGTTTGAACCTCGTCATTGTGTCTGGAACGTCGAATAAAATTAGTTTAGGCTTTTATGGATTTCAATTTGGACTCCTGGATTGAAAAGGGCAAAATGATCATTTTGCACTTTTACATGTCTTTTATTTCCGGGACCTCTTTTCATAATTTTGACCTTACCATTGGGTTCGACATGCCCGAGATAATAAAAATGGACTATTCATTTGCCTCGTTGGAGTCCCTTTTTCCTATATGTATATATATATATATATATTATTTTTACATCAAATTGATTCTACTTGTCTTTTCCTTGTTATAAAATGCTTCTAACAAAGGCATATTTCAGTAGATACTTGATTCATAATTTCCTTTTCCACTTATTATGATATCTCCATATTAGACTATGAATGTGTTTCAAAAGCTTTTCAAATGAACTGCAAGTTTTGGTAGGACACCTACCCTCCCATAAAGATTTACAACAGGCACCTTCAAATTAACAACACCCAGTATTCTACCAACACCTAAGATTTTTTCTTTTTTTTTGGTTCTAATCAATAATGTAAGATAGAATTGAAGGCAATTAAACTGAGATTATTACCTGATTCAACTGCTCCGTTTTTCCATTTTTTCCCAGAATTTCCAAGTTTCTCTTTTGTTCTCTTTCTTCTTTTGCACCACGGTTATCTCTCTAAATCCAACCAACTGCTTTTCTTATTGCTTCTTCTCATTTTTTATTAAACATACTATGCATATATATATATAGCCACTCACTGCCCACTCTCTCTCTCTCTCTCTCTCTCTCTCTCTCTCTCCTATCTCTTCCCTTTGTCTTTTCTTTCTAAAAATTTCGGCTGCTTTTTCTCTTTTTTCTTCATTTGGTTCAGTTGCATTAATTCCTTCAAGATATTATATATAATATAATACACACATATACACTCACTTATACACACACATGGACCGACCTTCCACTTCTCAATTCTTCTACTTCTTTCTACTGTTTTCTTTTTATTTCTTTTTCTTAATTCTCTAACCTTCTACACTATTCCTTTACCTTTTACTCTCTTCTGCTTTCTTTTACTGTTTTCTTTTCTTTTCATTTTAAATATAATTTGTTTCAATTTTTAATTTTTAATTTTTCCTCTTTTTTTTTATATAATATTCCCTTTATTAATTTTTCCCATTTCGGCTTCGGGGTCACCTCGTTTTGGTCATTTCTCAATTCATGTGTCTTATTGGACAATTGACTTCACTTACCCATTTTTACATTTTATTCATGACTTACGGTTATCACGTCAATATATTGGACAATGTACTATTTCAATTAAATTTTTAAACTCTATTCACGTCATAATTTAGCTTACAGTTCGGGTTTACATGTCTCGGCCCAGTCCAATCTGGTCGAATACTACCTAACTCGGATCGGGGTATTACAATAAACTTTGATTATGCTCAGAAAAGACTTGCAAAGAGAACCATACAAAAAGTTACAATCGCCATTTAGAGGAGGATTTCGAGTACAAAAGGCTTTGACAAGTGCAACAATAACAACTTCAAGTGCTCAATAAATCGAAACATTAAATTTGATGAAAGCAACAGCAATACACTATGGCCATTTTGCTTCAAAATAGATGAACTTAAATGTTTCTTTAGAAAAATTGACACTTGATAATGGCAGTAGTTGTGCAATAGAAAGTTCCTTGGAAAGTAACAAAAAGATAAGGTTAAAGTGTTTCTCTACATAAAGATTTGAATGCTTCGTGTTATTGACGCATGTAGTGAGGTTAAGATCGCCGGAGACCAGTGTTGTTCCTGCCGTGGATGGGTGATTGGCAACAAATGTCACGACCCGAAACCTACCTTATGCGAATCTTGTATCGCGGGGCTGACCCTGTGGCCGTCCCTACTTTTTCTTTTCTTGTATCAATGACAACAATGTATAATATAAAACTTAAACAGTAAATCAGCAAAAGTCTTAAATACATAACATGGTTCTACAATGTTAAAATAGGAATTAACATAACATCCCTTAGGTGGTGAATACATGGAAGAACTATATCATAACTAATACATTCCTCACAATGTCCTCCTATGCTCTTGGACTCCTATTGCAGTCTTACATCGTCCCTTCCTGAAAAATAAGTAAGTCGGGGTGAGCTAACGAAGCTCAGTAAGTGAATTCTCATCTCTGACACGGGTTAAGGTTAACATAGAAAGAACATGAATGCATAAATGTGAACTTGATAGCCAATCATGGGGTAAGATGCTGTGATAGCCAATAAGGATAAAATGTCACAATGACCAATGAACAGTAGAGGTCATAATAATCAATCATGATTAATAGATATAAAATGAACATGGAAATCTCAATAGAAATTAGTCAACATAAATGTACTACCACAATAAATCGATAACAATAAATCGTAATCAATGAGTGAACTCTCAACATAAGATTGTTCATAGGGAATGACATAGTCTTATGAATCCAATAAACGTAATCATATCAGTCAAACATAAGTGATGCAATTACTCTGTTCAGGGCTTGGCAAACCCTCGGTCTTTTGGGGCCCGGCATAGCCCCCTCAATAAGTGCATATAAAATACCATAATAACTCAGTGCATAAATACGCCATCTTTGCCATATGTCCATTCACGGACTCGACCCGTAGGTCTTGTCAACTTAGAAAGCATCGGATGGATATTGTGACTGAGCACAAATCCGGCATTTATAATATATCATGATCACTCATAATTCCATATGAGTGTATATATATAAAAAAAAAAAAAAAAAGAATATCATTCATTCGATAAAAGCATAACAATAGGCCTTTCAAGGCATAGTACAATATAATTATCAATGATATAGTAGTTAATAAACGTCCACAAGATAGAACAATATCACATTGTGGAAACAATAAATATTTGGTACGTACAAGAGTACAAATCTGGCAGTAATAAAAGGAACATGGCTTGGAAAATCACATGTAAGATATTAGGGTTTACTTACCTTATCAATGCGCTCTGGTTCAGTATTCTATAACCTTTTCCTTCCCTTTTGATTTCCCTATATATATCAGTAAACACGTCTCAGTTTAATGTTATTCATCAAATTTTTTGTATTGTTGCTATAAGTATTTCATTTGCTAAAATAGGCTCTACTATTGAATCCGGAACGTCGAAGAAAGTCGGTTTAGGCTTTCACATTTTCTAATTTGGGTTCGAGTATCACTAAGGGCATAATGGTCATTTAGCATTTCTACAGATCTTTATTTTTTGGGGCCTCATCTCGTAAAATGAACCCTTCCATTGGCTCTAGGATGCCCAAAACATAAATAAAACACTATTCACTTAACTTAATTGGATGTCGAAATTAAATACCATTAATTAACTATAATAATTTTATATATTATTTAAGTGAAACTTTAGCCACATGTGGCACAATGGCACAGTGGCAACCACAGTGGGTATAAGGGTTTCAGCCCATAAGCACCTTGGTTCGATTCTCACCCGTGACAGTCTGCCCCTTTTTTTTTTTTGAATTTCTGTAAGCCAAACGGTGGACAAGCCTCTATTCATGGATAGGGTACTCCTTATCTCCAACAGGGATAACTAGCGGATTTATTATCCTTGGGACCAAACGCACCTATACTAATTAATTCATAATTCAAAACTACGTCGTTTTAATAAGGTTCAATTATGCGATGGGTCGAGTTCTGACCCTACCCGTGAACATTGTCATCTTCCTCGCGATTTTTCGGCGAGGCTTCGGTCACCCCCTCCGGTGCCAGTGACCGAAAACTAGAAACTAGAAAAATTTACTTTTTAAAACTCCATTTTCCTGCAATTTTTGAAGCCCTTTTTCATTCCAAACTCTTCCTAACCGTATTAAAAACATTTAGATGACCATTTGAGCTTTCAAAACTAGATGAAACAGCCATAATCTTCCAAACTCAATTTTTCGATCATGGGCTGTTTCTACCCCATTTCTTAACCATTCAACTTGCAGTTTCTTCATAAATTCTTCTTTTTATTTCTAGACTAATATCATGAAATTATTTACAAGCTTTATCAATTTCTACAAAAAAAATCCAGAATTTCAATTATAGAGAAAAAAAAAATCCAAATTTACCTTTTTACAGTTGCTCTTCTCCCCTTTTTCTTCCTTCCTTCTCCTTCAGTTCCCCTTTCTTTTCTTCCTTACTTTTCTAAGCATGCAGTGCATGCATCTGTCCTTATAGGAAAAGTTCCACCGCCTCTCAGTTTCTTCCCCTCTCCCTCTCTCTCTCTCTTTCCTTTTTCTTTTCTTCTTCCTCCTTTTTCTGACTTTCCTGCTTTGATCTTCTGAATTCTTAACCTCCCTTATTTAATGTTGCTTTAATTTTTTTGTAGGTTATATACATATATTATATGTAACCTCACTCTTTTATTATATGTTGCCTTGAATGTATTATATATATATATATATATATATATATATTCTTTAACCTCCCTCATTTATATTATATGTAACCACACTATATGTATATACAACACATTATATACTCACACACATATATGTATATATGCATACAGTTATATATATACATATATACATGGTTATATATATATATATAAATTTATCTTACATATATATACATATATGTATACATACCCATATATGTATACATATACGTATACATACACCTACACGTACTTCGATGCTCGCTCATGACTTGCTCGATTACATTTTGGGTTGAGGTATTACAGCAAAAGTGTTGGTTGTGGGGCAGAAGCAAGAAGGGAAGGAGAGGAATGGTTCTGCAATTACATAAAAATGTGGGTTAGTTTGAGTGAGAATGGGATGTAGTTTTATAATAATACCTTTTAAATAGGGATGTGCCTTGCGCGTGTTCTTTTTTCGTCTATATAAGATGCCCAGTTGTGATGGAAGGATAGAATTGAAATAGGGCTAAAAATTTGAGGTTGAAATTGGCAAAATTAAAAAAATTGGGACTAAAGTGAAATTTGGGGTAAAGTTCAAGGGTGAAAAATGTAATTTACCCCCCAAATAAATTACCAAAATTTCTTTTTAGTCTCACTATGTCATATTAATGACTTATCGACTCATTTTACCATTTATCTCCCATTAATCCCCAGTTTGGCCTTAGTCTATGTTAGTAAGTTACCAAATTGTCCTTCAATGATTTTTTGGGTCCTTACGTGGGTCCTCTTATGTGTTTGTCTATATTTATAAATTGTTCTCTTACCTAGCTGGAAAAAAAAAAGGATTTCAACGAGATCTGCAGTTGGATTTGGGAGCTTTATTTTGATGGATTTGAAATAACAAGTTGAAGATATTTTGGAATCCATCCCTAAAGAACTCTAGTTGCAAAACATTCTAGTTTTTCTTCCTCTATTCTTTCCTCTCCCCTCTCTCTCAATCCACAACTTCAATGGCCAGTCTTTATAGATGCAAGTAATTTGCACCCTAAAACCCCTTATTTCAAATCCATCCAATCCAAAGGCAACCTCAATGTAAATCACATCTCATTATTATCATCCCTAGAGCATGTAAGATAGGTACATTAGGATAAAGATCCTCTCCGGTGCACATGTTCAGTGCGTTTGTCACTCTTATATGATATAGGCCCTCTATCAAAAATCTACTATTAAATAACAACTTTTATGTGAGAAAAATCGTTTAGTATACCGGAGAGAGGATCCCAATCATGTATATCATGTCGTTCAAGTTTAATTTTAAAGAAATCTGCAATTGTCTCACTGCTAAGATGCTATATCTAACTAGTTTCCTATTGATCTTCCATATGACCATAGTTATATCAACTACAACAGAATGACAAATCCAGATTCTTGGCCCAATTTTTTTTTATTATCCTTTCGCCATTTTGAATTAAGCTATGTGGACTTTCCTAGGTCCCTAATCGTAACAAAGGAATTGATTGAAACATTCTGTTGATTACTAAACCAGTCAAAATTCAAAACAATTGCCTCATTAATCTCATCTTGCCCAACAAGCTCATTTTTTTCCCCACTATTTGTAACTTTATGGAATTTAACTGTGTAAACATCCAAAATAAATGTATATGAAATGTTCACCAAATTACAAACCAAACAATAAAAGAAATGGGCCTTTTTGTCATTGAGTACAACTTAGAAATTCTTCAAAATCATTGTTATTGCTTGAACATTGTATCACATTGTTGACAAAATCTTTGAATTTACTATTTCTTTGTTTCTTTTTTTGGTTGAATTTCATATGCAACCATTTAAGAGGAGGTGATTGCAAATGCATAATGAGCAACACCTAGCCTCTAATGCAACATAAAGTTGAAAGAATTTGAAAGGAAGTAACAAAATGATGGGCTGACTGTTGCCGAGGATTTGCTTCAGTCAAATAAATATATGTGTTATCAATACAGAATTTTGATTGAAAAAATGTAAGGACCCATAAAATCATTAAAGGCAATTTGGTAAATTGTTAGTATAGGCTAAGGACAAATTAGAGACAAATCAAACATGAGTCAGATAAATTGTAAAATGAGTCGATAAGTCATCAGTATGACATAGTGAGGCAAAAAAGGAATTTTTGGTAATTATTCGGGATTGGTGTGAGCCTTGGGACTACATAGTCATTTACAAGACACAGATAAATATGAAAACCCAAATAATAGAATTTTAGAAAATAAACCACATATTTGGAATCAGAGTACTGAAATTAGCTAGGGTGTCAAGTTTGGTGCGATTCCGAGACAGTTTCAATTCGGGTTAGTGTGCGCGCATAGTTGGCCAACTGGCCACGTGGTGCCTTGAAAAATGTGAAAATCTTCTCTAAGAGGCTAATGAAAGCTTTTAGAATAGGGGCACATGTCAACATTGTGGTGGTGGAAGGAGGAGTGATTGTGTGTGTGTGGGTGCACCTTAAGGAGACAAGTTTGACTTTTGATGTGACACAACCCTACCAACTTATTTTCTCTCTCTTGCCTCTTTCCCCCATTTTTGATTTCTTCCCTTTTTCCTCACCCCAAAATCCTCTATCCCCCTTTCAAACTCTTTCTCTCTCTCTCTCTATCTCTCTCTCTTTCTCCTTAAATTGAAAATAGTGTGTGTGTGAAACACTGTGTGTGTGTGTATGATACCATGTGTGTATGTGGTTCAATGTGTGTTTGTGTGTGTGGTGAACACACTGAAAAGCCAAAACAGAATGAGAGAGAGAGAGAGAGAAAGAGACAATGGATGTATGTGTGTGATACACAGTGTGTGCATGTATGTGTTTCTGTGTACGTGTAATACATAATGTGTGAAACTGTGTGTGTTTGAGTGTGTGTGTGTGTGTGTATAACACAGACAGTGATGAACTGAGAACAAAGAAGAAAAAGAAAATAAATAAGAGAAAATGAAAGAAAAATGAGCGAAAGGACTGGATGGTGAAACACGATGGACGACGGTCATGGGAGACTTAGCATTGAGCTTTCTCTCTCTACTGTAATTTTCTCTCTTTAGCCAAAAATGGAGGTAGGGGTTTTTACAGTGTTGTTGAGCCTTGGTTTTGAGTTTTTGGGAATGTTGTGTGTTTGGTTGTGTGTTTTTGGAGACATGCATATAGGTATAGGTATATATATGTGGTTTGAGAGAGAGATGAAAATGGGTCTCTCGGTTTCCCTTGATCTAATTCTAAAAACCAACATGGAAGGAGAGAAAAAGGCTTCTACAATAATTTGGGTGAAATTCAGAACTAGAAGAGTGGCAGAATAGTGACGATCTAGTTGGAAAACCAATTTGCCGAAAAAAAATTGTGCCCTAACAGGAAGTTTGTGTTTTTGGTGTATTGATTTACAAAACCTAGTTTAATGGAAGTAAAATGAGGTTTGGGATGATTGAGGATGAAAAATGGATAAAAACGGTTAAGAAAACTAAGGGAGAAAAACTAGAAATTTTTCAGTTTTCGGCAACTTCATTGACCAGTCAACAGTCAAACATTGACTCGTCAATAGTCAAATGTTGACCGAGTTAGTCAACCAGGTCGTGGTCTGGACCGCGAGTTGGACCTTGGTGTTGGGTTTGGATCTAGGCTTGTTTGGTTGCATGGTTAAGAAAGAACCAGTCCTTATGGTTCTGGTTTAACTTTGAACCGATTCTAAAAGAGAACTAGTTCAACAATAGACCAGTTCTGGATGAGAATTTACAAAAATGCCCTCCTTTAAATAAATTAAAATTTAAATGCAATTAAAGTGAAAGAGGGGTCCTTTTAAGGTTTTAGGCATTCCGGACTCAATAACGGAGCCGGTTTGGATATTCGGGGACCCAGGGTGATCCCACATGAATATGGTAATGTATGAAAATACCCCTAATGATAGTTTAAGAAACTTAAAGGCTATTTAAAAATTTAGAAGGGCCTATTCCAAAGTTTTTGAATGCTCGGGACTCAAAGATATGATTAGATTGAACAAATTAGGGCCTAGTGATGGCCCCACATTAAGTGAAAAAATGACGATGATAACCCTAAACTTATGTTAAGCAATTAAAATTCGAATTAAGGTCTGGAAGAGGCGTTTCGAATGTTTTTGGACGCCAAAGACTCAAATATGATATCAGAATAGTGAAATAGAGACTCGGGGTAGTCTCACATGAATGTATAAAATTACCAAAACGCCCTTGGGCATGAAGTAGATATATATAAGGATTAATAAAATGCAAGGAAGACACCTTTAGGATTATTGGACCTTCTAGATTTGATTCTAAGGTTGGTGTTGAGAGTGGCGTCTCCGTAGACGCGCAACTTGTCCGATAAATTATGAAAATGCCCTTATGGGATTAAAAGAGAGTCAAATGACTTAAAGGCAATACGATAGGGCTTCCTCATGGTTTTTGATACCTAGGAACACGTTTTTTATATCCGTTTGGGTAAACAAGTACCCGAGATGCAGGCTAAAGAGTAATTAACCATAGGGAACCATAAGACTTGACATGATACCTCAATGCTCTAGGCCAAAGTGGTCCCGAGAAGAGAACAGGATATACATAAGACAATTGACAAACATTATGAAAGACACAAGTAGTGTTTCCTTGTAGTAGAGTGAGGATTAGGACTAGAACAATGTCCTAATATGTTAATGTGTATACTAGCTATATTATTCACATGATAAGTTTATCTGTATTATTTGATACCTTGTCATTACATTATTATTCTGATGTGATTGTTATATTGAATGCTATGATGTTGGATATTTGAATAATGGTACTAGATACATGTGATTTCCCTATTGATGTTTACCATGATTTCTATTTCTATCATGGATATATATGACTGTTGTTACTCCTGTATCTATTCGTCAAACCATATATCCTCTCTTATGGTTGTTAGTATTGTTATGGATGTGAATGGTGTTGACATGCATATTATTAACTATACCTGAGTAGTGTGAGATTTGAGAGGATATTGATGTTGATGAACACCGTTTGTGGTGTGGATTGAGATATTGGAATTGTGGAAAAGAACACATATGAGAAAAAGACTTGGGATGAGAATTAGTCACGTCTTTTGTGTACTATTGAGCCTGGTGAGATTGTGCTTTACTCGAGGTTCTATTTATGATAGGGATGGTGTCTCCCCTCGGCTTGCGAGCCGTAAACCCGCATGGGTGGTCATTTGTCTCCATCGGGTTAGTAGCCCATAAAGCACTCAGGTTTATCGGGAGCCAAATTATGTGAATACTCATGGGACTGAGATTATTGAGAGAATGGAATAAGATGAATAAGGTTTTATCCCCTTTTCTGTGGGTGGAATTACTTGAGATTATTTTCTTTGACTTATCTGTGATATTTTATTATGATTATTGATGGATTGTATATTACGAGTTTATGATACTGTGGCATTTGTGAATGATTGCTAAGCTATGAATGCATACATTATTCTTGTGACTTTGAACAGTAAATAGAAGTGCTTCGTGAGATTATATGTTTTTATAATTATGTCATGTGTCTGACCCTCCATATATCGACTACCTGGTTGTTATCGTCAAACCACATGTAGTGGTGCGATGCTCTTTGATACTTATGTTTATGACTGTGTTTAGGATATGATGATGTGGTGTGCTTGTGATTCATATTGGACTATAAGGTGTGTCCTCTTCGGACTTGCATTTTTTACATGTTGCTTGCTTGTGTGTTTTGAGAAACCCTACTGAGTGTTATGGCTCACCCTTGTTGTTCATGGGAATGACAGGTATTGACTTGATGAAAGATGGTTGCAGGAGTAGTACAGGATGGAGTGAAGTTAGTATAGCATTAAATTACATCATTGTATTTATTTATTAAGGGTGCTTGTACCCTTCAGACTATTGTTGTATATGGCATGTATATACTTATTGGACTACAGATGTCACGAACCGAAACCCACCCTGTGTGGATCTCGAGTCGGGACCGCCACCCTTCGGCCCGGAGGCCTTGGGGCAAAGCTCGTACATAAGTGACGGTATCGAATAGATGTGCTTCATGTGGTTGCGGAAGCGTAAAAAACTTTTCTTTTCTTTTCATATTTTAAAATTTGCACATCCGTCTGATACTGCCGCTATTCACAATGGTACATATGATCATATATTCAGAGCATAACTAAGAACTTAAAGGCTTCATAATTAATACATGTTTAACTGTTCCACGGGACTTAATACACAATAGCGAAATACTTCCAAATATAAAATATTGCCAACTTCATAGTACATCCCCAAGAGAATTGCTAGTCCTGTGACTAGTTGCCTAACTCTTCTTCCAAAATAGATAGGCTTATCATCATCGCCATCAAGATCAAGCTGCCATCATTTACCTGAAAAGGGGCGGATATAAATTCGGGTAAGCTAATCTAAGCTTGTGAGTAATTCCTGCATTCGTCATGGGGTTTTCAACTAGTAGTGGTTTGGCACATGAGAGTTTATAAAATACTCACTACCAATTGCTCGTACATTTTAGAACACAGAGTACATGCATTCTTAAAACAGATAGCTTTGAAACATTTAAAGTATTCAAGCCAAATACACATTTCTTCAAGTAGAACATATGCAATTTAAAAGCATATAAACACGTATAATAAAATGGGGGTAAAAACCTGCTTCCATTTTCGAAATCGTTACTTTAAAACATATAAACATGTATATGAAAATGGGGGTAAAACCTGCTTCCATTTCCAAAAACATTTGTCATCTTTTCTCTTTAATTATGTGGAATCTGTTTCGAACCAGACACTCATTTTACTACAATGCTGCAATGCTACAATAGAGATATCCCGTACCAGGGGGATCAGATCCTGCTACCTGGCATTTCGACAGTCAATTGAGTTCCGTGCAACCCAAAATTCCATCATATTTTTACAGATTAATTGAGTTTCGTACAACCCAAAAATCTGTGGGTGCTTATGCACAATTTATCTTACAAAACATTTATCACATAGCTTCTTCAATAGATATTTTTCATGAATATTTAAAACATGAAATATATATAACTTATCACATGGCTTCTTCAATAAATATTTTTCATGTGTATTTAAAACAAGAAATGTATAACTTCTACAATAGAACTTCAAATACTTGTAATAATCAAATTCAGAACATTTATGAAAATTTAGCATTTTAAACCCAGACATGCTGAAACATAATTAAAAAGGAAAACCGTGATTCAAGCCAATCACCCAGCATGTCATAATACAGTTTATGAAAGCAGAAAATATTTTAAAACAGGAATCATATGATACTGAATTTGATATTCGAGGCTTCAAATAAATTGAACTTAAAACTTCTTCAAATTCATGAAGTTAAATCTCCACTTCAAAGGCAAGGTTACTCACCTTGGTCCTTTAGGGTTAGTGCTAATAATGCGCTTTCCCACTTTCCTTGTAGTTCCTAAGAACAATTCATAAACATCTCATCAACTTCACATTCATCGTAATATCATCTCGATATTCCTTAACTTATGCTTAAATCGTATTAGATCCTAAAACGATCTCATAATTCATATGTACTTAATTTAACTCGTACTCCTAACCTATGACACAATTCAATGTGTTAGAAATTAATTTATTTACTTCACATGTTTTCGCGTTGTGTCATCTCGTACTTTATTTTCTCGTACTTGCCTTAGTTTAATATTTCGGCAATACTTTAGTCTATAGTCATCTGACAGATGCTATTCAACAAATTTTATGTTCTTTTATTTTAGACATTTCTTTTTGGTCGAATAGACTCTATCATTGAGTCTGGAGTGTCGAAGAAAGTCAGTTTAGACCTTCCCCGGTTTTATTTTGGCTTTAGGGGCACCAGGGGTATTTTGGTCATTTTACCCCTTTACGTGTTTTTATTTTTCAGGACCCCGTCTCGTGTCGTGGACCTCACCATTGGACTCAGAAGGTCCGAAATAGTAAGAATACACTAATAACTTGTTAATTTTGGACAAGAGGTATTTTGGTCATTTCACCCCTTTACTTGTCTTTATATTTCGGGGCCTCGTCTCTCAAAACGGACCTCACCATTGATCTCAGAATATCCGAGATAGTAAGAATACATCAATAACTTGTTAATTTTGGACAAGGGGTATTTTGGTCATTTCACCCCTTTACGTGTCTTTATTTTTCGGGGTCCCGTCTCATAAAACGGACCCCGCCATTGGTCTCAGAATATCCAAAATAGTTAAAACTCACTATTCATATGTTCAATTTGGATTTTATTTGCTCTATTTATGACCCAGGGGCAAAATAGTAATTTAACTTTATTTATTAAATAATTAAATTAATTGTTTAATTATTTAATTATTTTTTCCAGGGGTCTAATTGCATAAAACTTCCAAAAGTTGGGCCATAGTGTAAATCTGTAAAACAGTTGGGGGTTAAAACCAAATTTTCATAAGTTTCGGTCTGAACCGTTTGGTTCAGTTCAATTTCAAGTGAACCGGTCCGGTTTACACGGTTCACTGCGTAATGCTGACGTCATGATGATGTCAGCCCTAGTGTTTTAATTTTAAAACATGAACGAAACGTCGTCGTTCCATTTATTCGGTGGCTAGCCTATAGCTCGACACGTGTCCGAGTCTACCCACCGTTCTAAACGTTTGCGAGTCGACTCAGTGTCGTCTTCCCTGTTCGATCCCTACTGTTGCCCTAGATCCTGAAGCTAAAGAGCTTTAATTTTGTGCAATTTGGCTCGATGGAACCCATTGTTTTCACCTAAAATCATTTCTGGGACAGGCAGGATCATTTTGGCATTCATTTTTGGCTTCAAATCGATCTCATGGGTTCGGGCAGAGGGTTGATAACCCAACCTGCAACTCATTCGTATATGCTCATTTTTGAGCCAAAATCATTGAGGTCTGTTCTGTCATGATCCATTTTCCATAAGGTTTCATTCCCCATTCTTTAAACCTAGTTTTGGTGTGAGTTCCAAAGTTTGGTTTTCAAAACCAAAACCTGCAACTCGTGTTATGGAGGTCATTTCTTTTGATTTTAGATCGCGGTCATATGGTTTTGGGACTTTGGGAGGGGCTAGTTGAGGTCTTGATAAGCCAAAACTGGTTTGGTAGAAGTTGGTTCAAACCTGCTTGAGCAAGGTCCATCCATGGCTGCCGTTGTACGGCTAGGTGTTTTAGGTTGTTTAAGAGTCTGTTTTCATGCCTTGTTCATGTTTATTTACTTTAAACATCGTATATGCAAAAATCAGAAGCTAAAACAACTCATGCATAGGAAAATTTTTAGAGATAGAAAATGTTAAGTTTTTAATGTTTTACCTCTAACAGTGACTCCCTCTTCTTCCTCTTTCCTCCGAGGTCACCTTTCTCTTCTTCTGAACTCTCTCTCTCTCTCTCTCTCTCTCTCTCTCTCTCTCTCTCTCTCTCTCTTTCTCTCTTCTTGTGTGTTGAGTTTTTTGTGTATCTAATATATGTATATATGTATATGTATTCATATCAATGGTCATCACCAACTTCTTTCTTTTCACCCCCATTCCCCATCAAAATCAGCAGCCATACCTCCATTTATTTTTTTGATTTTGCCCTTACCTCACCATACTTCCCCACCTACTTGATTATAAAATATGTATATATATAATATACCACACACACACCTACACTCACGGTTCCATGCACACACTACACACATATATTAACATATTATATATATACACATATATAAATATATTTTATTCATTTACATGGGTATATATATATATATATATTTACATATATATATATATATTTACACATACTTGACCATACACTCTTACTACACACTCATAATGTGTGTTTTTATTAAAAAAATCAATTTCATATACTTAATTAATTAATTATTTTCCTTAAGTGCAGATATCTTTACACTAATTTTTCATAACCTCGTAATGCGTGCCATAGACCCGATATTTTTGGGTCGAGATATTACAATAGAGTCAGCTCTGGACATTTTCATGTAATACTTTACTATTGGATAATTGACATAGTACCTTTGACTGTAAGAAATTTCATTTAGTCCCATTACGGGACTTGAACAAGTCTAATTAGGGGATCAACTTAAACCAATTAAAGGAATCGTTTAAAAAAAATGGCCCGTATTTTACGTACTTATCTAGGATGGTTAGTCCTATTACCTACCTTATCGGGATCCAATGACCCCTTAGTCTAGCCTTGTGAGTTAGGGGCACGAAAAAAAAGTTGCAAAATAGCCTGCCAAAAATTAAACACTTAACATAATCTTGTTAAGAAAGAACAAAATTATGGACCACTTCAACAGGCATATGAAGCAACCTTCCTTATCAACTAGGAATAAATTCTTTATCAAGATTTTAAACTTTCTTAGAAGATTTAAGAATCTCTTTTTTGACCTTTGGTTCACTAGTTTTAGACTTACAAGAGGATTTTCCTTCAGTTTTTGATTTGGGTTGTTTTGGTTTTTCATTAAAATTGTAACCTCGTCTAATCACTAGAGAACTTTGTAACTAATAAAATATCATCAATTTTTAAGGTTTCCTTAGTCATCTTTTGGAATGTTTGATTAGACTTATTCAGTTCTTTTTTAAGATTTTCATTTTTAGCAAGAATTGAATTTTTCTCAATATTGCTTTTTGAAACTTTTCCTGAAGAAGTTTTAATTTATCCTCAAATGAGACTAACAAGGATTGCATCCTATCTACTTAAAATTTAGACTATTCAAATTTAGATTCAAGTATATATTTTGTAATTTCTAGTTCATTGACCCTAGCTAGCAATTTTTTATTTATTTTGTTCTACTTAATACATTCAGCAACCATAACATTGTAGGCATTCAGTAATCCTTAATCATCTAGATCAAAATCTAATTTTTTTTTTGCTAATCTCTTCAGCATTGGAATTTGAATTCATTGAATCAGACCCCATCTAAGTAAAGTGAAGTTTTCATACACTCCTAATATAAGAATTTAACAACTAAAATTCCTAGGAAAACTTGCTCTCATACCAATCGTGATATTGAAATTTGACGTGCAAAATTATACCAGTTAATTAACCATGACCTAATAAAGTTAGGTTCAATTAATTGTGATCGTTGTCTTACTTATCACTAAACTTAATCATATGAGATTGATTACTGCCTAAGAAATTCTCTTGTTAAATTATTCAACAACAAACTCAAGCATATCAGTATCATATTAAAATAAACAGAATAATAAAAATATGATGAAAATGAAGAATTATGTGGGAAACCCTCATGCATAATAAAACTCACCATAGGTTGCAAAAGTCCATTAGTAAAAAGAATGATGTACAAGTCCACAAAGCCCTAACCCACAAACAACTAACTTATCACCTTCGGTTATTTACCGATTAGTCTATTTGTGACTACTCGTTGTATCATTCAACTTTGAATAGCTTTTACATGCTCCAGCACCAACTATAATCCTTAGATCCACTCCCTCTAGCAGTATGCAAACTCCATGCAATGATTGTCCATGTTCTAACCATTATATGCTTCTATGTGTATTCACTAACACTAGGTATATAACAAGCACAAGGAATAACACATTGCAACAATCTGAATTTATGAATAAAATATGAAGCAATAGATATTTCTATATTTTGTTCTACTTCAAGAGGCTAGGGTTCTGACTATGTACACTATAGTACCTTTTTTATACTAAATAATTCGTGTATCAAACCTAAACCAAGTTAGAGAAAGCTTGTGCACGAAACTAGAAAGTCTAGAACAAATCAGCACGAAAAAACTTACACGTGTTCAAACAGGAACATACCCTCGATTCAAACGGGACTTCGTTTAGACAGGGAGGCTATTGGAATCCGCTCTTTCGAATTTTGACGAGATTAAAATTAAGTTAATAAACCAAGTTTAGAACATTTCTAAAACTATTTTTTCATAAGGGTATTAGCTTATAATCAAAGCTAATTCACTTAAGGTCAATTTAACTACAGTTAAGCTCATATCTAAATTAAAGAATAATTCCAATGTGTGCGTCTAATGGAAATGCATGATTTGCATAAACACATACCTTGAATTCTCATATTCTTTAGACATTGATATAGTTGAGAGGTGTCTTGAGTCTTTCTTGCATGACCAGCAGCCTAGCAATAAATCATGTGACTCAATACTAACTTGACAATCACTATCTAAAGAAATACAACCTTTAAAAAAAAGAATTGTCAATATAAATTGTCTAAATTTCCTAACATTCACATCATTTTAATTTTTCCTATTTTTCATTTATATGATAAACCTAGATAATTCTCTAATTATCTAGTTGTTAGGATAATAATTAGGATAATCAAGAGATAATCTTTATTTATCTTAATTCTCATTGGTTCATTTTGGTAGACTTTTATGGTTGATTATGCATTTTCATATTTTCTCATTCTATATAATATCTAGGATAATTATTAGATTTTTTCATTTTTATTTAATAATAATAATTATTCAAGAATCAATCATAGCCCTCCATTTGTGAGAATCAATACGAGCCCTTGGATCAATTCTCCATTTTGAGGCTTGTAAATAAACCCCTTAGCAACCATTTTTCGGGGACCTTCTCTAGAGAAAGGAAATGTTGTCGATATAGCTCCATAACCCATGTTTTACATACACAAGCTCCAAGCCTAACAAGTGTTTCAACCAAGAATATCATTCTCAAAAGCTGAAGTGCGGCAAGTGCTAACAGTTGCATTGAAGATTCAGAAAGGACATCTTCTGTTGTTGCCCTCTCATTCTAGTGAAGACAAGACCGATATCCTAAACTTAACAAGGTGCGCTTTCTTTACCCTTTTTCTCCCATCCTATGATTCATAGGATTCATAGGTAGACCTCTACATATAGGAAAGAAAGATTAGAAGATCACCATTTCTCATAAAACCTTTCAACTACTCATTTCTTTTCAAACATGATTTCCAAAACTTATGATCTTTTTAGGTTCACTTTTCCTTATTCGAAGCCCTTCGTAGAAAACACCTGAATTATAGGTTGGAAGCTCGATTCACCACCTTCTATCACCGTATTATTTAAAAGTAGGTGAACTAGGAAAACTACGTGAGCTCTGATTCTATATTCATTGTGAATATGTAGAAAGCCTTCGGACTCGAATTCAAAACCCCTTTTCCATCATCCCGTTTATTTCTTATTCATTCTTCTTATCATTATTTTATTTTATCATACAATCTCTTATTCTTCTTCTTCTTTGTCACGCCTCAGCCCCAAAGACCCGATGGTGACCGTGTAAATCAAGGTTAAACTAAACAAACAATATGTGTATATCTCAAACCATCATGTGATTAACAATTTCTCACTTGAGTTTTCATAATATATATGTTCATTACATTTCATCTATATAACCTGACAAGATTTACATGCATTAATTCCAAAAGTGTATTCATTGTGAAGTATTTATTCCTAAGTAAAAAAAATACAAGTCCATGTTTTCAAGGTTTATCCTTGTACATACATAAAATAAAATTCAAGTTCCATTGAAGCTTCTGAGCCTTCACATCAATAATATAGAGACCATAAGGTCTTTTACATGTCTAGAAAGAATCAAAAGAACAAAAGAGAGAGTTATTCTTCAATCCAAGACTTTAAGCAGCCGACTCCTTGCTGTTATCTGCATTTGGTAAGGTCAAAACAACAATCCCAGTAGAGATTTTAAAATATGAAACATTAAGGCGGTACAACGTGTAAGCATGTGAGATATGAAGTGTCTAGCCAACATGCTCACATCAACACAATTATTATATTAATCATACTCCCAACAAGCTATTAATAGTCCAATCACAAGAAAACTATAATGAATAACAATTAGGAATGGATATCACAAAATTTCAAGAAAAGTAAATGTGCACACACAAGTTATTATTCTCATTCCTTTTTATCTCTTTTAATTGGTCTAAATCGTCTAGTTCTAATTCTCACTCCATGAGTATAATCAACTAATGTCCCCTAGTAAGGCGTGGAACTTCTTGGGCCACTGACCCAATGGAAAGGCACCACCACCTGCGTAGGATTATGGTTCGTAACCAAAGGGAGACACCATCCCCATCACAACATATCCTCAAGTATTCGTAGCAAACTCACAACACTCAACCCTCACTCTCATCCATTAAGAGAATTCTTTTCCACTTCGTCCCTATCCATAGTGTTAACAATCCCACCATTCACCTTGAATCATTATTCAATAATTTTTCAAGGTGATTCATTCATGTTCAACAATGAGTACAATAAGATATAACAAGATTCCATCATTCACCAATAAGCATGTGGCAAGGATGACACAAGTACATGGCATTCAACAATTCCACCAATTATTGACAAGCACATAATAAGAATAGAACAAGTACATAACCCTTAACAATTCAATTTTTTTCCTCTCGAGCATGAGAAATTAGACATATGGCATCCACAATTTCATCATTCATCTCAAGTATGAAAAACACATATACACATGGTATTCACAATTCCATCATAACTAAAAACATGAGAACATATACATGTGTATATGGAATTTATGAAACAATATCACCAACCCAAACGAAATGGATCATGTATCCATGAACACTCAACCTTAACCTAGGTTAAAATCCCTACCTAAGACTTGAGAGATGTGGATTTGTGCTGTATAGGGAGGGATTCCGAGACCTTGGCTTCAATCCTTATTCCCAAACCCTATGAAAAGGAATATATCATTTATTCTACTTGATCAAGCTAAATCTACAAGGAAAATCAAGAAATTCGCAAAAGGAAAAGAATGCCCCAAAACTTACTCATTGTTCTTAAAGAAACCCTTGAAATCCTAACTTTCAATTGATGAGAAATCTTCCTATGCTTGAATCCTTGTGGTATAATATGTTTATATGGCTTAGAAATAAAAGGAATTATCAAAACCTTCACCCCCTCTTGGCTTAAGAGAGTTTGGAAGAGAATAAAACAGTGAAGTTTATGAGAAAATGGCTCTTTAGCCTGCATCATAAAATGATCTGTCACACAATCGTTCGAACGAGTATCGAACGAAGGTTAGATGGAAAGTTACGGGTGATCGTTCAAATGAAGACTAGAAATTGGGTTTCCTTCCTCCATTCTGATTCTACATTCCAAGTCCTTATTTATGGGTTTGTGATTATCATTATCATACAAAAGTAATATTATCTACTATTTATTCCTTTATTTATTTTCTAAATTTATGAAACGTAACATTTTTCTTTTTCATTTATTTAATAAAATCACCTTATAATTGGACACTAACGCCAATCTATTTGGATTGGGTGAAATGGGTGCCTAACACCTTCCCATTTCATACCCTAATCCCAAACCGAGGTTTATTTTGTAGTTGTAATTGTTGATCAAATGTTCCTTGTAAATTTATTTTAATCGAGTTGTACTTGTAATCCATTGTTAGGAAATCTAAAATGTAACTAGGACCAAATTGATGCATTTTTTTAATTTCTTTCACAAGTCCTACTTGCATTTATTCTTTTACGGGTTATAATGAGTTTGCTCATTTAATTGCTTAAAACGAGATGACTCTTCCTCCTTAACTATGCACATTAAGGACTATTTATCAAAGAGGGGGTCCTTAGATGGTTATCATATATTTGGGTGAATTTTCACAAAGGAAATTTCTTTCACTGTAGCACACACAGTAAGTAATTACATAATTATTATGCTCTCCCTATCGATATGCATGATTTCAATTTTAATTTTATTCTAACAGAGAGAATTCAATACAATTTATTTGTCAAGACTAATGCATAGATAAATAATTATAAATTGTACAGAATCTTTAAATAACAACAATAATTGCACCATTATAGTTTAACAATACAAATTCATTCAAACAATTCAAATGACCATAACACCAAATTCCAAGTGATTGTAACATACTAAATGTGACATCATATCAGAACATGAGATTGTTCAATAACAATTCATAAGATTCACCAAACCAAATAGTTAAAAAAGAATCACAAAACATCATATCATAACATAAAAGTGTTCAATTATAATACAAATTCACCTAATCAAATTGTTCAATTACAAAAACTCTTAAAACATCAATTCCTCTCCAATTAATAAATATTTATCTCCCCCTTTTTGGCTTCATCAAACTGTTTGCAGTCTTCACTACATCCTAGCCAGTGCATAATGGTAGTTAGCTTCTCATCTACCTCACTAATTTTGCGAGCCGATTCTCTAAATCTTCACTTAGCCAACTCATAAAGTGTGTTTACCTTGACCTTTAGGATATCAGTGTCAGTTTCTACATCAAGAATACATACTTTAAGAGATGTCAAACGCATATCGACCACTGCATTGAATGTATCCATCTTGTCCATGATTGAGGCGAACATTTATTCAATCTTTGTGACTAAAGTGGACTAATTTGAGGACTGTGGTGGATCATGCATGGGAGTTGGATGATTCAGGGATTGTGGGTCTTTAGCTAGGTACTCAACGGGATTGGGGCTTTCTTGGACTTTCTTAGGAATCTTCCTTTGGATCTTAATGAACCTATTTGGGTTATAACTCGAAGATAAACTATTAGAATTAATAATTAATGTTTTGTTATCTTCAAAATTACATAATTTCTCTTGAGTTGAAACCTTTAAGACTAACAATAGTATTAGACTAAACCCTAAATCTAGTAGGAAAATGAATATAGTAATTATCAAAATCTCTACATTAGACCCATTCATGTTCGAATGAGAAATTAATTATTGTTTGGATGAGTTTTCGCATGCGAACAAATCTAGGCCGCATTCTAATGGCTCGTTCTTTGGAATGTTTTATGTCAAAAATCAATCTCATTGTATTCGAATGACATGAAAAACATGTAAACGAGTTAGCTATTGTCTTTGCCAGTTCGAATGAGACAAACTCATTTTTGAACGAGAGAGCTTCTGTCCCACATGTTCATTTGACACAAAATTAAAACTAAGTCTAAAATTCATTTTGTCACTTTCCAAAGGTTAAATTAATCTAGCTTATAGTTGAAAATAAATTTCACTTGTGGTTATTGTAAACATTAAGTTCAAATTCCAAATACTACAATCTTAAGGTCACATGCCTAAGTGTAACAAATACAGTGCAGACCATGATTATCTTTCGAATTCCACACTTATTTAGACTCTTGTACTTCTGAGAGGTTGTATTGAGCCTTCAATTGTGACTAGCGATAACTACATGACTAAATTAAAACAGTAAAAATACTATTCCTAAAATGACATCTTATAGAAAAAATGGCAACATAAAAATACAACTATTTTCTATTATCTAACATAATAAAAAATGAAAAGACAAAAAATGCATTTTTCAATTAACTAACTAGGATCAGTGAGACACGAAAGTAAACAGGAAAACGAATCTAAAATCACATGCACAGACAAGAACACAAAGATTTACGTGGTTCAGCCCAAAATAGGGCTACGTCCATGGTTGTTGCAGGTTTCATTATGATTTGAAAGAGTTATAAGTTATAATGAAATGCGACCCCTCAACTATAAATACATAGAATTAGGGCAACAGGAAAATAATGTGAGATATCAAAAATACCCTAAAAAAAGTTCGTCTCGGGGGGCACACCCTCGAACCCCCACCATCAGGCAAGGGGGCTCTCGCTCCCTTGTAACCCTTCGGCCAACTTATCGTGAAGTTGGTTTCGTGGAGTAGGGACTAGTGTTTAGTACTTATCAGGATCCACATTATCCAACACCAATTACATGTATGATTCTCATCATTTAATTCTTGAATACATAATAATAAAAATGAAAAAAAAATCCAAACGAGTTAGTATCACTTTGTGAGTATTTGTAGAGACATTATCCAGTACTCTTAGATTACCACGACAGAATAACTATGTCGTGGTAACCAACTGAGGCTACCCTAGTTGGCCACTCATGCTCTCCTTCAAAGGAGAGGTTATGAGATCGAATCTCTCTTAGGAGGATGTAAGCATTATTTTTACTTAATCATTCATATTTGAGAGGCTCCTAGTTTAGGCTTGTGTAAGGTTGATTATATTGGTTGGTTGCATGAGTTCGATTCCTCTCCCTCATCCTTATATCAAAAAATAAAAGGGAACCCTTATCGAAATACAAAATTTATAGAGAGTTAATTTTTTATTTTATTTTATAGAAAATAGTGGTAAAAAAATAAATTTTTTAAAATTTTGGGGTCATGGCTCCCTAGCCACTATTTAGATCCACCACTGCATATGCACAAAATCAAATGTCTTATGAATATAAGAGACTAATTGGGAATTCTTCAAAAATTTCTATCTGGTCTGACTTTGTTCAAATTTTAGGTATTTTTAAGAACAAATATGAACCAATGTATTACTAAAAAGTACTTATCAAATTGTAAAAAAATTTAAACCAATTCATCTATATTTTGTAGAATTGGTTATGACCTTCCCAAATAGGCCATGAAATATGATTCATTTATTGATCTTAAATAATTAGGATAAATGTTTTGTTGATTTCACTTGAGTTTTTATTTAAACCATAAGAATTCATTCAAAATTTTATATAAAAAGGTATGTAATGAAATTTTGTAAGAAATTCACTAATTCAATCATCAAAATTAGGTTTAAAAGTATCATAAAAATTATATTAATGTAAACTTATTAAATTAAAGGTATTAACTACTTGAAAGAGTACATGAATTTAACAAATATTTTACTAATTGATAATAACTTTTTTAAAGCACATTAAACAGCTTAAAGATAAAATAACAATATATATTTGAAATACGAATATTATTTAATCAATTGGGGTAAAAAAATATTATCATGAATTGCAAAAAAAAAAAAAAAAAAAAAAAAAGAAAAAGAAAAAGAAAATTGTAAAATTAATGGACAAAAATTAATCACACAAATGCATACAAATATCACGTGATTCGGCTTCAAGTTTACGTCCACAAATAGGAAGGAGAAAAAATTCACTAATATATTTAAGAAAGAATACAAGAATCTCATTAAACTCACATTAGAGATTACTCTAGTGATGAAATTATCTTCACTATTACTCTCAGTAATTCTGTCTTCAAAGAGATCGTCCATCTTCTGTTTTATCCAGGTATGTTTCATCACATCTTCATTTCTTGGCCATACATTTCAAGTAAGATTTGTTGGCTTTCATTATAAATGGTGTATCACATGACCTGCATGGACCTATTAATTTATAATAATAATAATTAAAAAACATATTTGCACCTTTTTTTGGGTGAAATAAAATAAACATAAAAGCTTGAAATTTGGCGCGCTTTCTCGCCCTCTTCAGTGTTCCCTATTCTCTCGCTTTGCTTCCGCTTCTATCTGTCGGCGAAGTTACTGATTAGAAACTTAAAGAACTCGCAAAACAACATTGCACTCAGCGACTTATCATTTTCCACCGTAATTATGGTTTTCCTCCACCACCAAGGCCCCTCCCGGAAGAGGCCCTCTTCATTCGTTCCCCCATTTGCCCCGCCACCCAAAATCCCCAAATCCACCACCAAGACTACCGCCGCCACCAAATGCGGCGACACCACCACCAATCAGAAAGGACAAACCGACGTCGTCGCATCAGCAACGGCACCGCAAACCCTAAACTCAATCGACAAGATGATGTCAATGCTAGCGGACGCCGGGTGCACTCTGATCAACCCCTCGGGTCCACCTTGTCTCCCCTCCGACCCCCACAAGCTCCGCCACCACCTCCATCGTCTGTTCTCTTCTGACTCGTCTATCCGCTCCGACTTTCTGGCAGGATTCTCCTCTTACATCAATTCCTCCCACAATCTCCGCAGGTGAGTCCTACACACCTTCTCTTTCCTCTCCGTTTGGTTGTCGAGATAAAGAATAAGGATGAAATTGAAGAAATGAAATTTTTTGAGTCTCATTTTTTATTTGTTCCAGTTTCCTCTTATGCCGTATAATTGATTCTTGTATTAGCGGCGGACATTGTAGTAAAAAATGATGAAAATTCTGATTTCATCTCTTTTCAACATTTTCTCGGCAACCAAACGGTCTTATTAACTTCGTGATCTATTCCAACTTTTGATGTTTCACTAACATTTTCATCCTTGGTTTCACCTTATAGGGTTTTAATCTCTTCACATCGCGATGGTTCTGGTTCTGTTAGGAGCGAGAGCCTTGCTCGAGTTCTCTTACTGGTGCCTTCAATCCAATCAGACCTTCAAAACATGTTGATCGAAAAGCTTCCCGAATACTTTGATTTGGACATCGATGGCTCATCATCATCCTCGCTCGATGACGATGTCGCAAGGCTAATTCTGAACCAATTCAGGTGGCTCGACTTCCTAGTGGATTCCCAGGCATTTACTGAGAAATTGTTGCAAGTACTTTCCATTTGCCCTCTTCATTTGAAGAAAGAGATCATTGGGTCATTGCCGGAGATTATTGGTGATCAGAACAATAAGACTCTGGTTGATTCCCTTGAACAAATGCTTCAAGAGGATTCGGCCATCCTTGTGCCTGTCCTTGACTCTTTCTCCAACCTCAACTTGGATGATCTGTTGTACGAGCAGGTTTTCTTCTTTTATATATTTATATTGTACAATCCATAGTAACTATTGAATTATTAATCTAGTATAGTAGTAGCTTTTTTTTTTGATAAGATATCGTAGTAGTACTATAATTTCATCTAATATATTAATTGTGATTCTTTTTTTTCTTAAATAATTTGAAGGTGATTACAATAGCATTATCATGCATTAGAACAATTGATGCGGAGCACATGCCATACCTACTCAGATTTTTACTGCTTGCTGTAACACCAAGTAATGCTCAGAGAATAATCTCACAGATCCGGGAACAGTTAAAATTTATCGGAGTAAATACTCGTATGGTGCAGCCCAGTAAACTCAAAGGAAAATCAGTTGTGGATAATGCAGAAGCTTCAATTCTCGATGCCTTTAGATCTAGTCTTCGATTTAAAAATGTATGCTCTGCGTATGTGTGTGTGTGTATTGTTTCTCTCAAGCTGTTCAGAGTATAAACTGAATGTGTTTATTGCATTTGCCACTGTACGTAGATACTTTGTCAGGAGATTTTAAAAGAATTGAAGTGTCTTGAGAAGGCTCGGGATCATAAGGTCATTGACATATGGTTGCTCATACTTATATACATTAATGGTGAGTCTCTGCAAAAGAGTGTTGAAAAGATATTCAAGAAGAAAATAATTGATGGTTGTATTCAGGAAGATTTGTTTGATCAGTGCATTCGTGGGGACAAGCAATTTGTACAGGTATTGTGCTTCTTATATTCACCTACAATGAAGAAATGGTCTTACTTTCATGAATAATGAAAAAACAAGGGCAGTCCCAGTGCACGAGGCTCCTGCTAATGCGGGTTTTCTGGGAAGGGTTAGATGAATGAAATGCACTTAAATAATTCATTTTGACGCTTGTTTTGAGTGTTTAATTTCCCTGAATTAGGATTATTTCTCCTCATTTCTATCACTGTCGGGATGTTTATTGGCGTGCAAAGGACAAAAAACAACAAAGTTTGGCGTTCACATGTATATGTCTTTATTTGAAGAGTTTGTTGATACTTACTCAAGACAAGAAGTAAGCTGTCCACACAATGTTTCCGTGAGATAATTTTTTTATTATGTAATTTACGGGGACATAGCTTCAGGCCCCGAACCCTGATCAGTTATTATGCAGGTTCTAGGTGCATTAGTTACTCATGTGGGTTCTGGTGTTAGTTTTGAAGTGAGTTCTGCTTTGGACACCATGGTTCTGCTTGCATCAAAGTATTCGCTGGAATTGATTTCACTTTCTTCTCATATAAATGGTATAATTACCACTTCTTAATTTTTTTGTATTGATTCTAAGCAATCCATTGCCTAACTTTATTTTTTCTTGATATATTTCTCTTTCTATTATTCAGGCATCTTGGATTACTTGGAGGGATTTAATGTTGAAAATCTTCACAAGGTTACTATTTGTTTTATTATTTACCATATCACTCAGGTAATTGCACTTGTATGATGCGCTGTTTCACTGGTGTTCCTTGAGTGCAGGTCTATGAAGTTTTCAGCCTGTTGGCACTGACAGTTCGATCCAGTGCAGAGTCATTTGGATCTTCCATCGCAAATGAACTTTTGATGATTGTACGAAAGCAGGTAAAACTGGATTTCATCGTACTGTGGAGCCTTACTGGCATATGATTTGAAATTCAGTTTTTTAATTTCTGTTTTCTTTTGAATGGGTTTCTTTATCCATGTTGATTTATTTGGTATTTTACATGATTTCCATGATGGTAATCATCTGTGTTGTACCCCTCCAACTGGACAGATCAGTAATCCTGATTTAAAGTACAAGAAGATGGGCCTTATTGGAACTCTAAAGATAGTTTCCTGCCTTGGGCATGCAAATAATACAGCCTGTCTGTCATCATCTCAGGTTGGACCCTGTATCATTTCAGTTATAAATTCTTCAAAAGCTTCTGGTATTTATGATTATCGTGGTATGTATAATTATCTAGTTCTGCTGACATTGGTCAGACCTCATAATTCTTATTTATTTTCAATTTTATTCTATAACCTTCCACAACTGATTTTTCTAGTTTAATACAGTATGAAATTAGTACCTAAACGTATTTGCGTCTAAATTTGCATGCTGGAATCTCTGTAATATTTAATGAGAACCTTGAGGACCTTAGGAATGCTCAATCAAGCAAGAATGCAGATAGAGCTTTCTAAACTTTAAAGAAAAGAAATTCAAACAGGTTCATAGAAGAGCTACACAGTTTTCGTTTCAATGTAGACACTTATTGCATATGTGATGAGACTACAACTCAGAGATACCCAGTATAATAAATTTAAGAACTGATGATGCAAATGATTATGTTAGCACTTAATTGAAAAGTGTTTGTTTTTCTCCTTTCCTTTGGTAATATTCATGGCTCCTTATTATGTCAAGGGTATGAACTATGAAGAAACTACATGCAATGAATGGAACTACCAATGTATGATAAAGGGCTTTGATGGTGGGAATAATTGACATGTATTAATTTATTTATTTGATGGTGAGAAGTCAGCATGGGCTAATAATGGGCCGTAGCCCTTCCCCATTCTCATAAATTCTACTTCTCCCTGTAACATTGGTCAAGAAGCATAATCAGGATCCATGTAGGTAATGTGGATCTTTCCCAAGTGATTGAAGTGGAAAATGCCCCACGAGGGGGGGTTGTTATTCTCTAGCTAAACTAGATCGAACATGATGAAATATATCCCCTTGAAAAAATTGTGTCAATAATTGTTACGTCTTGTGGATTGTCCTTGATTTTTTTATGTTGAAGGTGATTGGAGGTTTTAACATTAGTGATAGAACTTCCATTGCTCAGAGGAACATTTATTGAAGGTATTTGAATAATGGGCATCATTGAATTAATGATGAAATTGGGATAATTTCATTATCCATTACCCAAGGGAACATTTATTGAGGTATTTGAATAATGGACATCGTTGAATTAATGATGAATTTGGTTTCATTGCTAGTATACTGGGAGTCTAAGATAAATGAAAAAAAAAGTCTCATAAAAAGTATTATGAAATATAAAGTGTTTGGCTTGTTCTTTTCAGCATTGAAATGTGAATAGCGGATTTTAGACCGAGGGCTGTTGGTTCTTGTGAAAGGTTAGGTTTGTTTGTACCCAGTCCACCCTTCCAACTTCCTGCCTCGTTTAGACCGTCTTGTGGTAATTGCCCTTTTTCTAGAAGGTTCTAGGAAAGCACATCTGAAAGTCTTGAGATGGAGATGTTGTGTTTTTTTTGGTTAGAGGGAAACAAAAAGAGAAAAGGGTCCTAAGCAGGTCTCCGGTGCTACACAGCTGAAATATCAGCAAGCATTAGGAGTTAAATGCCTGGGATGGCTCTCTTCTTGAGCCCTAACTTCTCAGATTGGTTGATTCCCACATTGGCTAGAAAATCTGCACAAGCATTTGCCTCCCGATAGACATGGGCAAAGACACAAGCTTTGAACTTCTCCGCACATGATTTTTCTAGAAGGTTCTAGGAAAGCACAACTGAAAGTCTTGAGATGGAGATGTAACGTTTGAACAAAGAAAAAATACGCATACTTTGTCGAGAAATATGATATGGGCAAGAATTTCTTGTGAAGCTTTTTGGATCTCTTAGGAACAAAGATTTTGTCTTGATGAAATTATTAGGACATCCTATTCTGGTTGGATTTCAGGGTTGAACTACAAAGGGAAGTGCGGGTTAGTTTACAAAGGAAAAAATAGGTGTTTATTGTTTTTAATGGCTAAAGAATTTTCCCCTTTCCTTAGATATGAAGATGGAGCTTGGAAGGTATGTGAAAAAGTTAGGTCTTTAATAATGTAACAAACATATTAAATGCATAATGAAGGTTACCGTTTTTGGTATGTTGGATCTATTTTTTTTGATCGGTAAAAGTAAATCTATTATAAACAAGGTGCCCGAGAAGGGCAAACCCAAAGATACAAAAAAAGGGACGGGCCTACAAAAAATCACAGCCGAAGGTCCCCCAAAAAATCTATGTAAATACATCAGCTATTCCTTCGTAATCCAATCTGGGGTTTGAATAAGGATTTGGTTGGTCCATGATGCATGGATCTAAGTGATGTAGTGGCTAATGCTTGGTTAAAGAAGGCATCCGTGTTGGAAGCCTAACACTAAGATCGCCCTGGGGGGGGGGGGGGGGGCGAGCATCCATGGTCGTTTTTAGGGTCTATATTTATATCTATTTTTGTTAGTTTGTTGCTGAACAAGGGCCAATATTTATCAAAAGGGGGTTGGATCACGCTTATTAAAAGCATGCTGTCAAATCTGCCAACTTATTTCATGTATTTTTTCCCTATTCTTGGGACGGTAGAGAGAAGGTTGGAAAAGCTTCAAAGGGACTTTTTATGGGGTGACACAGAAGAGAAAAGGAAAATGCATTTGGTCAAGTGGGATATTGTGAAGTCCCCTGTGTCTTTGGGGGGTTCGGGCATCAATAATTTAGGTTCTTCAAAAGCAACTTATTATACAAAAGCAACTTATAAATAATTATATTATACACTTGATTTTTTATAAGAACAAATAGAGTTACAAAAATATGCAACAATTGTTTGTGTATTGGTATTACTTTTGTGAGTAGTAAAATTATTTTATATATATAGATTTGAACTCTCATTTTTATTTTGACAAATTTGTAACAACACATTTATTTTAAACACAACCTCTTTCAGTAAATAATGTTATAAAAATGATACATTTAATGATAAAATTTTCACGTGCAATGCACGTGCTCCTAAGCTAGTTCACGAAAGTAACAAAATAAGAAAAATTCGAACTTTTTATCTAGTAGGACCCCAAACATCAGTGTGGACCAACTCAAAAGGAGTGGGCAGACGATTATTTAGGAGAAAAAGACACCCTATGATACTTGGTAATTGAAAAGCTTCACACTCTAAATTACACACTAACCTGATAGTAGGAAACAATGACTTCATGCTTTTTAGAATAGTTACCACAATTCGCTCCCCCCCTCCCCACCCAAAGCAAATTGCGAAATGGGATCGCATGATCTAATACATGGATCATTAGCAATTTGGAATACAACATTTAGGGTTCCAATCTAAAATATCAGTCTCAAAAAAATCATACAACATACAAGACAATACAAACATACATACATCATTGAATTTTATTTTATAATGGCTTGAATTCGTTGAAATTTGTATACATACATAGATACATACATACATATACGAATATTATTACAAATACAATTAAAAAACATATCATGTTCCAACAAAGCGATCCGAAGAAGCTTTCCCATAGCATATAATGTTCTATTACAAGTGACAATCTATGTTCCCATTCCCGTTCCATGTACCATAATGATCCAGATTCTAGGTGACATTGCTTTACAAACTTTAAAGACGGATGACCAAGACAATAATGTCACTGAAGGAGGGAAATGCCAGCATGAAATACAATAGTGGTAGATTTGGGAGCTGCATCTAGGTAATAAATGCCATCCTTCTCAAGAAGTCCACCAATTCACCGTCTCTATCTTGAGATCTCGAGAGACAACTAGAAGGATAAAAAATCTTTGAACAATTAAGAGACTTAGTGAACTTAGTAATAGATAATAAATTAACTTGAAATTTAGGGACATATTGAACAGAGGACAAACACAACAAAGAAGTGGGATGAACAGTTACACTACCAATTGTCTCACAAGACTTGCCATCAGTAAGATCAACAGAAGACTTTTTATGAATGAATATCTAAAGACTGAAACAATTATACTTACCCGACATATGAGCTAATACACCAGAATCAGTGACTCATCAGAGAGGACTAGAAGATATGAAGCAAACAATATTACTTGCATGAGCAAAGGTGGCAACACTAGGAGACAACGACTGAGAATTCTTTTGAAATAAAGGTCGTACTCTTCTTTGGTAAGACTCACATGACAAGGTTCATAAGAAGACCGACTAGTGACTAGTGGAGGTGTCAGACATGCCGCCATCAGTAGTTAGCATAGGGCAGGTTTGGAAGTGTACATAACCTGACTTGATTGATTCTGCCATGGCTTACCATGCAGATCATTACATCTCTTGATCTGCCATGGCTTACCGTGCAGATCATAACATCTCTCAATTGTGTGACCATCATTGCCCCAGACTACGACCATGACCCTGGCTTCAACCTCTACCACGATTTTGCCACCATCAAATGTAGAATTCTGCCCACGAAATCTACAGTGAAACCACTTTGGTGATTACCAAAAAAACCGCCCCTAGTACCAGTAGCACGACTCCTAGAGACCTCATGGAGACTAGAGGAATCAACCATGGCCGAATTATTATTATTATTATTTTTTGGCAACCCTATGGATGAAACTGGACTAGAGGAAGTATGAAGTAGCCTAGCATAAACATTGCTAAGGGATGGAAAATTTGCATGACCTTCTAAAATATGATCTTGCAATGGCTGAAGAGGAGAATCCAGTCTGGAGAGAAACTTTGAGTCATAAAACTCTTCCCAATGTTTCTTCAAAACATTAATATCAGCTCTAAGAGGATGGTACAAGTTCAACTCATTTAGCAGCCGCTTTGATGTACTGAAATACTCAGGCAATGATTTTCTTTCCTGTTTAAGAAGAAAGAGATCCTCATATAGGTCATAAATGCTAGCGACATTCTTCTCCACAGAGTACATCTCATGAACAGTGTTCCAAATTTTCTTAGCATTATTAAGAAATATTGCAAGCTGACCCCAAATAATTGGCATAAGGCTTTGCTGAGTTGAGATTAAAAAACATTGCATTGGCACTAACAAAGGGCTCCATACTATTCCATAACCATGACATTACTTGATAATTTTCAAAATCCTATTTGTCAAAATCTTTACCATCATGAGAGGAAGGATCAAGCAAAATGAATTTTAATTTCTTTCAAGAACTGAGAGCAACTCTTACAGCTTGTGCCCATAGCAAATAATTAGACGCATTTGACTTTACTTGGAAACCATTTTAAGGGAACTAGACTTGACCATGATTACTACCAAGAATAGGATAGGGGCTGCCTTGAAAAACAGAATCCTTCTCACACTCACACCAACAAACTCCCAACACCACTAGAGGAACAATCTGTAACTCTCTACATACATTAAAGCAACTAAACATGTCCTTTTGAATGAGAAAAAACCTGAAACTTCAATAATTTATGGACAAATTACTGAGAAATCCAGGAACAAGACCAGAGACAGGGCCATGAATTTACTCAGGAAGGGGGGGGAGGGCAATTTTTTTGCTTCATGTTTGATCAGAAATTTAAATTTAATAAAGTATAAAATTTAATATTGATTGATAACATTCTTAATAATAAGTAACTAAATTCATTGATATAAGTGAATTTACAAATTACTCAAGAAGAGCAATCAAAAAAAGAGACCTTTAAAAAACTTTAGGCTATACAAAAAAAAAAAAAAAAACCAAAAAGTCAATAAAAGTCTGTTTGAGGGGTCAACTAGAAATTAAAATAAGGTGAAAGTATGAAAAATTTTAAACTTGGGGGCAACAATATAAATTAAAAGGATATATAAAACAATTTCAAATAAAATACTTGGGGGGAGGCAATTGCCCCCCTAGGCCTTGGCTAGCCCCATCCCTTAACAAGACATCATAGGAATGAGAAACTAGGGTTTCGTCACATTGTGGAGCTTCAAAACCCAAAACTAGATCTAAACAGCACAAAGACACCATGACTGCACGATACCCTAGGTATGCAGCCGAGGGTGTCCCTACAGTTGTGTACAGACGTCCATATAGTTTGTACTATACAGAGTCTGTATGGCTCAAATCTGTCTTCTGCTTATGTAAGTTCTCTGATACTACTTGTCCAGAATAGACTGTCATTTGCTTATTTTTCGTGAAATAGAAAATAAAGAGGAAAAAAGAACAACCCTAAAGTTTTGATACCATGTTAGGAAGAGGAAATATTTACAGAATAACTGAGACCATCACCCGTGGAATGGACTGCTACAACTATTTATATTACATATTGTTTCTGAAATGCATTTTTTTAAAAAAACTTAAGAGAATGCCCTTTGCTAAGTCAAAATATTCCTCTCAGTGTGCTGGTTGTCACTCACTACTTACATGGAGTTTTGCATAATTTATAGTAATCAAATTCTCGGAAAGCTTGAAGAATGTCGAAGGAACAATTTTTATACCAACAGGTTTAGAAAGCTAAATAGAAGTATGACACATAAAAGAGGTCGTTATTTTTAGGTGTATTCTCCTGAAATGTTTGGAATTACAAAGAGTTTATGTAGATTGGTTTGGAAATTATCTGCCCTATTGCACTCTCCAATGGAGTCATGGACTGATGCTAATTTAATGTTCCGATGTAAACTTTATTAGCATAAACTTTTTAAGCTTGTCTTCATCTTTCTTGTTAGGTTATTAGAATTAAATTCTTATGTTCTATTGCTTTTCATATGCTCTTGCTTCTCATGATTCATTTCATGGTTCTAGATTCTAGAATTTGTATTCACCGTTCCTGGAAATTTTCTCTGCAGAAGTCAGACTATGAAGAAGCTCTGGAACTCCTGAAAACAGCTCTGGACTCTAGCAAGCAGTTGCCCTTACCGTTAATCCTGTTTTATGATGAACTGACTGCTATATTGGATTGCAAAACTCTACACCCAGCAATCATGGAATGGTGAGTTACATGATTAAAGCTAAACAAGCTCTCACTTCTAAAATTGTGTTTGTTTGTTTTGTAGGATTGGCAAACATGTAGGAGAGTTTGAATCAATGTTTTTATCTGATCTTGAATGTGGTCAATTGCTTGCTAAGGACTCATATTGGGGTCTAGAAGGTGAATTTAGTGATGCAGTTCTAAATTTTTTCTAACTCATAAAATGTGGCTTTAAACACATTAGGACAACTAAAGTTCCTCTCTTTGTTTTTAATGCAGGGGAGCTATGGATGAACTTGGATGGTGATATATCTCCAATTTGTGTGAACATTTTGCCATTGGTTTCTTCATCATTACAGTAATGTTTGCTGTTAACTCTCTTGATTAGGTGTCTTTGGTTCTGGAATTGGTACTGGTCCTTGTAATTACAATCAAACAATATGAAATTTTAATGTCATGAGGTTTATCAATAAAAAGGGAATAGAGTATAGAAAAGGCGAAAGAAGAAAAGAAAAGAAAATTTTAGAAAAGAAGAAAAACGAAGGCAAGACCATTTTCATCGGCTTGCTTATGAAAAAGAAGTAGAGAGAAAGGAAGGAAAGAAAAAGACAGGGTGTCACGACCCACACCCCACGTAGGATGGAGTTATGGTCCATGATCGACCACTGAGGCCTCATACAGAATCGAATGGGCTCTATAATTGATAGTTTATTAATATAGTAGAAGCGTAAGATTTTTAACTTGTTAGGTTCACATCAAACTTATACCAACCACATTCAATCAGAGTAAATCTAAGTTTAATATCAAACTCACGCTTGCAAAATTTATTACAAATTATATCTACAACTGGCAAATTCTTCTTCCTTAAGTTCCCAGCCCATCTTAAACTTCATTACCTGATACCAATGCCCTGTCATGGGTTTTTATAGCAAAAGAACTTTAAATAAAACCATGGATATCAAGAATTACTAAAACATTTCAAATGCGTTTTTAGAAACGGAATTGCTATTTAAACATTTGAATAGCAATAAGTAGCCCAATAAAGCTCATAACAGATATCAAATATCATTTAGCATGCCCATTGCAACGGTCGGAACGGAAGAATCCATGTCAACTCGAATTCTGAACGGAATGTCATACATAGTGACAGTCACTTATAGTGACACTGAGGAGATCTCTGGCCTACTTACGGGCCTACCGGCTCTTGGTCTCCTGGTAAGGACATAATAAAGGGGGCCCGTGTAATAGCATCTACAGAAACACATTTTAAATTATGTGATTATCCATGGATTTGTAAATCTATTTATCAAACATACTTGTAAAATGTACTTCAATTTCATCAATAGAGAATATAGCATAATGCTTTGCTTGTTAAAACATAGAATAATATGTTTGATAATATCGCATTCAATTCACCATTTCAAGGAACCGGATTACTCACCTTGTGCTCTTAAAGCACTCCTTGATTCTCTTGCTCTCCTAAGGAATCCTACATACATATATTTCATATTAGAACCATATTTGAGTGTAATGTAACATTATTTAGTTACGCTTGTCCCATTCTAGTTCAAACAACACAATCTGGGATTCTGATAAAATCTCTCATATTCTAATTCTATTGGAGCTTCCTTTGACTCTTGTTAGAATTCATATACATCAAATATAAAGTTTTTAAACAATTGGGACAGCAGCTGCACTATCCCCATTTATTTTGCATATAAGCTTCATTTCTAACTTCCAAGTGTTGGTTGTTTCAACATTTATATCTAGCATCTTGAATCATCATTTAGACTAATCATTTAACTTTAATTAAGGTGTTTTAACTTTAATTTCCAGCAGCATTTTTTCTTAACATTTCCCACATTTAGAGTTCCTTTGATAATTTAATCATGCTAATTATAACCTAGGTAGTGATAGGGTTGTTTTAACACCTTTAATCATTAACCGATTAGTTTAATCAACACTCATTTATC